>CP092881.1:2969510-3098895 GCA_030710605.1 Cordylochernes scorpioides | reverse complement strand
GATTTAAAATCACGAATGTTTCTTTTATACATAATTCAAACTTCCACTGTCCTTTTAGAACATAACTCATTGTAAATAGCTCAACTTGATCAACTTTCTCTCTCCACGATACATTACAGATAACTTCATCAACTTCCATCATTGCTTAACATACTGTAAATAACTACCTTGCGATTTCTTCTAACTGCTTATGTTGTTGCTTATTTGTTTAATGGATATGTTTATTCAATGCTCTTTTTCTTAATTGTTTATTTTCTTTTTGATAATTCTGTTACCTACTCTACTACAATTATTGTAAATAGTTTCACGCGCAATTATCCAGATCGGATATAGCGTCTCTTGTTTGTAACTGGTAAATAATACTGTCCTTTCTGAGATGAAAAAATATCTAAGTTTGAATTATGCATGAACGAATTTTCGTGCTTTTAAATCCTTTAAATTTATATGGATAGATGGCGCGTTATTGCTTTGTGTTAAGGTAGAATTCTATATTGGTATCGAGCAATGATCTACCGCAAACTTTGGATTGTTATTGTCTCCTAATTAATCTTTGGAGATTTTTTTCTCTTTTTTGTGGTTTTTGTGACACCAGGAAGTGCCGCTACAACGTAGGACGATCTGGTAGAACGCTGTATAGAGTTTTGTCGTTATGTAGACGTTGAATTCTCTATCACATATACAGTTACGAGCGTCATTCCTCATCTCCTAATCAATCAACTCTGTGACCGTTTGCTTTTTTTTTTTGGAATGGCGCCCTCCTATTGGTTGGCTACGATCACGCCACCTTTGCCCCCCCCCCCCCCATCTTGCCTCCCCCACTCTGTTTCGTTTTTGTAACTATTGTGTTGGAGCGGGTCGCTCCTTAAATAAATGCATATATTAGTTAATAACTAAATGGAATCCTCTCTTTATTTTTCCCAGTAAGAGACGCCTACGGAAGCCAACAGTACATAGACATATATGCATTTATTTAAGGCGCCAATTTAAAATTGTAACAAATAGTATTTGAATCAAAACATTCAATCGGGTAAAACACGGGCGTTGCCCGGGTCATTCGGCTAGTTTACATATAACAACGGAGAACACAACAATAACTTCCACTTAGCCATTGGTAACCAATACAATCTTGAAAAATTGTAATGGACTGATTCATATCGTAGCAGAGTGGCGCAGTGGAAGCGTGCTGGGCCCATAACCCAGAGGTCCGTGGATCGAAACCACGCTCTGCTATCTTTTTTTATTATAAATTTTATTTATATTTAACACAAAGCAATAACGCGCCATCTATACATATAAAATAAAAGGATTTAAAAGCGCGAATGTTTTTTTTTTATACATAAAACGAACTTCTATATTTGTAAATTAGTTTAAATATGTGAAAAGTAAATCGACCTGTGCAAAAAAAAAAAAAAAGTCTATTATGAATATTTTAATATTTTTCTTTTTAACTTTTTTAAATAATCTTTTCAGTATTTATATTTTCATTAACATTATAATATTGAATTTACCAACGTCATTTGTTTGTTTGTTGTTTGGAAGTTAGTAAAATCCAGCCTCCCCTGAGAAGGGTGACAGACATTTTAAAATATCATCAACTTAGCACGCCCTCTATATTTGAAGTTTATTTTTAACACACTACTTCTCTTTTTAAATATATAGGATAATATCCATTTCTATACATCCCTTATTTCATGAAATTAATAAACATTGAAAGAGGGAAGGCATGGCCCATCAGTGGTGAACCCTCCAAGAGGTTTCGCCATTTTAATCTCCAAACAACTTCAGTATTGTATTGGACAGAGTTCAGTTCCAAAATCACATTAATAGGTACCGCTCCACAAGATCAACCTAGTTTATGATAATTGCAACAATGAATAATATTAGATAATAAAAGGCTTATATTGGATTTAATAAAAGATTTATTTTGCCAATATGTAACAAAAAATGTAATGCCTCGATAAAAAGGTTGGCGTTCAGCCAGCCGAAATATTGGCAAAATAAATATTTTATTAAATCCAATATATGCCTTTTATTATCTAACGAATTAAATATGGATTGCTCTATTTGCAACAATGAATAATATATGAAGGTTATTCACATATTAAACAAAATGTTAACGCGGGATTCAATCCCAGTTCATGGCTGTCGGGAATCGAGGGTGTTACCTACTCGTCCACCGACTTCTTTTTTGGACAAAGTTTCTTAAATACGCTGTACACTTGCTATTGAATACACCTATCCCCACACGGTAGATACGTTCCTGAGAAAAACGTGTAAATCGAAAATTAAAAATTTTCGCGAAATTTTTATGCGAAGAAATACAGACACAATGTGCGTGTGCAGCAAGTCAGCACATAAGCTCGGGATTCCTCGTGAGATGTGTACACAGCGCATGTGTTCAATCACAGTAGCATTTAGTATAGTGCGATAAAAAAAAACCTTATTTGGAAAACCGTGTAAAAGCGAAAACGTGTAAAACAAGTACCGTGTAAATCGGGGGATAGGTGTATAGTAATTGGTGTTTTGAACAAACTATAAACATATGATTCTAGAACTATAGAAATATATTGAGGCATCTACTGATCGTGAAATCTACTGATGACTTAGGCCATCTAACGGAATAAATTTCAACTAATCGCCGTATTTATTCCAGAATTGGCCAAATACATGATTAAACAAGAAAAGCTAACTACGTATATAGAAATGTATAGCTAAAGGATATAAGATATCGAGAAATTTTATAGATTTTTGATAAATATCTCAGTTTGAATGTTGGGTTAAAGGCGCCAAGCAATAAGCTTTCTTTTAACATTAATTTCGTCTTTGTACTTGGGTGCGTTGTAATCTGAAGATCATTGCATCATAACAGTGTTGATTGTGGCGACAAATTAAGATGTTTGTTGTTGTCGTGTCCAATGAAGAGCCTCAGATGTCTCCGTATATCTCTATCACAGCAATGTCCACTATCTTGGGTGTGTAAAGCTGCTCTTCTGGGTTCATGCCAATTTTCTGTTGTTGTTGTCGTGTCCAATGAAGAGCCTCAGATGTCTCCGTACATCTCTATCACAGCAATGTCCACTATCTTGGGTGTGTAAAGCTGCTCTTCTGGGTCCATGTCAATTTTCTACAAGGCTGTGGCCATTGCTGGACATGAGAATATGTGGGTAGGTTCCACACCAGGACAGTTTTTTGATGTTCTATAGGTTCTTGTGCCATCATGTTTCAAATCTACTTTTGATGTGTCTACTTTCTTGATGTCGTTTCCTTCCATTTTGGTTTTCTTTAAATTTTATTTATTTGTATAAATTATAAAACTATTTTAGAGGCGTAATATTCTTTTTAAAATAAAACAATTTCTACTGTCCTTACTGCAATGGAAAAATTAAAGGGAGGGCCTGGCTCATCAGTGGTCAACCCTCCCAGCGGTTTCACCAGTTTAATCTACCATACCGCTGTTATATTGCATTTTTGGAACTTCCTTTTATAGTTGACTGTTGTAAGACTCTTGGAATGGGTATTTTAGAAGAACTATGGACATAAGATTTCAATCATGTTTCAAATCTACTTTTGATGTGTCTACTTTCTTGATGTCGTTTCCTTCCATTTTGGTTTTCTTTAAATTTTATTTATTTGTATAAATTATAAAACTATTTTAGAGGCGTAATATTCTTTTTAAAATAAAACAATTTCTACTGTCCTTACTGCAATGGAAAAATTAAAGGGAGGGCCTGGCTCATCAGTGGTCAACCCTCCCAGCGGTTTCACCAGTTTAATCTACCATACCGCTGTTATATTGCATTTTTGGAACTTCCTTTTATAGTTGACTGTTGTAAGACTCTTGGAATGGGTATTTTAGAAGAACTATGGACATAAGATTTGTATAAACATATTTAAAAAAAGATAGCAGAGCGTGGTTTCGATCCACGGACCTCTGGGTTATGGGCCCAGCACGCTTCCACTGCGCCACTCTGCTACGTTTAAAAGGTTCCCACATATACACTTCAAATAAAATTAAAAGTAAATTGATAGAGAATTTAGAGACAATATATCAATTCGTATTTAATTATAATATATCGTTGAAATCTGTAATATTTAATTTTTTAGATTTTTTTTTTGCTTTTCTTGTGGTGCATCGCAGGAAAACATATTTCCCAAAAAATTTATATAATTATTTTATATTCAATGTCTCTTAAAAAAAAAAAAACGACCGGCGATTTCAAAGACTTTCCAGTTACTTAAGTTTTATCCATGAGTATATATATCATTATTTGAGGTGAACCAGTTCAAAAACCTCTTCAAACAGACTTCTCCAAAAATGACCTATATTGTATTGGGTTAAATATGTTACTCTGGTCCAGTTTACCCATTCATTGGGGATTTTCGTGGGTAAAGATAATGAACGTGAATATGGTTTTACGGACTACTAACCAAAATTTATGATTTTTGAGCCCAAACGCGATGTCAGGTGGCAAGGGATCCTAGGATCTGGCGGCAGGAGATGTGTCGCAGGGGTGGTGGAAATGTTGGGCAAGCAGGGGAGAAAGATAATGCAACCTTCCACACCTATATACATATTGTCCCACAATACTCTGTGGTGGTCTACTCGATTTATCATCATGGGTCACGTGACGTCAGTATTTTATTTGTAAATATTTTGTTTAGAAATCTCTCAGTTTAAGATAGAAAATAATTGTAAATATTTTCCTTAATAAAATAACTTATAACAATATGCAATGATAGATTAAACTGGCGAAAACCGCTGGGAGGGTTCACCACTGATGAGCCAGGCCCTTCCATTAATTTTTCCATTGCAGTAAGGGCAGTAGAAATTGTTTTATTTTTAAAAAGAATCATACGCGTCTATAATAGTTTCGAATTTTGAGCTTTGTTTTAAGATTACTCGTCTGACTTATAATATTGATATGGAACAATCGAACATTGACATGAAGCCACAATGTAACAATAGTGTTGTCTATACACAGTAGGTTCGTCTGTCTCTACACTCCTTTCTTCAAAGACAAATCATTCTCTATCCACGATACTAATTATTACAGATAACTTCATCAACTTCCATCATTGCTAAACATATTGTTACATAAAAAAAAAATGGCGCATTCCAGAAGAGAATGTTTTTGAACGTTCTAGAAAAATGTAGAAAAATCGGAGAACAACGGATTGGTCAATCAGTAGCGATTGCGCAATGCTCAAACCTGGCGGCTTTGTGATTGGCTAACCAACCATGACCGTTCTGGAAAGATCTACTCCGGTATATATAGGGATGAGGAACTCATGCAAGGGGTGAAGAAGAACGAAGCTACGCGGTGGACTCCAAGCAAGCTGCTGTCTCAAGAGGTCGGACTGCTGCTTACCGCCGACGCCGGTGTACTTCTTGGAAGATTCTAGAAGGTTATACGAACTTCTGTCTCCTGTTCTGCTCCTGCTTTCCCTCACCGTGCTGCAGTTGGTGAGTTTGTAACTGTTGTTTTCTTTATTGTTGTTTTATTTTTGTACTCTTCTGTAATTATTTTATTGATTAGGCTTAAATAAAGTCCTAAAGATCCTTTGTACCCACGTAAGTTATTCTTTGTCAACCAACAACTCAACAATACTGTAAATAACTACCTTGCGGTTTCTTCTATCTGCTTATGTTGTTGCTTATTTGTTTAATGTATATGTTTATTCAATGCTCTTTTTCTTAATTGTTTATTTTCTTTTTGACAATTCTGTGTTACCTACTCTACTACAATTATTGTAAATAGTTTCACGCGCAATTATCCAGATCGGCGTGTCGCAACTGTCAACACACTAAATAAAAACAAATATATATCGAAAATAGGTAAATTCGCAATTTTCTGATTTTTCAATAATTTTAGTTTTCCTTTGACTTGGTAAAACCAACCTCATCATTCTCAGTCTGCTGTGGATACCTAGTGTCCACAGAAACCAGATTTTCATTAGACAATACATAGAAAATGAAGTCCGAATGTTTCTTTTATACATAAAACAAACTTCTACTGTCCTTACTGCGATGAAAAAATATATTGGGAGGGCTTGGCTCATCAGTGGTGAACCCTCCCAGCGGTTTCCCCAATTTAATCTACCAGACCGCTTTATAGAGCTCTAATACTGTATTGGATCATTCTGATTTTATATGCTACACTGAAGGGTGGAATCTTAGAAATGGTATTCAAGTAAACTATGGAAATTTAGGACAGTATGTAAATACGGAATGAAATCAACAGAACGTTCGATTTTTATCAATATTTTCATATATTCAATTTGTTCGATGATTAAATAAGTTTATGTTTATAAAAAAACTCCTGACAATGGGAGATAGTTCGCTATATGTGTGACAGATTAGTTTGAAAGTGCGAACTCTGATGCAATCCAGCTCAAGGCCTAAAGGTAGATACAGAGTAGACACTGGTGACATTCACAGAGTAGGGAGGTATAAGATCTGGTAGACTCGCGCTACACAACTGCTATCCGTCATAAAAAGTCTAAAAAGTAACGAAATTTTCACAGAAAAAGTCAATATACATTAGTACTAAACACTCTAGCTTACACTCATGGACAAAACTCTCCGCCTGAGCTACGCAGAAAGGAAGCCACCAAGAAAATGTACCAAAAACTCTTGGATTCACCCGACCTCGAAATTAACCCAATCCTACAGTCTCCCCCAAAACATAGACTAAAATCAAGGAATCCGATATGGTCCAGAGGAAACCAACTTCTCTCCCAAAATTTTAATATCTCAGAAGCATGGACAAATTCCTGGATCAGCTCCGATATCCCAAACAAGAACCTCGTCACAAGCCCAAGTGTCAAGATCCCAGGTTTTTCCCTCCCTCGACGAGAATGGGTGCTGCTAAACCGCTTTAGGACAGGACAGGGAAGGTGTGCAGAGCTGATGAAGTTATGGGGCTACACCAAAGATCCATATTGTGCCTGCAACGTCCCACAATCAATGTCCCATATACTAGATGACTGTCCGCTGTACAAATTCAATGGAGGAATCTCCAATCTCCACTCAGTCACCCCGGAAGCCCTGAACTGGCTGAAGGCCTTGCCTCTCAGACTTTAATGACCGATATGTCCTCACTTCTTTTTTCTAGATTTGATTCATTTTGTCTCCTCTCTAATTGTAAAGACGTTGCTGTATCACCTCATAAGCATAAATAAATAAATAAGGAAGAGAGAGAAAATAGAGATAACCTGGGCTCCTGGAGCAATGTGAAGTTGTACCTTTTAGCTTGTATATTGGGACAATAACGCTGAAAGATATTACAGTGACCTTTATTAAAGACACACGAGATAACCAAGTGTGAACAAAATTGCCTCTGTATCCTTAAAAAAAAAAAAAAAAAAAAATGACGACCGGCAATATCAAAGACTTACCACTTCCTTAAGTTTTGTCCATGAGTGTATATTACTATTTATTGATTCAAATTATGATCAATGATTTTTAAAATAATTATTTTTTAATTATTATCCCTAGTACACATGTGTGGTACAGGCCATGATAATCATGGTCGATAGAAGTAAGTAACTACTTTTACTGTAAGTACATCACATGTCTACACATGTGGAAAGCGTAGTTTGACTTTTGTACTTACAAATGTGCCAGAGCCCCGTTTGGTTACTTGCACTCACTGGTGGGGTTGGACTTTTGTAAGAATTGGGGGCCATTAGGGCATTTTTTTTTGTTTCAATTAGAAAAAAGAGCCCAAAGTGGGATTCGATCCCAGGTCGTAGTAAAATAATGATTTTTAAATTAATTGTGTTTTTTTTTTGTTCCAGGAAGAAGTTTTACCAGGTTGAATCATCAGTTTAGAAAACATTATTATGGATAATTTTGACCATGGTTATAATCAATGGAATCATTATTCTCACAAAAATATATAACCATATTTAGTTATTTAATTAAAAAGGCATATATTGGATCAAATTATTATTTATTTTACCAATATATGCCTTTTTAATTGAAGATTTATTTATGGATTGCTCTATTTTCAAAAATATTTAGTTATGTAAATAAAAAGGCTACCTCTCCCTTCAAAATATATGTAATGACTGTGTTTGGCATCTAGCAGAGTGTGGTCGGTGACAAAGCCACAACACCAGCTTTGGCAAACTGACAACGCCCATCTAGAGACCATGGCTTCGGGCTAATGGCCCTCGTCAGTCTAGGGCCGACTTTGATGTCATGAGCTCCACAATAAAATCATCAGTATTTGTCACAAAGAGGTGTCTATCTGGATTTTGTGTCTATTTTGATGGGAGAGGTGACCACTGATACTTCAATCACAGAACTGACCTCGCCAGTACAGAAGTTTCTGCTAAGGATGTTACAAAGTGCGGCAAGCTAATTCTATAGGAGAAATTTAGATGGAAATTTTGTCGGGAAGATTTTAAAAATGATGGAGCATCGATTTTTACCTTTCATTTCTGACGAGGGAAAATAGAATTTCATTTTTTTAGATGACTTATCCTCCCGTCAAAATTTCCATCTTGTTGGGTACGTGGCAGGTTTCCAGACAAGTCTCTTTCCAGTCCAGCCAACGTAGCTCAAGTACAGTTGAATAACTTCGGACAGGAAAGTTTTTATTTCCACGACTTTTCGATAAAAACCTGTTTTCCTTATCTGGATAAAGTAAAACATTTGGCAAGGCGCTAAAAATAATTCTAACAAAACGTATTCAACAAAATATTTTTTGTCGAAACATCGTGGAAATAAAAATATTTCTTGCTGAAGTTATTTCAGAACTATCAATGCAACTTGTAGAAGTAAAGTAGTGCTAGAGGTGATGTCAGCAGAACATGCTCGGTAGACAGTGTGCAAATAGGTGAGATGGCATGCAACTTGAGGATCCCAAAGAGTTGAAAAAGAGAGAAAGGACCATGCACCAAAGTGTTCCAGTGTGAATGTGGTGAGATAGAGAAAGAGTGCAAGAGCAATAAATAGATCCATAGTCATTCCCCAAAGACAAAGTTGAAGAATGAAGTGAAGGGACTGTGGAGATGATCAGAGCCGCTATGGTCGTGAGGATCAGGTGGGTCACCGTTGTGTTGGTGGGCCGTGACGTCGAAGTTCTCCAGGCCGTCAACGGGGAGGCTGGAGCTGGCGGTGCCGGTCTCGGCGGGTTGTCGCATGGCGGCCTGGGACACGGGTCTACAGTCGAACCACCACGTGGCGGTGGGTCGGGGGTAGCCGGGGGCCTCGCTGTCCACCTGCGTCACCCGTGTTACACTTAGAGTACACGATATACTTCAGATCGGATAATAAATATTGTGGTTGTTCATTGAAACATAGCCGTGTTCGTAAGTTATATACAAGAACCACCTTGTGGTCTCGGAGGGGTATTTATTTTTCTGTATATCAGAACTTGTAGATCTTGGGTGAATGGTCTCTGCCAGGGTGCCCGAAATTCTAATCTAGCTAGTAGGGTTAGAATTGTCATATTACGTAAGTCTAACCCTTTTTTTTTTTTTGCTTATCCCTAGTACACGTGGTACAGGCCATGATAATCATGGTGGGTAGTTAGCGACTGCTTTTACTGTAAGTGCACCACATGTCTACACATGTGAAAAGCAGTTCGACTTTGCACTTACTAATGCCAGAGCCCCGTTTGGTTACTTGCACTCGCTGGTGGGGTTGGACTTTTGCAAGAATCGGGGGCCATTGGAGCATTTTTTTTTCTTTAAACAGAAAAAAGTGTCCAATGCGGGTTCGAACCCGGGTCCTAGTGGTCGAAAACCAAACGGTTTAACCAGCCTTCCACCGACCCCCTACTATCTAGATTAGAATCTCGGGCACCCTGGCAGAGACCATTCACCCAAGATCTACAAGTTCTGATTCCTGAGGATAGGAAACGAAGTCACTCCAGTTATCTGGAGAAAGACTTACTGACACTATGTTTAACTTCCCTTTTCTGTACCCTGTCTCTTAAATTACACTCATGGACAAAACTTTGGTAAGTGGAAAGTCTTTGATGTCGCTGGTCGTCTGCTTTTTTTAAGGAGACAGAGGCTGTTCACACTTAGTTATGTCGTGTGTCTTCAATAAAGGTCACTGTAGTATCTTTCAGAGTTATTGTCCCGATGGGTACAACTTCCTCAAGTATTGTCCATGAGTGATGTACCACAGAACTACCGGCCAACCAGGAAGCACCAGAAGACAGACACTCACGGCGAAAGTCCTGTCGTTGAAGCGGTAGTAGTTCTTCCCCTTGAAGAAATACGTCCTCCCATTGGTCCATTTGAATGCTGCATCGATGTTATTGGCTAGGCCGTTCCAGTTGCTGATTGGACGAGGGTAGCGGTCGCTGACTGGAGGTTCAGCTCGGCTGTCGTATCGCCAGTACTGGTCGCCTGGACAGCCGATTGTTGAGGATATATGCAAATAAGACAAACACATATACAGTAAAACCAGTCTCCATGCAAATCCTCCAAGACAACCTAGTTTCTCGAAGATGTTTTAAATGTTTCCATACGACATATTGGACTATTATCTTATTTTTATATATCCATTCTAAGCTTACTTTTAAAATGCTTCCAGTAGTTATATATACTGTATACAAGTACCAGTCACCAAGAAGCTAAAACCAACAGTAGCTACAAGGGATTGCTGGAATACTCACAGACCAAAGAAACATCCAGAATGTTGGACAAGAAGTTAACAGAAGTCACAAAGGAATGCTGGAATCCTTACTGACCAACGAAACGTCCAGAGAATGTTGGACAAGAAGTTTGAAGCCCACAGCTGTCACAAAGGAATACTCTGGAATCATCTCTTACTGAATAAAGACATCTTCAGAATGTTGGACAAGAAGTGAACAGGAGTCACGAATGGATTAAGGAATCTTCACTGATCAACGAAACGTCCAGATTGTTGGAAAAGAAATTGAAGCCAACAGCAGTCACGAATGAATGCTGGAATCCTCTCTTACTGGCCAAAGAAACGTCCAGAGAATGTTGGACAAGAAGTTTGAAGCCCACAGCTGTCACAAAGGAATACTCTGGAATCCTCTCTTACTGAATAAAGACATCTTCAGAATGTTGGACAAGAAGTTAAAGAGGACAGAAGTCACAAAGAGATTCTGGAATCCTTACTGACCAACGAAACGTCCAGATTGTTGAAAAAGAAATTGAAGCCAACAGCAGTCACGAATGAATGCTGGAATCCTCTCTTACTGGCCAAAGAAACGTCCAAAATGTTGGACAAGGAGTTGAAGCCAACAACAGTCACGAAGGAATGCTGGAATCCTTACTGACCAACGAAACTTTCAGATAATGCTGGACATAGAGTTGAAGCCAACAGCAGTCACGAAGGAATGCTGGAATCCTGTCTTTCTAAATAAAGACATCTTCAGAATGCTGTACAAGAAGTTAAAGAGGACAGAAGTCACAAAGAGATTCTGGAATCCTTACTGACCAACGAAACGTTCAGATTGTAGGAAAAGAAATTGAAGCCAACAGCAGCCACGAAGGAATGCTGGAATCCTCACTGAACAAAGTAACGTCCAGAGAATGTTGGACAAGAAGTTTGAAGCCAACAGCAGACACAAAGGAATGCTGGAATCCTCTCTTACTGAATAAAGACATCTTCAGAATATTGGACAAGAAGTTAAAAAGGACAGAAGTCACAAAGAGATTCTGGAATCCTTACTGATCAACGAAACGTCCAGATTGTTGGAAAAGAAATTGAAACCAAAAGCAGTCAAAAGGAATGCTGGAATCCTGTCTTACTGGCCAAAGAAACGTCCAAAATGCTGGACAAGGAGTTGAAGCCAACAGCAGTTACGAAGGAATGCTGGAATCCTTACTGAATAAAAGAATGTCCAGAGAATACTGTACAAGAAGTTTGACCCAAGATCAAATCCTCTCTTACTGACCAACGAAACGTCCAGATTGTTGGAAAAGAAGTTGAAGCCAAGAGCATCCACGAATGAATGCTAGAATCCTCTCTTACTGGCCAAAGTAACGTACAGAGAATGCTGTACAAGAAGTCACAAAGAACTTACCTTTAAAGAAGTACGTCTTCCCATTGCCACTCCAGAGGAACGCTGCGTCAACATTGTCAGGGACGCCAGTGAAGCCGACAGAGATTTTCTTGGGATAGCCGCTGACCTTCTCAAGGTTGTTGAATCTCCAGTACTGGTCTCCCTGTAAGTACCACGATGTCAGGTACTGTACGTCGACACCTGTAGGTGACACTTGCCTTGAAGATAAACGTCTTGCCATCCGACCACGTCAACACGGCGTCGATATTGTCAGGAACACCGTCCCAGTCTTCTGCGATCTTCCGTGGGAATCCTTCAGCCAGACCTTCGCTCAGGACCTTCCAGTAGTACTCTCCTGGGAGCACATACAGTCCGTTGTGGCGTGTAGAGATAGATAGATATTTGCATAATTCTCTCATGTGTACAGGAAGATACCGATGTTATAGAATAGTCTCAAGTACCCCCCCCCCCATACACCCTATCAGTTTAAATGGTTAAATCGTACCAATTTAGACAAATAATAGTTAATCTTCTTAAACGAAAAAGTATACCAATATATACACAAATTAGAGCAAAATTTAGGTATATATATTACATCACACAGTTTAAACATAAATTAACCCTAAATTATAGAAACAATAGCAAAATCTAGATAAAAATAAGAGACCAATTTAGACATAAATTAGTCCAAATTAGAAACATTCAGACAAAATAAACCAATTTAGATACAAATTAGAAAAATCTAGACATAAATGAGACCAATTTAGACATAAAATAACAAAATCTTGAATCAAGTTAGCCCAAGTTAGAAACAAATTAGAAACATTTAGACATAAAATAACAAAATCTAGACTCAAGTTAGCCCAAATTAGAAACAAATTAAAAACATTTAGACATAGAAATGAGACCACATCTCCATGTGTATTTTAAATAATTCTATTTCACCTTTCCTATCAAGTTCCTTCAACACACAACTGTTTAAGAGCCAATTTTAGAACTCTACTGACTTACACACCTACACTCCATTAAAGGCGTTGGAATATTAGAAATGAACAATGAGACAACTCTGGAATTTGACCACATTCCATAGTTACATACGTACTGCCATTTCATCCACTTATACAAATTTTTCATTTTTTTTGGAATAAACATATCTACATATCTACATCAATAATGTATTTAATTCGCTATGTCTCAGTATCAGCCCTGAGGAGAGCGAGTAACTGAAACATCGAAATAAACCATTGGTGGTAGATGTAAACCTTTATTTTTTCCAAACCAACTTCCAACCAACAAATTATTTTCATAACTTTTCCTTTGTAACTTGATATTTGCATATTGTATTGCATATCCCCCCTTGTTTCTCTATCACTCTTGGTGCGATTTTATGCAAATAAAAAATATGATGATGATAACTGTGCCTATCATCATACTGCGAACTCGTGAAACTAAAGATTGGTGAAATTTCGCTGGAAGGGATTCGCCACTGATGATATCATTACATTCATTAATTGTAAAACGGTGGCTTCTTTTTTTCGTAATAGCGCTGAATGGAGTAATTTGTGCTTCTGATGAACATGTTGACACTTTGAGTCAACAAATGATCCATTTCTATTAACTTCTTCTCGTTTGTTATTTTAAGCGTTTTTCTAACCTTATACCATGGCTTCCACGGCCATCCAACCATGTTACATATATCTATATAAACGGTGTCCATCTATAAGTTCGGATTCCTGAGGTAAAGGAAGATTTATGATTATCTGGAGGAGGACTCTTCGGGATTGGAGAAGTATCCTCATGGAGAAACAAAACTTAAGGAATTGTACCCATGTATATCGGGACAATAACTCTGAAAGATATTACAGTGACCTTTATTGAAGACACACGAGATAACATGCACTCATAGACAAAACTTAAGGAAGTTGTACCTCATGTATATCGGGACAATAACTCTGAAAGATATTACAGTGACCTTTATTGAAGATACACGAGATAACATACACTCATGGACGAAACTTAAGAAAGTTGTACCCATGTATATCGGGACAATAACTCTGAAATATATTACAGTGACCTTTATTGAAGACACACGAGATAACAACATGCACTCATGGACAAAACTTAAGAAAGTTGAACCTCATGTATATCGGGACAATAACTCTGAAAGATATTACAGTGACCTTTATTGAAGACACACGAGATAACATGCACTCATGGACAAAACTTAAGAAAGTTGTACCTCATGTATATCGGGACAATAACTCTGAAAGATATTACAGTGACCTTTATTGAAGACACACGAGATAACATGCACTCATGGAGAAACAACACTTAAGAAAGTTGTACCTCATGTATATCGGGACAATAACTCTGAAAGATATTACAGTGACCTTTATTGAAGACACACGAGATAACATGCACTCATGGACAAAACTTAAGAAAGTTGTACCTCATGTATATCGGGACAATAACTCTGAAAGATATTACAGTGACCTTTATTGAAGACACACGAGATAACATGCACTCATGGACAAAACTTAAGGAAGTTGTACCTCATGTATATCGGGACAATAACTCTGAAAGATATTACAGTGACCTTTATTGAAGACACACGAGATAACAACATGCACTCATAGACAAAACTTAAGAAAGTTGTACCTCATGTATATCGGGACAATAACTCTGAAAGATATTACAGTGACCTTTATTGAAGACACACGAGATAACATGCACTCATGGACAAAACTTAAGGAAGTTGTACCTCATGTATATCGGGACAATAACTCTGAAAGATATTACAGTGACCTTTATTGAAGACACACGAGATAACATGCACTCATGGAGAAAACTTAAGGAAGTTGTACCTCATGTATATCGGGACAATAACTCTGAAAGATATTACAGTGACCTTTATTGGAGACACACGAGATAACAACATGCACTCATGGAGAAAACTTAAGGAAGTTGTACCTCATGTATATCGGGACAATAACTCTGAAAGATATTACAGTGACCTTTATTGAAGACACACGAGATAACATGCACTCATGGAGAAAACTTAAGGAAGTTGTACCTCATGTATATCGGGACAATAACTCTGAAAGATATTACAGTGACCTTTATTGAAGACACACGAGATAACATGCACTCATGGAGAAAACTTAAGGAAGTTGTACCTCATGTATATCGGGACAATAACTCTGAAAGATATTACAGTGACCTTTATTGAAGACACACGAGATAACATGCACTCATGGACAAAACTTAAGAAAGTTGTACCTCATGTATATCGGGACAATAACTCTGAAAGATATTACAGTGACCTTTATTGAAGACACACGAGATAACATGCACTCATGGACAAAACTTAAGAAAGTTGTACCTCATGTATATCGGGACAATAACTCTGAAAGATATTACAGTGACCTTTATTGAAGACACACGAGATAACATGCACTCATGGACAAAACTTAAGAAAGTTGTACCTCATGTATATCGGGACAATAACTATGAAAGATATTACAGTGACCTTTATTGAAGACACACGAGATAACAACATGCACTCATGGACAAAACTTAAGGAAGTTGTACCTCATGTATATCGGGACAATAACTCTGAAAGATATTACAGTGACCTTTATTGAAGACACACGAGATAACATGCACTCATGGACAAAACTTAAGAAAGTTGTACCTCATGTATATCGGGACAATAACTATGAAAGATATTACAGTGACCTTTATTGAAGACACACGAGATAACAACATGCACTCATGGACAAAACTTAAGGAAGTTGTACCTCATGTATATCGGGACAATAACTCTGAAAGATATTACAGTGACCTTTATTGAAGACACACGAGATAACATGCACTCATGGACAAAACTTAAGAAAGTTGTACCTCATGTATATCGGGACAATAACTATGAAAGATATTACAGTGACCTTTATTGAAGACACACGAGATAACAACATGCACTCATGGACGAAACTTAAGGAAGTTGTACCTCATGTATATCGGGACAATAACTCTGAAAGATATTACAGTGACCTTTATTGAAGACACACGAGATAACATGCACTCATGGACAAAACTTAAGGAAGTTGTACCTCATGTATATCGGGACAATAACTCTGAAAGATATTACAGTGACCTTTATTGAAGACACACGAGATAACAACATGCACTCATGGACAAAACTTAAGGAAGTTGTACCTCATGTATATCGGGACAATAACTCTGAAAGATATTACAGTGACCTTTATTGAAGACACACGAGATAACAACATGCACTCATGGACAAAACTTAAGGAAGTTGTACCTCATGTATATCGGGACAATAACTCTGAAAGATATTACAGTGACCTTTATTGAAGACACACGAGATAACATGCACTCATGGACAAAACTTAAGGAAGTTGTACCTCATGTATATCGGGACAATAACTCTGAAAGATATTACAGTGACCTTTATTGAAGATACACGAGATAACCAAGTGTAAACAACCTCTGTCTCCTTCAGAAAAAAAAATATATACATTGATGACAGACAACATCAAAAATACTTTCCACTTCCAAAAGTTTTGTCCATAAGTTTCTATAATTGTAACTAGCCGTGTGTTTCCCTCATAACATTTATCTCTATATAGATGGAGAACTTGCCGGGAGGAAATTGATCCATAGAAGCATAGGACGCCTCTCCCGTCATAATAAACGTCAAAACAGGACGCCATCTATTGACCGTCGCCGCAACTAGCGGCCTCGGGTCGGTGACAAAGCCGTCGGCGACGGTCAATGGGTGGCGTCAGGTTTTGACGTTTATTTTGACGGGAGAGGCGCCCTATATCTCTATATGTGTATGATTGACGGATATCAATAAAATTGTCTTAAGATCTAAATGAACGAGCAAAGAGTGCCCCAATCAGAAAGCTGACAAAGAAGAGGAAAAATGCATATCTTTATCGTGCAACTGAAAGTTACTGATGGCTTGTGCCACCTATCGGAATAAATATCAGCTATTCATTGAATCATCAATCATCATCAAAATCAACGAGAATAGTTAATATTTATTCCGATAGATGGTGTAAGCCATCAGAAACTTTCAGTTGCACGATAAGGAGATGCCTTTTTTTTTAATTTATGAACCTTGTAAGAACAATGTCACCTTTGTACTTTGCAAAGAAAAGGAAGTTTTACCTTTGAAGACATAGGTGCTGCCGTCCGCGGTCGTGGTGATAGCATCGATTGAGGGATCCTGGCAGAGGTCCGGGCCGTCCCCTGAGTCAGGGGACACTGGGCGGGCGGTGGAGGGGGCGGCAGGGGCCGCGGGGGTGGTGGACTGTTCCTCAGTGTCTACCTGGGTCCCTGAGTCAACATACCTACTGTGACATCTCACCAGGTGGATTCAATACTTGTTCAAAGAAGTGTGATGAACATGTTGACATTTGTGATGAACATGTTGACATTTGTGATGAACATGTTGACATTTGTGATGAACATGTTGACATTTTAAGTCGACAAATGATCCATCTCTCTCTTATTTCTTCTCGTTTGTTATTTTAAGCGTTTTTCGAACCATTTATCATGGCTTCCACGGTCATCCAACCATGTTACATATATCTATATAAACAGCGTCCATTTACAAGTTCGGATTCCTGAAGTTAAGGAAGATAACGAAGATTTCTGTGATTACTTGTGGAAAGACATCTCTTGGTCGACCAAAACTGAAATATTGATCAACACTTACTTCATGTATTTATTATAAATCTTTTATTAAATCCAATATACAGGTATGCCTTTTTATTATCTAATGAATTAAATATGGATTGCTCTATTTTCAGCACTTATTGTATTATTTTATTATTTATTGTATTCAACACTCTTGTATTCATACAATCTCCACTACAGAAGAACAAACACAAGTCAGAGAGAAAAGCTTCTTTATCCACGTAGACGATGGTACAAGATTTCAGACAAGATGTCCTTCTACGGATACCCATAGAAGAGCGTCTTGCCTCGAAAGCTTGTACGAATCATATTCGTATAAAAGTAGCTCTTGTGTTTCTTCTATAATTCGTGCATTGATCTTCCGCAACAACATTCTTTGTTTTCAAGACTTAAGTCTGGTCATCTACAGACAATGACAGAATGGTTGTTTCCCACTATGTACTAAGTGTCAACCTGCAACAACCCCAAACCACATTATTGACTGTATTGACTCATCCATTGATGAACTCTACTCTTCCCCAGCCACAGACACCATCAACAAGCTTTACAAGCTTGATAACCTGATATGATTGAGTGGATATAAGAAAGAAGATCTTCCGCAAACATTTTAAATATAAATTAGTAAATTAAATTTAATTGCCATCTATCGTTAAAATTTTAAACAAATAAATTTACTGGCAATGCGCTTCTTTTAAATATCATCAATTTCACTACTGAGGAGCCAAGCCCTCTCATTCAATAACTTATATCATTGCAGTAGGGTCTTTAGATATATTATTTGATGATATTTTAAATATAAATTATGAATCTTGTTTAAAATAAACTATTCTCATTGCTAAAAGAAAGAGATTTGTGAAATTTAAATTAGTCAACTTACTTATCTCCATGTTTTGTTCTGTACGTCTCTTTCTCAAATATCACAATAGAGTTATAGCCACGGGGAAAATGTAAGAAAATTAGAAATAAATAAGGTGTATTTTATTGTTAATAACAACACCTAACCTTTTTCTATTTTTTTCTTACCTTTTTTGCTACATGAATAGTGTAAATTAAGAGAAAATATGTTTTTTACGGGCTACTAACCAAAGTGAGATATCGCGTAAATTAAGAAAACTTAAAAATTAAGTCTTAACTTGCCATTTCTTGATTTCTCAGGAAACCTCTTAAACCTAATTTTTTTGGTCGTTAAGATACAGCCTGCATCTACTGATAAGGATCAACAAGCCCGAAGTGCGTGTACGTGGTTAACTTTTTATTTATTTATCAAGAAATGGGTTGGCAAAATATTATGGAACAAACTTAAATCAACGTTTAGTTGATTTTTGTTCCACTAGATGGCGCTGTGCCATTTAAAAATGCTCATGGTCAGGATATGCCCTTTTTTATTTTTAGACATATAACACAATAGATTCCAAATATGAAATAATTAACACAATAAAACTTAATATACACAAGTATGTTTATTTGTTTATTTTTACAAAATGTTTTCTGGTAAGATTTGGTAAAATATATATTTGAAGTTTAAACTATTATAGACCTTGTAAAGATAGAAGCTGCATGGCCAATATTCATAGTTATTCAAATTAAAGATACTTCGGTCCGAATAATTTACCAAACAAACGTCGAGACAATATTTACTGGCAGAAGTATTTATTTACTGGCAGAAGTATTTATTTACTGGCAGAAGTATTTATTTACTGGCAGAAGTATTTTTAATTTGAAGAACTATTATGTCATTTGCTTTATCAGATGTTTAAAACTCTCCATTTTACACCATGGACGGTGACAAAACACATGGTGCAAATTAAAAGGGTAAATATGCAATTGGGGTGTCCATTATGTACAAGTGCGCATGCTATGTACAGTAGGGATACAGTGTATGTCAAATTATATATTTTTTTTACTTATCCTTTTATTAGTCTAAATTAGACAAGATCTTGGAGGTCGTGCTCATAAAGAAGTTCAAGAACTCTTCTTGGTTCTCTGTACAGGGATTCTTTGTCCTTTCCGATACAATTTAGTATATGTTGGGGAGTGGCCTCTTCGGTTTTGTATCTAGTGCACATGGGGAAGCTTTTGGCTCCCTCTTTATAGACTAGAGGGCGCAGGTGACCAGATTTCCATCTGGCCAACTGTGTCGATTCCCTTCTGTTTAATTGGAGGGTCTGTCAAATTATGTATTTAAATGATCAACATGATATCTTCATTTATAATTTTATTGTTTATGAGGTAAATTTCTCCAAGCACAAGTCACTAAATGGAAGATAAACAGTATTAGGAAGTATCAAAATATACAAAGTTCAACTATGCTGAATATTCTAGGAGTGCCTGGCTCATCAGGAGTTTTGACCTGCCAATCTACCAATGGTAGTTTGAACTGGCGAAACCACTGTAAGGGTCTATTATTGATGAGCCAGACCAATATATATATTTTAATCCTCCATTTATACTTTTATTCTATAAATCTCTTTCATTATAAACAAATTAATTATTGCTAATGAGAGATTGTAAAAATATTTAAACATATTTTGACAGATAGATTTAAACATAAGTTCATTGATACAGTAGAGTTACCTCCATGAGAGGACACCTCTCTACAAAGAACAGTTTTAATCACTAATATCACCTTGGATGGTCCGCATAGACGGTGGGGAGAGGTTTGTTCGCTGCAAGGAGGACTGTGGGGGTATACCATGGTACATGGTAGGGATTAAGGTCACCTAGAGCCAAGTTAAAAATCGAATCATGACAAATGTACTCTAAATAAACCACTGAATCACTAATATCACCATTTTACTAGTTAGCAACTCTCCGGTAAGAGGACACCTCTCTACAAAGGACAGTTTTCATCGCCACCTTTCAGCAACAACTCTATAAACACCTCTCTTATGGTATAGGAATGAATACGCAGAGAAAAGCGTCTAGGTGTTAAGTCCGTTATAAAGAAGCAGGAGAGTAGATATTGCTGTACCTTCCTGTACGACTGTGGACCATTGGTGTATTGTATACAGCGGGTAGGCATACAACAATTTTAACAAGAAAAAGTATTTACCGCCAGATGTCTCAATACACAGCCTAGAGGGAGATAAACAAACTATTTACAACAAATAGAATGATGACGTCACGGTGATGATGAACCACCAAGTAGATCATCATATTCCGTGACAACATGTCACATTGGATACATAGACGTCTGTGTGACAATATACAAGGAGGTAGACGGACTCTACAAAGTCCACCGATAGTTCAGTCCGGCAGTTCCAGCATCCGTCCACGCCGTCCTCTCCTTGTACGGCGACGCCGAGTCCTGCGACGGCCTCTCCGTGTACGTCCTGGACAGAGCGGACGTTGGGTTTTCTTCTTGATCGTGGTGCATTGTTTCTAGCGGTGCTGACTTCCTGGTGCACAGGTTCTCTTGGTGGTGCACATGCTCTTTTGGTGGTGCATAGGTTCTCTTGGTGGTGCATAGGTTCTTTTGGTGAGGACATGCTCTTTTGGTGGTGCATAGGTTCTCTTGGTGGTGCATAGGTTCTCTTCGGGGTGCACATGCTCTCTTGGTGGTGCACATGCTCTTTTGGTGGTGCATAGGTTCTCTTGGTGGTGCACATGCTCTCTTGGTGGTGCATAGGTTCTTTTGGTGGTGCATAGGTTCTCTTGGTGGTGCATAGGTTCTCTTGGTGGTGCACATGCTCTTTTGGTGGTGCATAGGTTCTCTTGGTGGTGCATAGGTTCTCTTGGTGGTGCACATGCTCTTTTGGTGGTGCATAGGTTCTCTTGGTGGTGCACATGCTCTCTTGGTGGTGCATAGGTTCTCTTGGTGGTGCACATGCTCTCTTGGTGGTGCACATGCTCTTTTGGTGGTGCACAGGTTCTCTTCGGGGTGCACATGCTCTCTCGGTGGTGCACATGCTCTCTTGGTGGTGCACATGCTCTTTTGGTGGTGCACAGGTTCTCTTCGGGGTGCACATGCTCTCTCGGTGGTGCACATGCTCTCTCGGTGGTGCACAGGTTCTCTTGGTGGTGCACATGCTATCTTGGTGGTGCACATGCTATCTTGGTGGTGCACATGCTTTCTTGGTGGTGCACAGGTTCTCTTCGGGGTGCACATGCTCTCTTGGTGGTGCACACGCTCTCTTGGTGGTGCATAGGTTCTCTTGGTGGTGCACAGGTTCTCTTCGTGGTGCATAGGCTCTTTTGGTGGTGCACATGCTCTTTTTGTGGTGCACAGGTTCTCTTGGTGGCGCACAGGTTCTTTTGGGGGTGCATTATTGAGCTCGGGAGATTCGCACGTTCTCTTTTGGTGCATTATTGAGCTCTATGATGCACACATGCTCCCCGCGGTGTACCTCAGCTATTCCATGGTGCACACGTTCTCTTCGTGGTGCATTATTGATATCAATGTTTGATAAATTCTCTCTGAGGTGGTGCATTGTTGCTCTCCGAGGTTCTGCATTGCTGTTTTCCGATGTGATGCATTGTTGCTCTCATAGGTCGTGCATTGTTGCTCTCCGAAGTGATGCAATGCTTCTCTCCCAGGTGCATTTTTGCGTTTCATTGAGTTTGTCCTTGTTGGCGACAAGTTGCTCTCCGTGGTGCAAATTTCTTTCTTTCTAATGATCAGTCGGGTGTGTGCAATATGGAAAATGTGCACACAGGCTTGCCAATCTAGTAGTTCTCGTGGCAGAGGATCAGATTATGCAAATTTGTTCGCGGAGTGAGTTCTGATGTCAAGTAGCAGCAGCCGTGGGGTGCAGTTGTGCAACAATGTGTCAGCCGCCAGTATTACACCTCTCGTACATTCACAACCATTTATTTACATATAGAGAGACTGGATGGCCAGGATGTCAAATATATCCCAGATTAAGTAGGTAGATATGTAAATAGGAAGATATGCAAGTAGGTAGATATGCAAGAAGGTAGATATGCAAGTAGGTAGATAAGTAAGCAAAGGTAGGTACCGTAGAGAGACTGAATGGCCAGGATGTCGTCGTTGTCCAGCTTGAAACCAGCGTCGTAGCCACGGTAGAAAGGCGCCATGAGGGCGGACCGCACGTCGGAGTGGGACAGTCCCAGGGAATGTCCGAACTCGTGGGCGGCCACTTGGAACAGGTTGGTGCCTGCCACAGCCTGGGGTTAGGACAGGACATTTGGAACAGCCTAGGGTTAGGACAGGACATTTGGAACAGCCTGGGGTTAGGACAGGACATTTGGAACAGGCTGGGGTTAGGACAGGACATTTGGAACAGGCTGGGGTTAGGACAGGACATTTGGAACAGGCTGGGGTTAGGTCAGGACATTTGGAACAGGCTGGGGTTATGTCAGGACATTTGGAACAGGCTGGGTTAGGACAGGAGACTTGGAACAGCCTGGGGTTAGGACAGGCGACTTGAAACAGACTGGGGTTATGTCAGGACATTTGGAATAGAGTGGAAGGTAGCAGCCAGGACAGACTGGGTGAGACAGATGTGAATAAAGACATTGATGAAATGTCTGTGATAATAAAGCGGCCAAGGTAATTGACCACTTAGAACTTATTGACTGAAAGAGAAGATGTTTTAGAGATTTCTCATGAAAGCTCTTACTTCAGAATGGTGGGCTGAAGGACGTTATAAAACATCCATTATGGCTTGAGTCAAAAGGAGATCCAATGAATATCATTATAGATAAAAAAAATAAAGTTCCTGGATTTCTGAAATACATTTTTATCTCAAAATATTTCGAGGGATTTCTCCTCTTCATCATTTTTTGGAACAAAAAAAAAAAAACAAAACAAAAAAACTCTACACTTGTTTCTATGTAATATACAAAAATTTGTAAATTACTTTTTTTTTGTGCAAAAAAAAAAAAAAAGATAAAAAGAGGAGTAATTTCTTGAAATATTTTGATAGAAATAAATTGTTTTTCTTTTTTTACAGATCCAAGTACGTACTTTATAAAAAATATAATTATATTTATAATGGTGTCAGAAATAATAAAGAAAATGTTTTCACCCTCTCAAGTTGAGGTAAAACATTGAGAAAATTTTCGTGGTTTGAATGCAAGAAAATGTTACACTACATTTATTAAGGAATAGGTAGTGTCCCGTGAAGCTCATAGACGTTACATCTACCGAGATACGGGAAGGATATGTAGACCCATCCTCTGGGCAGACCTCTACCTCAGAGAACATCTACCTCAGGTTCCTCGAAAGCTAAACTCAACTCTATGACCACAATGACTACATTTTACACAGCTTATTTACATATTTTCTTATTATTTATTTGGTTAGCCCCCCCCCCCCCCCCCCTGGTTAAACGAGCTTTCAGATATCGTCAACTACCCAGACTGTATTTCCCATCTACGTCTTCTTACCTCATCTACAAGGCATGTATGTAGAAGTCCAATATATGCGGGTTTATTTCTTGGGATGCTTAGGTTGGTGGTTCCAATCAATATATTTGCATATATCCTTGTTAAAAATAAAAAAGGCATATCCTGACCAGGAGCACATGTGCTTTTTCAGAAGGCAGAGCGCTATCTGGTGGAACAGAAATCAACTATTCATTGATTTAACCTGTTCCTTGATATTTGGCCAACCCTATTTCTTGATAAATCTGCCTTCTGAAAAGCACATGTGTTCCTGGTCAGGATATGCCTTTTTTTATTTTTAATATCAACACCTAACCTTTTTATTTTTTATTTTTTTCTATTGTTATTTCTTATATCCTTGTGTCAGACGTTGAGTTCTCCTAGAAGAGAATGCAGCAGACAGGAGTCACATCTCCTACAGGACATCCTTCATCCTGTCTTGTTGGAAGTGACAATCCTGGACAGTATATCGCTATTCTTCCCCTCCCAGACTTCTGCTTCAAGACGACATCGTGACATTAGATATCTGCGCTTCCTCATTATCCATATTTTTACACAGGATAGATACATATATATGCAAATTACGCGTCCAGTATGTAATATTGATGGTATCCCTGATGGTGAGCTTGAGTTAAATGAGACTACTGGAGATATCCGGGGAAAAGTACAGCACGGATGTCTGTCCTGACTGCTGGTGATTGAAGTCTGTCCAAGGTGTGGAGATTGGGGTGAACACAGGATAATTGGCTGAGTGAAGGTAAGACCTGAGGGTAAGATCATGTTTGTCAGGGAGTTGTCAGTGTGGGGACAGGAGTTGTCAGGGTGGGGACAGGGTTTGTCAGGGTGGGGACAAGAGATACCAGGGTGGGGACAGGAGTTGTCAGGGTGGGGACAGGAGTTGTCAGGGTGGGGACAAGAGATACCAGGGTGGGGACAGGAGTTGTCAGGGTGGGGACAGGAGTTGTCAGTGTGGGGACAGGAGTTGTCAGGGTGGGGACAGGGTTTGTCAGGGTGGGGACAGGGTTTGTCAGGGTGGGGACAGGGTTTGTCAGGGTGGGGACAAGAGATACCAGGGTGGGGACAGGAGTTGTCAGGGTGGGGACAGGAGTTGTCAGTGTGGGGACAGGAGTTGTCAGTGTGGGGACAGGAGTTGTCAGGGTGGGGACAAGAGATACCAGGGTGGGGACAGGAGTTGTCAGTGTGGGGACAGGAGTTGTCAGGGTGGGGACAGGAGTTGTCAGTGTGGGGACAGGAGTTGTCAGGGTGGGGACAGGAGTTGTCAGGGTGGGGACAGGAGTTGTCAGGCTGGGGACAGGAGTTGTCAGGGTGGGGACAGGGTTTGTCAGTGTGGGGACAGGAGTTGTCAGGGTGGGGACAGGAGTTGTCAGTGTGGGGACAGGAGTTGTCAGTGTGGGGACAGGAGTTGTCAGGGTGGGGACAGGGTTTGTCAGGGTGGGGACAGGGTTTGTCAGTGTGGGGACAGGAGTTGTCAGGGTGGGGACAGGAGTTGTCAGTGTGGGGACAGGAGTTGTAAGTGTGGGGACAGGAGTTGTCAGTGTGGGGACAGGAGTTGTCAGGGTGGGGACAGGGTTTGTCAGGGTGGGGACAGGGTTTGTCAGTGTGGGGACAGGAGTTGTCAGGGTGGGGACAGGAGTTGTCAGTGTGGGGACAGGAGTTGTCAGTGTGGGGACAGGAGTTGTCAGGGTGGGGACAGGGTTTGTCAGGGTGGGGACAGGGTTTGTCAGTGTGGGGACAGGAGTTGTCAGGGTGGGGACAGGAGTTGTCAGTGTGGGGACAGGAGTTGTCAGGGTGGGGACAGGAGTTGTCAGTGTGGGGACAGGAGTTGTCAGGGTGGGGACAGGGTTTGTCAGGGTGGGGACAGGGTTTGTCAGGGTGGGGACAGGGTTTGTCAGGGTGGGGACAGGGTTTGTCAGGGTGGGGACAAGAGATACCAGGGTGGGGACAGGAGTTGTCAGGGTGGGGACAGGAGTTGTCAGTGTGGGGACAGGAGTTGTCAGTGTGGGGACAGGAGTTGTCAGTGTGGGGACAGGAGTTGTCAGGGTGGGGACAAGAGATACCAGGGTGGGGACAGGAGTTGTCAGTGTGGGGACAGGAGTTGTCAGGGTGGGGACAGGAGTTGTCAGTGTGGGGACAGGAGTTGTCAGGGTGGGGACAGGAGTTGTCAGTGTGGGGACAGGAGTTGTCAGGGTGGGGACAGGAGTTGTCAGGGTGGGGACAGGAGTTGTCAGGGTGGGGACAGGGTTTGTCAGTGTGGGGACAGGAGTTGTCAGGGTGGGGACAGGAGTTGTCAGTGTGGGGACAGGAGTTGTCAGGGTGGGGACAGGAGTTGTCAGGGTGGGGACAGGGTTTGTCAGTGTGAGGACAGGAGTTGTCAGGGTGGGGACAGGGTTTGTCAGTGTGAGGACAGGAGTTGTCAGGGTGGGGACAGGAGTTGTCAGGGTGGGGACAGGAGTTGTCAGGGTGGGGACAGGAGTTGTCAGTGTGGGGACAGGAGTTGTCAGGGTGGGGACAGGGTTTGTCAGTGTGGGGACAGGAGTTGTCAGGGTGGGGACAGGAGTTGTCAGGGTGGGGACAGGAGTTGTCAGTGTGGGGACAGGAGTTGTCAGGGTGGGGACAGGAGTTGTCAGGGTGGGGACAGGAGTTGTCAGTGTGGGGACAGGAGTTGTCAGTGTGGGGACAGGAGTTGTCAGGGTGAAGACAGGAGTTGTCAGTGTGGGGACAGGAGTTGTCAGGGTGGAGACAAGAGATACCAGGGTGGGGACAGGAGTTGTCAGGGTGGGGACAAGAGATACCAAGGTGGGGACAGGAGTTGTCAGGGTGGGGACAGGAGTTACCAGGGTGGGGACAGGAGTTGTCAGGGTGGGGACAAGACCTACCAGCCCCAAGCCCCAAACTCCACTTCTCCTCATCATCAAAGTGGGCGTCCCCGCCGAACTGTGGGAAGAAGGCATGGGCCAGAGTCCGACCCGGTCCATCGAAGGGATCCCCGTCCCCGTGTTCGCCCTCCTCGAAACGGACGTCGATGTGGACTCGGCCGGACTTCCGCTCCGTGAAGTTGAGCGGGGACACGGAGCTCCACACCTAATCACACAGCAGTGAAGACAGAGCGGGGCCAACAACACCGAGACGCGGACTTACTCTGAAAGCTCTAGCTATCTCTTTTTCAACGCGCTGCCGATCCTTAATCCTGCGGGGGTACTTGCTGATCCTGTAGGTGAGGGAGGTCACCCTCCACTTGCTCCCTGTCACACCACCGCCGTGTGACATTCGTCTCTTCGGTCGACAGACCAAGACATCACCATGGTTCACATAGTTTCATGGCGACATTGTCAAACGTATTAGAATCACATTTTGTCCACATTACACCACAGGAGGAAACTCCAGAATTGTTAAGAAGAAACCAAAACTAAGAGCGACTGGTTTCTTTATTGAAGAGCTTGATGAGAGAGAGAGATTGAGATTGAAACTGATTTATTACAATGTCCATATAATATTATATAAGGTTAAATACAGAATAAATATTGATAAATAAGATTATATAATGATAAATCTTTAATTAAAAAGGCATATATTGGATCAAAATATCATTTATTTTACCAATATTTCAGTTAGCTGAACGCCAACCTTTATCAAAGTGTTATAACATATTTAATGTGTGTCAACAACAAACACAGCGCCACATAACGTGAGTTTGTTGTTGACACACATTAAATATGTTATAATACC
The DNA here is from genome assembly GCA_030710605.1 of Cordylochernes scorpioides. Classification (NCBI taxonomy): domain Eukaryota; kingdom Metazoa; phylum Arthropoda; class Arachnida; order Pseudoscorpiones; family Chernetidae; genus Cordylochernes; species Cordylochernes scorpioides. The sequence goes on along the minus strand of CP092881.1, from coordinate 3,071,068 downwards.
TTGATAAAGGTTCAGCCAACTGAAATATTGGTAAAATAAATGATATTTTGATCCAATATATGCCGTTTTAATTAAAGATTTATCTATGGATTGCTCTATTTTCAAAATGATAACCGAACGGCCCTACCCGACCAGGAATGGAAAACAAGCGTGCTCTGCCTGCCTAGGACCGCCGGACATTTTACACCGCTACGTAGAGTGCCCTGAGATACGGCATTTGATCGAACAAATGAAGAACGACTGCCGAAACACCGACCCTTTATACAGATACAGCCCCGCCGACTTCGTTATGGACCGCGCCAAGCCAGAGCTCCGACGGTTTTTTAATAGGACTAAGTACGATATTTACAAATTCTTCATAAGAAAAGATTTTGAATGTACCCCCTCCCTTACTAACACTTAAAACTGTATCGTCGTTTATATGACTAAATAAAGATCGATCTTGTTTCAAACAAAAAAAAATAAAAATAAAAATAAAAAATAAATATATGAATAAATAGATAAAAATATATAAAATAGTTGATAAATATACAGAGAGAGCTTTCGGACTAGAACTTCCTTCAACAGGCTGTAATACGAATATACATATTTAATTAGAAAAACTTTCAAGATAAAAAAAATCGCTCTTTCACAAGTTTACCTGAGAGAATTGCTTCCTACAACTAGGACACAGTTTGTACGAATGTAGCTTGGAGATTTCTATAACCTAAATTTGAAATAAAGAAAACACACAATAAAAGACAATTCACTGAGGGAAAAGAGTCTTTTTATATATAACGGCAATACAAGCTAACAAAACACTATAAAGGAAAGACAATACATCCAGACGGTACAAGAACTTATAAAGCATGTAACAACTGTCCTGGTATGGAACTAACACCTGCCCACATATTCTCATGCCCAGCAATGGCCGCAGCCTTGCAGAAAATTGACATAGACCCAGCAGCTTTACATACCCAAGATAGTGGATATTGCTGCTGCTGTGATAGAGATGTATATGGAGACATCTGAGACTCTTCTTTGGACACGACAACAACAACAATACAAGCTTTCAACAGCCCTTCGACAGGTTGAACCAGAAAACTTGTATTGCCGATATATAAGAAAAGACTCTTTTCCCTCAGAGAATTTGTCTTCTTTTTATAATTTTACAGAAGGGATTATAATTACAACAACAACAACAAAAGCCTTTATTGAGGACCTCTCGTCCTATAAAGGATTCGCCAGTTTACAGAATAATTGAAGAGAAGAGAACTAAGAATACAGAGATATATGTAGTAGGTATAGTATAGTATTTTCTACACTGTGACTATATACAACAGCAGCAACAAGCCTTTTACTGGAATCAAAGTCCCATACAGGATTCGTCATTCTAATCCTGACAAATATTATTTACATATAATTATTTACATCAATTAGATTATGTATATAGCTTTCCCTTCTCTCCAGCCGTCTTCCAAAATTTGAACAACGCTCCAGCTCTGTTTCTCACCACCTCATTCAACAGGAGCTCCAAAGAGAGTTCCTCATGGCCTATTTCACTGAGGAGCACTTCTCGTTCGTCTTGTGGAATATAATAACAAGAAAACAATATAATTGTAGACGAAATTTTACGTTTTCATTTTTCTCTTTATTTATTTTTATAATGTTTTCTCTCGTATGCATCTTGTCTTATATATACTCGTTCTTTTGTTTAGTTATCGTAAAGCCTGTAGAAGGACGTCCGAAAGCTTGCTGTTAAAAAATTCGCACAAGAAACTCCTCTTTAATCTCCGTTTTATTTTTCTAATATAATTGTAGGTTGGATTATTTCCAGTCGAAGACTTCACCAACCTTTCTATAAACATTGTGTTTTGACGTATCGGCGACCTACTGTCGTGGTTGGGGAAACCTACTCATGGTAATAAAACTTAAGGAAGTTTTACCTCATGTATATATCTGGACAATAACTCTGATAGATATTACAGTGACTTTTATTGTGAAGACACGAGATAACCAAGTGTGAACAGCCTCTGGCTCCTTCATAAAAAATAATAATAGACGACCGATGACATCAAAGACTTTCCACTTCCATAAGTATTGTCCATGAGTGGCTAATTTTGAACGTTCCTATGATGTTATCACGGCAGATTACACAGAACAGTTTGTCGGATTTAAATAGAGGATTTTACACAAATAAATTTACTGGCAATGCGTTTCTTTTAAATATAATAAAATATTATCTCTACAGACCTTACTGCAATGATATGAGTTATTGAATGAGAGGGCTTGGCTAATCAGTAGTGAACCCTCTCAGCGGTTTCGCCAAATTAATCTCTAGACCGCTCTACTATTGTATTGGACTGGTTTTGTTATATACCCTGCATTTTCTATGGAAGGCAGCTTAGGGGTGTTTAGTGAACTATGGACATAAGCTTATAGGTCTGTAGAGGTGCATACATATAATTCCAAGGTATTGCATCGAACAAAGCTCTTCCGCAAAATATGTTTTCATAACCAATATATATTAGTAAATTAAATTTTATTGCCATCTATTGAGATAAAATATTTCCAGTATATCCATTTATACCATGTCCAATCCTTCTATACAGTTAGTCCGGGGACTTACCTTGTAGAGCGTATCGGCGCCTCCTCCGGGCGGACTCCCCGTGTCCCACGCGGTCCCTCACCCCACACCGCGGTGTGTTCATCATGGCCATAGTGAGATTATCCAGGTTCCCTGTAGCACAGTTACTGTCACGGCTGTCGGAACATACATAGATAATTTTTATTTTTTGTCAAAAGAAACACATGCGGGATAATTTTCAAATGTCGTTTTACAATCATAAGCCGCATTATATTATATTATAAATTACTTTATATAATATTTACGAACGGAAAAATATGTCCAGGGTAGCCTAGTGGACATGGCATCTGCCCGGTAAACGGAACACTGTGGGTTCGATTCCCATCCTTGGACACTTTTATTTTTCCGTTTATCATTACTCTTCACAATTCATCCTTCATACCTCATCCCTAAGGTAAGAAATAATCGTTTTTTCTCCTTAAAAATACATTTTGATTTTTCGTTGAAAAGAAACACATGCGGGATAATTTTCAAATGTCGTTTTACAATCATAAGCCGCATTATATTGTATTATAAAATACATAGATAAATAAAATAAGTCCGCTCTGGTCTGACGAGGGCCATTAGCCCGAAACCATGGTCTATAGGTGGACGCTTCTCAGTTTACCAAAGCTGGTGTTGTGGCTTTGTCACCGACCCGAGGCCGCTAGCTTGCGACGACGGTCATTTGATAGCGTCTAGTTTTGACGTCAATTTAGCCGAGTGAGGCGACCATTGTTTTTATAGATCAATTTCTTCCAGGCAAAAATTCCATCTATCTATATAATTATGGGTCGATTTTCATAATAAAATAGTTAATAGTAAAGAGTAAACATGAGCTAAGTGTATCGCAAAAAAAAAAAAAAAAACTACATATGCAACAATGGCGTCAGAAATATTTGCATAGTTACCGGTTTCGTTGAGGCCGGCAAACCTCTGGAACTCTTTGATGGCCTGTCCAATGGCGTCCTCGTGCTGCAGGGCGGAGGACACGTCACTCTTGTCGTCCATGTAGCCAAACTTCTGGAGGTACATCTGGGACACATTGTTGTCGTTCTTAAATTGTCAACAATAACTTTACAAATAAGACAATAGATAAGACTTCGCTAGACTCGACAATATTCGAAAAAAAATTCAAACTATAAACTTCTCTGTAATTCATTTATGCCAGAACGATTCTTGTCATGGGAGCAGAAGAACTTAAATTGACTTGTTCCATATGTAAATACCTGTTTTCTTTCCTCTTTTCGCTCTCCACTTCTCCCATCCATATTTCCAAAAAATTTTAATTTTATTTATTTATTTTTAAAAATTCTTCTTATTTCTTTATTCTTTCTTATAATCTGTATATATTTACCATATGTATATATTCTTTCACCATTTTTAATTCCCACTTTCTCCGTTTTGTAACCCCAAGGAGAATCCTCTGTAAGACCTGTGTGTCTTAATAAAGGCTTTTGTGTGTGTGTGTGTGTGTGATTCTTGTCATGGCATCTGTCATCGAAGATAATAGCCTTCATTGCACGGACTAGAATTACTTCAACTCTAGGTAGAGAAAGTCATATTCTCATCATCAAAAAGGAAAACATTCACTGCAGGATATGTGGAAATATGATATCTGATGAAATCTCCCACTATATCATAGAATGCAAATATTTAGGTGAAGAAAGAAAAAAAAACTCTTAAAAACACCTTCTGGAGATTTAGCAACCCACTGAAGACGCTGAGAACTATTTCAGAAAAGAAAAATATAGCAATAGAACTCAATAATTTCTACATATCAATTGTAAATAGATTCATACACAAAAGAGGTAGTGAGGAAAGTTTTAGAACAGATGTGTAAATAAATCCCTTTTCAAACAAAGGCTCACGTGCACATGGGGAAAGGAAAAAAAAAATTACTGTATTATTTTGTTTTTGTATGGCGAATCTATACAGGGCAATGGGCCCTAATAAAAGCTTTTTTGTTGTTGTTGTTGACAATAGAAGCCTCAACTCTTTTAATTAATTTGATTAAAGAAGCTCTTTCGGACAAGTCTTTCTTCAGCAAACTTGTAAATAATAAATATTTTCTAAGTGAAATAACACAGTACAAATATGATATGGTAATGGGATATGGTTCATAAATTAAAAAAGAAAAAATAGCATCTCTTTATCGAGAAACAGAAAGTTTTTTAAAAAGTATTTTCTAAGCATATACAGTAAAACCTGTCTATAGCGCCCCCTCTTGGGACTCACCAAAATAGGATGCTATATAGAGGGGATGCTATAGACAGGTCAGTTTTATTGTAAATCGCATCGTACTAAGTATTTAAAATCGGGCGCTATAGAGAGGGAGCGCTATAGACAGGTTTAACTGTATATATGGACCTGGGCGCATCTTGTGTAGGGTATAGGTACTCAATACAAGGTTTGTTGTTGACCTCCCGTGTTGTAGCAGGGGACGGTGGGGGAAACCACGGGATCCCGTTAGGGGAAATTATGTCTTCAAGGTCAGGTGTTGTGTCACGAAGAATAGGATTGTCGCTAGTTTTGTCACCTGGAGGCAAATTAACGGACTGGAGTTGGCACTGGCGCTGAAGGTCGTCGGGTTTGTGTGTACAGTAGCTGATAGACGCCATGTTGAAATAGAGAAAAAACACAAGATCCACTAATACTTCATATCAGATTTCCATAAACCTCCTCAACACGTCTCATATTCACACAGAAAACCATAAAAAATCACTTACATCATGAAGGTAATATATTTCCCAAGAGAAAATAATCTGTCATTGAAACACTTCCTCCCACCCCTATATGTAAATAGAGATGGGGAGATATGCAAATGAGCTGTCCACACTTCCGCCGGACATCACGGTCAAGGTCCAGTGTGACCAGGGGATTGGCCAACATCAGACCTTTGGTCAACTCCCGGCTGCCTTCACGTGCACATCGTGTTTGTTACAAAAAGACAACATTTAGAGTTTAAAGTTTTACAATTCAATAATCCATTGTATCAATGTATTAAACTGAAAACATCAGGGATATGTTTCTTTTAAAAAAAATTTTAATTTACATCTCTAGTGTGTAGATATGTAGTGCAGTAAAAGCAGTCACTAACTACCCGGGGGGGTCGATGGAAGGCTGGTCTAAGTCTTTAGTTTGCGACCGCAACGACCCGGGTTCGATTCCCGCATTGGGCACATTTTCTGATTTAAAAAAAAAAAATGCTTCAATGACCCCCGATTCTTGCAAAAGTCCAACCCCACCAACGAGTGCAAGTAACCAAACGGGGCTCTGAAACATTTATTTTAAGTGCAAAGTCGAACTGCTTTTCACGTGTGTAGACATGTGGTGTACTTACAGTAAAAAGCAGTCGCCTTCTACCCACCATGATTATCATGGCCTGTACCACGTGTACTAGGGATAAGAAAAAAAAAACGAACTACCCACCATGATTATCACGGCATGTACCACGTGATATTGTTCTTGATTCTCCGGAGTCTTTTGGGCTTTAAAGTCATACTTGTGCTGAGGGAGTGTAGAAAAAGTTACTCCAGATAAGATCAACCCAAGGATGTATGGTCAGAACGGACAATAAGTAACAAAGCAATCAATCATACCTTCACAAGGTCACCGCAGGAACTTACTTCTGTTAGGGAACCAGCTCCTTGCTGTTGTGTAACTTAACTGTTGGCAGACGTGTTTAACACGACGATATTGTACATATAATGCGGCTTGTGGTTGTAAAACGACATTTGAAAATTATCCCGCATGTGTTTCTTTTGAACGAAAAATCTAAATTTTTATTTTAAGGAGAAATAACGATTATTTCTAACCTTAGGAATGAGGCATTAAGGTGAATTGTGAAGAATAATGATAAACGTAAAAATAATCCCCTATCCCTGGACACTTTTATTTTTCCGTTTATCATTACTCTTCACAATTCATCCTTTCATACCTCATCCCTAAGGTTAGAAATAATTTATCCTTAAAATAAAAAAAATAGATTTTTCGTTGAAAAGAAACACATGCGGGATAATTTTCAAATGTCGTTTTACAATGGTATCGTCTGAGATATAGTTATCCTCGAGAGTCTTGTAAACATTTATCTGTTATCAAAATTCGAAACTATAATAGACACGTATGATTCTTTTTAAAAATAAACAATTTCTACTGCCCTTACTGCAATGGAAAAATTTATGGGAGGGCCTGGCTCATCAGTGGTGAATCCTACCACCATATCAATATACTTATCTGTATATTGATGGATATCATTGTTAAGAAGAGACCAAAGTTGACAAGATTCTTTATTGAAGAGATTTGTCAAGCTTTCGGACTACAACTTCCTTCAACCGGCTGCGATACAATACAAGAAACTACAGAAGAAATAAATGTTATATATGCAAATTACTACATACACACACATATATATGTAGTATATATGTATATATGTCATAATATTGTAATAAGGTATTTATTAATTTTATTATTTTCATTAACAGAGTGGTCATTTTTATGTTTATATTTTGCTACTCTGTAAATTTTCCTCGTGGCTTATCTTTTGTGTACCTTTCATAGTTTGTCCTTGCCTGAAATAAATTGTTGTCTCCTCCTGAAGTTTTTGTCTTCCCTAATTTTCCACGTGGCAATATATACTCTTCCAGGACTAATAAAGCCAAGCTACAGACAACCCAGAGAGAGACGGGAGGGTCACTTAAGATACCAGCGACATTCCAAGGGGCGTCAGTCAACACCTTGGGACTTTTAAGACAGTTGGGGATTGTGTGCGACACGAACGGCCGCCCGGCTGTGCCGGTCCCGTCTCTCACTCTCTCTCTCTGGTTGCCTGGGTTCCTCTTCCAAATTGTAGTGTGTTTCTTTCTCTTCCCACCTTATTATACCACATATATATATAAAACGAAAATTAAAATTATACCGCGAATGTTTCTTTTAAAAATCGAAATTTATTTTCAAAGAGAAATAGCGACATTTCTAACTTTGAGGATGAGGTATGGAAAGGTGAAACATGAAGAGTAATGGAGAACGGAAAAATAAAAAGTGTCCAGGGGCGGGAATCGAACCCACACCCTTCTGCTTACCGGGCAGGTGCCTTGTCCACTCGGCTACCCTGGACGTATTTTTCCGTTCATAACTTATATTTAAAGTAACATTTAAAATACAATATAACGCGGCTGATGATTGTAAAACGAAAATTAAAATTATACCGCGAATGTTTCTTTTAAAAATCGAAATTTATTTTCAAAGAGAAATAGCGACATTTCTAACTTTGAGGATGAGGTATGGAAAGGTGAAACATGAAGAGTAATGGAGAACGGAAAAATAAAAAGTGTCCAGGGGCGGGAATCGAACCCACACCCTTCTGCTTACCGGGCAGGTGCCTTGTCCACTCGGCTACCCTGGACGTATATTCTTCTGAAAAAAGAGCAATCCATACTTAAATCATTGGATAGTACCGACGAAATATATGCCTTTTTACTATCTAATACATATCTATATATATAAAAATGGATGTTTGTTGGTCCGTCCGTCCGTCCGTTCGTCAGTGATAATCTTCTACATCGCTCAACCAATCGTGATGAAACTTTGGGAAGATGTTTAGTATACTACCGGGATGGTTTCTGGCTAATTACTCTTTAGAAATAACCTTTCGTTGCATTTTTATTTACGATAAAACGTAGATTCACTCGCAATCAGCGCCCCCTCGCGGCAGACGTATGGCCTGAAATAGCCTCGCATGAGCTTATTTGTAACGTCAAGCTTAGCCTATAGGTTAGGTACACAGCTTCGTACCCCCGCAACCTAGGTTCGAGGCTCAGCGTGGGTGTTTTTTTTTTTTCATTTCTTTTATATTATTGTAGCAAATTATTAAAAATATTATTTTATTTAAAATGTAGGCTTTTTAAAATAATAATTAACATAAACAATTTTTTAATAATATTTGTAACAAACCTAGGTTCGAGGCTCAGCGTGGGTGTCTTTTTTTATTTTCGTTTCTTTAATAATGCTGTAAAAACAGACCTTACTACAATAACATATTTAAAATAAACCAATCAAAATATAATAATGCTGTAAAAACAGACCTTACTACAATAATATAAATGTTTGTTATGAAGGCTCTATGTAATACTATTTAGAGCACATTTTACATTTTAAACACCTAAGCCCCCCTCTTTTTAATATTGTAGCAAAGTATTAAAAGTATTATTTTATTTTAGATGTTTGCCATGAAACTTTGGGAAGTTGCTTAGTATACTATCAGGCCGATTTCTGGCGAATTATTTTAGAATACTATTTATAACAATAATTATAGCGAAATTAAGACATAGTGATTATATTCTGTGTTTGTGCATATATAAATATTTTACAGAAAATGTGAGCACGTTCTATTAGAATATCTCGAAAACAAAAAACAATACATATAAACGAGTTCACTGACATTTATTAATGCAGTGATTATAATCGATGATTACAATGAAGGGCTATATTATCTATATATATAAAAATCACTTTCAAATTTTAACGTAACGTTCCATTCTCAATCCCGTAGGGCTTTAGATCGGCTAAAACATTTTTATCTTTATAAGTGAATATTACCTTTACTGTACTGAATAGTTTAGTATAATGTTAATTTAACATATTACAATTTAGCCACAGCAACGCATGGCCGGGTTCGCTAGTATATATATATATATATGTAGTAATTTGCATATGTGGAAATATTTCCAAGATTATTGATTTTTATTTTTAGGTGAAAAGAAGTTGCATATATATTTGTTGTGGATTGGAGGATGAATCTAGAAAGGCAAATTGATGAGTTTTCACAGGTTATCATTAATGGTTTTCATGTTAGATACCAAATACACCAGTTAGGCAATATGATGCATCAAACTGGCAAAACCGCTGGGAATGTTTAACACTGATGAGCCAGGCCCTCCCATTATTTTTATCATTGCACTAAAGGCAGAAGGAAATTATTTTACACTATTGGACGAATCTAAAGGGAGTGGAGCATCTTTGATCTTTTTTAAGAAGAAGAAGATAGAGTCAATTTTGTTCACACTCGTGTTTATCTCGTATGTCTTCAATAAAGGTCACCGTGTATCAAATATATCTTTCAAAGTTATTGAATCCCGATATACATGCTAAAAAGTAAAACTTTTTAAAGTTTTTCCTTAAATGTATTTAAAAAAAAAAAGAAGCATACGTGGCAAATATAGTTTAAATGTCTTATATACAATATTGCAATACAGATTGCAATAGTGAGGTGCGGTATCGTGACAGACACCAGGCAAGTTTTTCCATCAAGGCCAACGGAGAATGTGCCCAACAGGAAAATTGACCGGTTATATAACAACGCCCAGATAAGAGGAAAACCAATTCATTTTTACTCTATTTATTTATATGATAAAAAGTTAGAGGGAGTTACAAAACAAAATAATCTATTTATAATATTTTACTCTTTTAACAATAACTCTCACAGAGAATTAGATCCTTGAGCGCTCTCAAACTATAGGAGTTAACCCTTACAGATCAGTAAGAGAACAGTTTTACCACCAAAATATATTTATATGATAAAAAGATTGAAGGAATTACAAAACAAAATAATCTATTTATAATTTATATATATTACTATTTTAACAATACCTCTCACAGAGAATGAGATCCTTGAGCGCTCTCAAACTATAGGAGTTAACCCTTACAAATCAATAAAAGAACAGTTTTACCGAGCTAAATATTTAATCCCCAAAATATAAAATCTCAACGCTATATTTTCTATATTCTGAAAACTATATCAGTGTCCCATATATATGATAAAGCTCTGTGTGATTAGAAATTTGCTATAGTTCCAAAAATATAAATCAATGAGTATAGTTCGAGCGCTCCATACCCATATGAGATAACCGTGATTGTAAATTTGACAGTGAAAATTCAAAGATTCAAAAGTAATTCCTCATAAAAGTAAATATTTCAGGAAAACGTACAATATTTCTACTTACCAAATATCACCCAATATTTTTACATCATCAACTAAATACCATCTATCGCTGAAAATTAGAAATACAGTATATTATATGCGCTATTAAAAAAAAAAACATATTGTCACGTTTGTGAATTTTATAATTAATTATTTCTTTTTTTTTTTTCAATAAATTTTGTATATTAATTTAAAATGTCATTTTTTTGTTATCATCATCACATACAATGTAATTTTATATAAACAAACGATAATAAATAACGACAACAATCAGCTTCCTCCTCCCCTGCGATGACACCTCCACCGCAGGATCCCTTGCCACCAGCTCGCGTTCTGAAGCCATGTTGGGGCTAGAAGACCTTACGGCCAATTAGCCCGGAACCCAAATACGACGATATAACGACAACAACAAATTAATTTGAATCTTCATTATTATAAAACAACAACAAATTAAATTAACAATGTAAATATATATTTTAACATTACAACATTTTAACATTTAACACAAAAACGTTACAACATATACTGGAAACTCGATTGGCTCCCTGCGTCCTATCCACTGGCCCGACAAAATTTGATCCAGCACGCTCTCCAGACCTTACACCACTGGATTTCTTCTTGTGGGGCACAGTAAAAGATGGGGTGTACAAACGTAAACCACGTAACCTAGACATTCTTTGGAATGAGATTCAAGCAGTGTGTAGAGAAATCTCATTGGACGTTTTGATACGATGTACAGAATCTGTGGTGACTCGTACTCAGAATTGTATTGATGCTGCAGGTCACCAATTTGAACAGTATTAACATTTGTTATTTATGTTTCATTTATATTGGACTTTCAGTTTTCTATTTTCCTGAAATTTAACTTTGTAGAACGGTAAATAAATTTTCTATGGAAGTTCAAAGTGTGTATACATTTTTTTGAAGCACCCTGTATATTTAAAAAATATTTCTACCACCATTATACTGCAATGATTAAAAATTTAAATAAGGAAGGCTCATCAGTGGTGAACCCTCCCAGCGGTTTCGCTATTTCTAATCTCCCGACCGTTTCAATACCAAATATTGTATGTATTGGTGAAACTTTGATCTGATGATGAGTTAACACATTGAAGCTTGTCATTTTACCTGAATAAAGGAACCGAATTCACTTATTTGCATATTGCGGGTAGCTAAGGAGTTCCTGACCTGGTCACTTATTTGCATATTGCGGTTAGCTAATGACCTGGTAGTACAGTAGCCGGAAGAGCCAATCGATGCTGTCCTAGATCCAGGAACAAGCATTCCCCATCCCCCCCACTGCGACCTTACACCACAGAACAACAACAAAGTTGCATATCCTCACAACTTCGACAGATATTGTTAATACAAAGCAATAACGCGCCATCTATATATATATAATAAAAGGATTCAAAAGCGCGAATGTTTCTTTTATACATAAAACGAACTTCTACTGTCCTTACTGCGATGAAAAAATATATTGGGAGGGCTTGGCTCATCAGTGGTGAACCCTCCCAGCGGTTTCGCCAATTTAATCCACCAGACCGCTTTTCAGAGCTCTAATACTGTATTGGATCATTTAACTGGCCTTGTCTTTATTGTTTGCGGAAGAGCATTGCTCGATGCAAATATATGAATGTAAATCTACTGTCCTATAAGCTTATGTCCATAGTTTTCTTAAAAACCATTTCTGAGATTCCATCCTTCAGTGCTGCGTATATAAGCAGAATGATCCAATACAGTATTAGAGCTCTGAAAAGCGGTCTGGTGGATTAAATTGGCGAAACCGCTGGGAGGGTTCACCACTGATGAGCCAAGCCCTCCCAATATATTTTTTCATCGCAGTAAGGACAGTAGAAGTTCGTTTTATGTATAAAAGAAACATTCGCGCTTTTGAATCCTTTTATTTTATAGATATTGTTAATCTTTCTCAACTATTCAACATTTTCACGGATTCAACGGTTCTTCTGGCGGAGCAATGAGAAAAACACTTCTTTCATTAGAAATCAACGTTCTTCCTTGATTTATAAAATTTACAAAAAATGTAATATATATTTTCTCCCCCTTTCAATATCATTAATATTTAAATTAATTTGTATATAAAAATATATCATCAATTTATTATCGTGATAATCCTGTTGAAGGACTGACAAGTCCGAAAACTTGAAAATAAAAAATTTGAACAAGAAACTTAACTCTGGAAGCTTCTTTGATTATTAAGAATTTATTTGTGCAACTGGCATCAAAGGAAACATCAATTGTCAACGCCAGAAAGGAGAAAAAAATCAGAATTTTGAAATATAACTTCAGTTTATTTATGCTTATGAGGTGATACAGCAACGTCTTTACAATAAGAGAGGAGACAAAATGAATCAAATCTAGAAAAAAGAAGTGAGGACATATCGGTCATTAAAGTCTGAGAGGCAAGGCCTTCAGCCAGTTCAGGGCTTCCGGGGTAACAGAGTGGAGATTGGAGATTCCTCCATTGAATTTGTACAGCGGGCAGTCATCTATTATATGGGACATTGATTGTGGGACGTTGCAGGCACAATTTGGATCTTTGGTGTAGCCCCATAACTTCATCAATAACTTCAGTAAAACAGACATATGGAATTTCAGTAGATATACCAAGATGGTCATTTTAAAAATCTTTTCAACTAAACAAAATCTCCAATGAGAGACCTTTATCTCTAGACAGCGTTTTGCCATTTTTGGGTCTATGGTCTCTCTTGGGAGCCTCATTCGTTTTAATACCCATTCATTCAAACATGAATATTATTATTTGTTAATCTATGTTTGAATGGATGTTTATTAAAATGATTAAGACTCCCATGAGAGATACCATAGACTAAAACATGGTTACTCTGCCTCTCCTAGAGGCGGTCTCTCACCAGAGGTTCGAAAGATTCTTCATGATTTGACATATTTTAATTTAACAATTGCAGAATACACGCTATATCCACAAATCGGATATTTGCGTGTGAAATATATACATATTTACATATCAGTATGCAAATTAATTACATTAGTAGTCACTTATTTAGTTAAGTACATTCTGCAGAATTTGTTGAATCTTTGGTGTATGTCCTTAGTGTAGACCAGATGTTGCATATTTGTTATGGGAAGTTGATTTAGTTCCCTAAGGTCAGCGGGCAGTCAGTTAATAAGTGTCTGGGGTTCTGTTCTTCGCCTCCACACGAGCATCCAGGTGATTCAGCTTTGCCAATTTTAAACAGTTATGAGTTGAAGTCACCATGTCCAGTGAAGAATTGCACATTATAGAAGTTAGGTTTGACATAATTAGGAAATTTTGGGCCACTGAAGAAACTTTTGAAATTTTCATTGGTCGCTTCGTAGTATTCCTGTTGTTTATGATTTGACATAGCAGAGACAACCTCCAGGATTGACCAGGTGTGGCTGTGTTGTTAAGCTATGGTCCTTCATGGGAGGTTCTACTGTATTACACGTGCACATTCATCTTTTTTCTCTTGGGCAATACCCGGGTTCGTTTCCCGGACGACGCAATTTTTTCCCTTGGTGGCGTGCAGTACTTTGATAGTTTTCTACAGTTCGTTGCGATTTGTCTGCTTGCTACATCCATTTTTGGGCATAAAAATCAAACACTTTGGTGCACCAAACTATCCAATCCACAACACCAAAGCTCCAAGAGAAACAGCCTCTATAGACCACTTTACAACAGAGGTAGAGAAGCTGTTCGAAAGCTTGAATGCCAACCCCATTCTAGAACCTCTGTATAGAGACCATTATAGGGAGGAGATTGTCTCCCCTTCTAACAGGGAGGACGTCCTCGAGTACCTGACGTCTGAGCAGAGGTCTGTTCTGAAGCTATTCCTCGACATGGCAATAGTCGGGGAGATTTGTCCGACTTCAGGACGTGACATCATACCAGACGACCCTCAGTGGGATTCGTCTGATGAAAATAATGTTTAATTTTTTAAATTAAAAAAAAATATATATATTTTAACCCTATATATATAATTTAATATGTACGATTAATAAACATGTTTCAATCTCTAAATCTCTCTCTCTCTCTCTTGGGCAAGGCCATAAATAATGATCCACTAAGAAAGGATAACGAACATGGATGAAGGACTTCACTCCTTGTTGGCCAACAGAATTCCTACCCTTGGATCATTTCACCTCGTTAAGGAAGTCTTCATCAAATGCCATGAAATCGCTCTGAACTAACGAGTGTAAACTTGATATTAGATTCTTCAAGTTGGATGTAGGAATTTGCTAGAGCTATGTCTTTCATAACTGGAATATCACTTCAATTGATTCCTGGACATTAATTAAATAATTAAAAAAGGTTTTTGAGATGATTTTCTTTTTATTTTAAAACACCGTCTCAAGTTTTCGGGTATCTCTGCCCTTCTACAGTGTCTTCAATAAAGACCACTGTAATATCTTTCAGAGTTATTGTCCCGATGGGTACAACTTCCTCAAGTTGTGAAATAAACTCTGAGAGAAAACTGACAAAGACTATAACAAGACTTTGAACAAAACACTATAAAGGAATGACAATACATCCAGATGGCACAAGAACCTATAGAGCATGCAACAACTGTCCTGGTGTGGAACTAACACCTACTCACATATTCTCATGTCCAGCAATGGTCTTGCAGAAAATTGACATGGACCCAGAGCAGCAGCTTTACACACCCAAGATAGAGAACATTGCTGTGATAGAGATGTACGGAGACATCTGAGCTCTTCATTGGACATAACAACAACAACAGAAAATTGACATGGACCCAGAGCAGCAGCTTTACACACCCAAGATAGAGATCATTGCTGTGATAGAGATGTACGGAGACATCTGAGGCTCTTCATTGGACATAACAACAACAGAAAATTGACATGGACCCAGAGCAGCAGCTTTACACACCCAAGATAGAGAACATTGCTGTGATAGAGATGTACGGAGACATCTGAGGCTCTTCATTGGACATAACAACAACAGAAAATTGACATGGACCCAGAGCAGCAGCTTTATACACCCAAGATAGAGAACATTGCTGTAATAGAGATGTACGGAGACATCTGAGGCTCTTCATTGGACATAACAACAACAGAAAATTGGCATGGACCCAGAGCAGCCGCTTTACACACCCAAGATAGAGAACATTGCTGTGATAGAGATGCATGGAGACATCTGAGGCTCTTCATTGGACACAACAACAACAACTTCCTTAAGTTTTGTCTCCATGAGTATATATATAAATCCTACATGAAGGCTATTCAATCATAGAGAGATTTCACGAATTAGCCGTGTATTGAGAGAAATGGCTGTTTGTTTATTCTGTGACAAACATATTTACACGCACAGTTTATTGATTCACGTTGCCTAGGGATGTTTAGCTATACAATAAGACGGAGAAATACTTACAATTGAGCATTAACCCAGTCATCACAGACGAAGTAGACATTTTTCCAAGAATAACTCAGCCTAAACTGTGCGCGATGTATTACAATTGATTCAATCTTTCCACACAAAATTACAATTAGAAATTCAATTGCCCTCCTTCCTTAAAATATGTAATTCTTATGCAATGTATTTATTATGATCGAAACTTTCAAACCTGAAAGGTTCAGGTTCCTAATATATATTATTGTTTCTCTTTTTATTTTTGATTATTTTTTATTGTATAATATGCTTATAACTGTTTCTGTTTTAAAAAAAATGTAAATCAACGCAATTATTCCTAGCCGGGATATCGCGTTTTGTGTGTTGAAATAAAATAATAATAATTATTATCTAAACTCATGGGAAAAACTTTAAAAAGTGGAAAGTCTTTGATATCGTTGTTTCTTTGAAGTCTTTTCTTTAGGCAGTTTAGTTCACACTTGGTTATCTCGTGTGTATTCAATAAAAGTCACTGTAATATCTTTCAGAGTCATTGTTCCGATATACATGCTAAAAGGTAAAACTTCCTTAAGTTTTGTCTCCATGAGTGTATATAATCAAATATCACCTCTTCAGACATTACTATAATGATAGGAATTATTAGATAAGAAGGCTTAGCTCATCAGTGGAAAACCCTCTCAGCGGTTTCGCCACTAAAATTTACTATCACAGAATAAAAAGATCTCAAGGGAAACAGATTTTTATATTATAAAGAATAAAAAGACTGTGATATACATCTATTTTATTTTTTTAATACTAAACCCTGAAATGTAATTTTAAAAAAGGTACAAAAATATAATGGCAAAAGTATTTTAAAAGTTAATGTCATTGCAAAATTTCCGAAATATCAAACTCGGGATCTTTTATTTTATATAGTACTCTTCGTTGCTTAATTCAACCACTGAGCTAAAAAAAACATTGCGTGCTGATTGGCTAATAAGTCTAACGCCGATTGGCTGATTAAGATCACATGATGGTAGAGAACTAATCAGTTTGCGAATAATTTATATGGATAATGATTCTTAGATTTTTGGTTTGTTTGATAACTGCTTATGATATTATATGTTTATTATTTTTAAATACACCTATCCCCCTATTTACACGGTAGATACGTTCCTGAGAAAAACGTGTAAATCGGGGGATAGGTGTACACAGAAATAAAAATAAAATGCATTGACAGGTTAAAATATGTAGTCAGCACATAAGCTCGGGATTCCTCGTGAGATGTGTACACAGCGCATGTGTTCAATCACAGTAGCATTTAGTATAGTGCGATAAAAACAAACAAACAAAAAAACTTATTTGGAAAACCGTGTAAAAGCGAAAACGTGTAAAACAAGTACCGTGTAAATCGGGGTATAGGTGTATATGATTTCTGGGGAGCCACACTTTAGTATTCATAGTTTGATGGTAGATAGTTGAAATTTCTTGTTTTTGCTCTTTGTTTATTTCTTGATGCTGTAATGGAAGCGTTGTGAAATTATTTTCAAAGAATTCATTGCCATCTAATTATTAAGAAAATTTATAAACGTATATATATATAGAGATCATATATTATAGTGTGAATCATATTTGTACAAAGTCAGAAAGACGGATTCGCCTAAATGCTCATGTGGTGCAGAAGAAGAAAATCCTGTACATATTCTAACGGACTGTCGACTTGTAGAGGACTTGAGAGTCAAAAATCAAATAAATATAAATTGTCTAAATCAAATAGTTAATAATAGATATATGTATATAAATTTTAATAGATTTTGTAGAATGTTTTTTAGTAATAGATAGCCTGGGCTGTAATAACTGATATATAGTTATATGCTGTAAATAGCTCTAAATTTCTGTTCTTATCTGTGATGTTCACTAATATTCATTATAGGGTAATTAAATCGTTAACTAACTGACAAATATGTTAATAATTTCTATTATATAATAACTAAAATCATATTAATAATTACTGTAAATAAGCTCCCAAACTTGTGTATGCATGCAAATATCCAAGACGGATATCGCGTGCTTTGTAAATGATAATAAATAAAAAAAATTTGTTTAACTTCAAAAAGAATCATACGTGTCTATAATAGTTTCAAATTTTGATAACAGATGGCGGGCTAATGTATCATAATATTATAGTGTGTAGATGTGATATATTAATTTTAATATAGTTTTTATTATTATTGTTTGTGTGTGTTTGTATTTTGCAACATTGGTAAAAAGATTAAATTCTGTTAGCCATTTTGTTTTGCTCACATTAGTTTTGAATAAAGTTTATAAGTTTAAATACGCGAGTTAAATAATTGATCTCTGAATCTTGATCTCTTGATCTTGATCACTGAAATGATCCCTTAAACATTTTTGAAGCCTGCGGCGCTTTAGCTGTGCTTGGTGCTGCCTTGGTTCCCTCATAAACGGCGCTCTCGCCCTCTTCTCCCCCGGGGTGCCCACGGCCCTGCCGGCGCCTCTCCAGCCCTCTCCTTGGCCCTCCATTGCGGCGGGCGCTTGGTGACTCCTAAAGATGAATCGTGCCTTAAAATGCTTATCCGAAAAGCATGTAGAAGGCGGATTAATCGATATATACGCGAGTTAAATAAAGAGAAACATTTTATTCTAAAATAATATTTAAGTATTATTTAATCGAAAAATTCATGCATAGTATACAATATGCAAATCCTTTAATGTATACATTGGGGAGATCAGTGAAACATTGGAAGAAAGAACAAAGCATAGAACAGCCTTTATAAACAATAGCCTGGCATCACTGCGTGTACACCGTACGCTCTACCAGTCCCAGTACTCTAAATTCTAAGAAATATCCAAGTCTATAAATAACAACCTTCCATATTATTCCTAGAGAACTGCGAGAATTAGCAGAAGATCATAATACCGATAATAGAAAAATTTGTTAATACAGAAATCTTTAATTAAAAAGACATATATTGTAGCAAAATATCATTTATTTTACCAATATTTCAGTTGGCTGAACGTCAACCTTTTTCAAGATATTATAACACATTAATATGTTAATTAAAATAATTGAAGATTTATTTATGGATTGCTCTATTTTCAATACAGAAATCTATACATCGTTTTTTCATCATAATCAAAACCTATCTGCAATAGAATTCATTTGATTGTTTTTCAACATATTTAAGAAATAATTACAATCGCTAAGTCTTAATTTTCTTAGACAATCGTTTATACAAATAAATATGTGTATTTAGATTTTTCCTCTATCCTTCATAGCTCTTATATTTATGACTATCCAGCCGCCTCTTCACAATAGAATCGTTTGTTTTGATAAGAATACAGTTTTCCTCTCGACGAATTATTAAAATAATAAAGTTTCCAGGGATCCAAAATATTTAAATATTCCATAATATATTTTAAAAAATCAAAATTTATTTAAAACTGTGTTTATTTTATAATTAAAAAAAAAAAGTAAATTTGTGATATTTATAATTGATATTTGACCACTTATTTAATATTTCTTTCACAGATTATTTTCATAAGGAATCATATTTTAAATATAAATAAAATTTTGAAAAACAATTAATATTGACAGTGACGTAAGTTTGCGTTAAGGTGTGCAATAAAATTAAGCTAGTGAAAAAAAGGTTAATTTATATTTCCGTTTAAAAAGTTAATAGCAAAAACCTTTCAAATTTCAACAAATTAGTGACGTGGCAAGGAAGCTGATATATAATAGCAAAATGATATTTTCCGATTGCTTTCCTTATTTTCGTAGAATTAGTGTCCAGAACCTGAGCACAAATTAGTTTTTTTCTTTTTTGTTTGGGCGGGAATTTACCTTATAACTTTTTCCTTTTAAAATCCCCCAAACGATCATGAAGGTCGAGATTTCAATGGCCTGGAGACATAGTTCTTCGAGAAACTTCGACAAATACTTGCATTGGGAAATAAGGGCATTCAATATCTAAATTGTTGAGAATATTTAGCAGTGAAACTAAAATATTTTATGGCATAGGCTCAAATATTATACTAACTTTTTGATTGTATTAAGGCCATTTTTGAATTCAATAAGGACATTTTTGATTTCATCAAGGACCTTTTTAATTTTTGAGCAAATACACCCATACCTCGCTTTGCGTCGGGGTTACCTTCCAAAAAAAAAAACACGACGCAAATTGAAACGAACAAAAGTGAAAATATGTGAAGGCGCAATCAAAAACAAAGGTATTGCCATATTTTAGGGGAAAAAAAAATTAAAGACTCGAATCCAAATCAACGCAACTTCGAAAATCTAACGACGCACAGTGAAAATCAGTAAAAATTAAGCAGCGACGCAACTTCAAAAAAAAAAAAAAAAAAAAAACGCAAAACGAAACGACGCAAAGCGAAGTATTAGTGTATGAAGATTTTACACTATTTTCAGAAAAAAAGGTTTAATAATGATATTTAGTATCATGGTATAGTATCAACGTTTTAAAAGATTAATTTTGGTATTATAAAGATTAATACAATTTTTTTTAAGCCAATCAACTATATTTCAATGATTAATATTGAGGTTTTAATGTTTTAAAACAATATTTGAAAGTAAAATTCAAGGTTTTTAAATCAAATACTAATATTTTCGAGATTCAAATAAAAATTATTTTATATTGAATATTTTTATTTATTTTTTGCGACCGCGTTTCTATCTATTTTATTTCATAAAACTAGTTTACACTTGCGTTGATTTATTTACCTAATATTATTTAATATTATATCGAAATAATTTTGTATTTCCATTATAAATGAATTTGTAATTATTTGTGATAAAAATTGCAATAGTTTTTCATGACATAAAATGGATATAAAAAGTTGAAAATATAAGATTTTAAAATATGAAAATGTCCATTAAAAAAATAAAAAATACTTTTATTTATTTCAAATTTTATTGAAATCAAAATCCTGTTATTTAATACCCAAAATTAAAAACTATATATATATTACACTCTAAAATGTTATATTTCTGAAAAATATTCTTATTATTTTGCGCATTTCATTATATTTTACAAACATTGCTTATAAGTTTTAAAAAACTTTTTTTTTTTGTTTTATAAAATTTTTGAATTTTTGCAAAAATATTTTACAGAAAAGTGTATCGAATTCTTTATAAAATATTTCGTAAATTTAAAAAAACACATTAATGTTTCATTGAATTAATGTTTTATTGTTATAGAGCTTTATTTTAATGAAGGTGTGTAATAATTTCCACGAAATATTTCATTATAATGGACATAATATAAATGAAATCGGTAATTTTCACACAAATACTCTTTTAAAATTGGAAATTAAAGTGCAAAAGCATAAATCATAACGTAAAAAGTTTTCAATAAAACATTAATAGCGTTCATCAAATAAAATTGAAACGAGAATTTTTCAGTTATTTTTCCGCAAACACTATTTTTATTCTGAAAACTGTATTTATATTTTCACAAACAGTATTTATCTTTCTGCAAAAATTGTTTACAATTAAGAAAACTGCGTTTATATTTGTGATCACTTTGCAAATCAAAAATACCATTAATTAAATCAAAATATGTCTAAAATGAATTCAAAAATGTCCTTAATAGAATTAAAAGTTATATCGAATTGTTCCTTCCCTACAATATACGGATCTTCAAATTATTGATAATCAATTTTTAATATACTGTTTTTTCAGAAAAAACACGCACAGAATTTGGAAGGTTTTAATTGATGTTTAAAAATTTTAATTTTAAAGTTTAATTAAAATTTGTCAAGTATTGTGTAAAAGTGTAAACGAAACATTTCTCAGAGAGAGAGATTTCATATGTTACAATTCAAAAATACATCACAATCAGTTAATATAATCTCTATTTAAAGAATTGGCTTCATTCCAATATTTTAATTACACCCTCTATGAATATTTTTTTCTATGAATAATGTGTTGGGGAATTTAAGGCTTTTTCAACAAAGACGCCATCTTGTAGCCAATGTAGAGATCTTGTTTTAGAAATATTGCGCGACTGGCGTCATTGGCAAGTATTGGGATTTACCCGCAATTTTATGTCGTTTGCAGCCAAAAAAATTGTATAATATCCCACAAAACAGCTTTCACAAACTAAAATACCTTCACAGATGTTAAGGTATCAATTAGGAAAAAACTAACACAAAAAATAATTGACTGCGCGATTTAGAAAAATCATTATTTTTAATTAAAAAAAACATTATAGAATATATATATTTTAAAAAATAACTGAATCCAAAATTTGAAAAGAAACAATGGATTTTTCAGATTGTTTCCTCTTTCAAACTATTTTGAAATAATTCCCGCGTAACAATTACCAGCCGATTGTTACACAGAATTACCATTATATTGTCATTATTATAATTATTATTTAGGGGATAGAGAGAGAAAAAAATAGTTTGCGCAAAAATTACATGTATATTTTCTATAAATACATGTTAAAATATATTTTAAGAATTTATGGATTACCTTTTTTAATTTAAGCAAATTAAGTATTCACAACAAAAACTAAAAAAAAAAAAAAACCATAATTCCCAATATCGAAGTTGTCATTGTAAACACAAACAAAACTTTCAGTTTTTATTCTATTTATCCACCAGCTGCTATAACGGGCTCTAACCTGGATTATGTAAACAGACGATATTGTAGCAGATTATATATCATTATTTAATTAAAAAGACATATATTGGATCAAAATATCCTTTATTTTACCAATATTTCAGTTGGCTGAATGCCAACCTTTATCAAGGTATTGTAACAAAGTATTTATTATTTTGTTAACAGAGTATCATTTTTTATGTTTAAATTTTGCTACTCTGTAAACTTTCCTCTTTGTCTATCTTTTGTTTACCATTCATAGTTTGTTCTTGCCTGAAATAAATTGCTGTCTCATCCCGAAGTTGGTCTTCCCTCCACGTGGCAGTATTATGACACATTAATATGTTATAACACCTTGAAAAAGGTTGGCGTTCAGCCGACTGAAATATTGGTTGAAAAAATGATATTTTGATCCAATATACGCCTTTTTAATTAAAGATTTATTTATGGATTGCTTTATTTTTAAAATATATA
Organism: Cordylochernes scorpioides; assembly: GCA_030710605.1. Classification (NCBI taxonomy): domain Eukaryota; kingdom Metazoa; phylum Arthropoda; class Arachnida; order Pseudoscorpiones; family Chernetidae; genus Cordylochernes; species Cordylochernes scorpioides. Next base: position 3,048,000 of record CP092881.1, on the reverse strand, counting down.
ATTGTCTGAAAAGATATTTTTAATTTCGATATTTTTCTTTTGATATACTGTAAAATATTTCTCATTGCCTCTCTGCTATTTTATTAGTGTTTATTTGGTTTGATATAAATAAATTGCCATGCAATTCTGAAATTTGTCTTTTCTAATTTTCTATGTTACAATATTCTTTCAAGCGAAAATAAAATCGATCTACACAAAAATATATATTAAAAATGGCATATCCTAACCAGGAGCACATGTGCTTTACAGAAGGCAGAGCGCCATCTGGTGGAACAGAAATCAACTAAACATTGATTTAGCCTGTTCCCTGATACTTGGCCAACCAAAAAAATACAAAAATATATAAATAACCTTTAAATGTATGAAATCATTAAAGACAATGTTGATAATCCAAGATAATCAAATTTCATAGAAGAACACCTATTAAAGAAAGAATAAATTCTCAATATTTATTTTTGTTAGTACATCTTATCTCTTATGAAGAAAAACAATAAATTCACCCTCTAAATGTCACCAAAACCTAGGAATTGTAGAAATCTCCAATATATCTCCCATTCATTTTACCTAAAGGATGAGAAATGGCACAAGACTCGAAGCCTCACAATAAATATATATGAAAAAACAATAGAAAAAAATAAAACATAAGTGGGTCAGGTGTTGATAATAAAAATAAAGAAGGCATCTCCTGACCACGAGCACATGTGATTTTTAGATGGCAGAGCGCCTTGCTCCGTGATATTTGGCCAACCCAATTTCTTGATTTTTATTGAAATATATATTTTAAAAAGATTTTTGCGGTAAGTCATTTATTTGATTTTGTGTCAACATAGTACAGTTAAACCTGTCTATAGCGCCTCCCTCTCTATAGCGCCCGATTTAAAAAAAAAATAAAATGTAAATATTTTACATTAAAAGTGACCTGTCTATAGCACCCCCTCTCTATAGCACCCTATTTTGGTGAGTCCCAAGAGGGGGCACTAGAGATAGGTTTAACTGTATATCACAAAAAAAAAAAATTGCCAAAATTTCAAATAACATCACTGTTTACGGTAGACCAGAATTGTTAAGTAATTTCTACACATTCTCGAGACGACCGAGAGTCTACCTCGGGTCTATCCGGAATTCCCACCCGGTCTACTGTCTATGGCCAGTCTACGGCACATGTCAACCTTCTGTCCTTGGCGCTCATCCGTGAAACTGCCGGGAATTACGGCGTGGTTCTTCCTCGACGGACTAGAGCCGCCGTGGATCAGACCGGGGTCCAGTCGCCGTGGATCAGACTGGGGTCCAACTACCGTGGATCAGACCGGGGTCCAACTACCGTGGATCAGACCGGGGTCCAACTACCGTGGATCAGACCGGGGTCCAACTACCGTGGATCTGACCGGGGTCCAACTACCGTGGATCAGACCGGGGTCCAACTACCGTGGATCAGACCGGGGTCCAACTACCGTGGATCAGACCGGGGTCCAACTACCGTGCATCAGACCGGGGTCCAACTACCGTGGATCAGACCGGGGTCCAACTACCGTGGATCAGACCGGGGTCCAACTACCGTGGATCAGACCGGGGTCCAACTACCGTGGATCAGACCGGGGTCCAGGCGCCGTGGATCAGACCGGGGTCCAACTACCGTGGATCAGACCGGGGTCCAGGCGCCGTGGATCAGTCCGGGGTCCAGTCGCCGTGGACTCAGCGAGACCTGAGGCAGTAAAACACGTCCTACAGTGGCGCCACCAGATGTCCCAGAACACCACTGGAAGAAAGATGTCCCAACCTGGTGTCGCTGGAGTCTTCCAGAGCCGCGGAGAACTGACATCTCCTCGCTAGATATGGAAATATGTAAATTGGTTGTGGGGTGATAATAATGATTCTAAAGATGATTATAACTCAAAATCTAAATAACCTTTTTGGAATTTGATTTTTCTATTGGAATGATTAAAAAATAATGGCCGATTTATAGTGACAACTAGAAATAAATCGTTAAAATCAAACCTTTATTAATTAAAATAAAAACCATTGACATCGATACATCTTTGCCAACGAGAGCTGGTATATTCCAGGTTTATACTGGAGTTCTGAAGTCAATGAATTCATTGAAGGCTGTTTCTGCATCACCTTGGTTTTTAAAGCATTTCTCACCCAGGAAGCTGGCGAGGTGCTTAAAAAAGTGGTAGTCGGTAGGAGAGAGGTGGGGCGAGTATATAAAGGGCTCTTAACACTCGGGGGAATAACCCAGCATTGTCATTGGCCTCCTGTGTAATACCTATATATCAATCTCAAGTAATTCCGACAATAGGGACAGAGGTAGGAGCTACAGTGGGACAAGATTGACACAGAACCGATATGACGTCCAGTAGAGGACCATCAATGTGACAACCAGATCTTACAGCTAAATACACGAGGATGGAACAACACGGATGATCCAATCAAACGAATATAGAATCCTTAGAGACATACCTTTACAGAAGAACTCTCAAAATTCCTTGGACAGATATGGTAACAAACAAGTACTCGATCGAATGGGTACAGAACGCCAACTGATAAAGTTCATAAAACAACGAAAACTGACGTTTGCCGGACATGTGATGATCAGCAGGAGAGACATTGCTGACAGTGTTGGAGGGAAAGCTCCAGGGGAAGAGATCGAGGGGAAGGAGATGACAGGGATACACAGACGATTTAAAACAATGAACTGGACGACACGAGGAGATGAAGTGGATGGAAGGATGGAGATACCATGTCCCTCAGTAGAGGAAGACATTGAAGAAGGGAGATATGGAGAGACCATGTGGCCAGCAGTAGAGGAAGGAATGAAACAAGAATATAGTTTATTCCACACATTTACATCAAAGATCCGAACTTCTATGGATCATCCCCGGTCTTGCGGCAATATGGAAATAGGATCCAACATGGCTGCCGTTAGATTTATGCTCTGTCGTCTGTCATTGCTACACGGTTCCCCGCACGACTGGAATCTTACATTATGATGCACTAGCGCGCCATCTGTTATCAAAATTCGAAACTATTTTAAACGTGTAAGATTCTTTTTGAAATTAAACAATTTCTACTGCCCTTACTGAAATGGAAAAATTAAAGGGCCTGGCTCATCAGTGGTGAACCCTCCCAGCGGTTTCGCCAGTTTAATCTACCATTAGTTTCTATATGTTATAAAAATTATAATTAAATATTATATCTCTATATATATAAAAATGAATGTTTGTATGTCTGTCTGTATGTCCGGTATACAAATTCGCAGTAGTTCACTAATTCAAACCAAAATTTCCATACATAGGTAAAAAATACGGGGAAGACGATAGGCTATTTTAAAAAATATATAAATCAATTATTAAAACTATATATTTTTATTCAGAAAATGATTATGACGATATTGCTGTATCATGTTTGATTATCAGATACAAAATTATATCGGGAAAAATTCCAAAAAACAGAGACCACATGTGAAACCAGTTCATTATTTTGTACGCAGGAACAAAATTCTAACAGAAAAACATTCATTCGAGCAGAAAACAAAAGCTAGATCATTTTTTATAAAAATATCGCTTCTCAGACACAAAGTTTGGAGCGGGACGTTTCACAAGAGTGACATCCACGGCGCCAATTTATAATTGTAACGAATAGTATTTGAATAAAAAATTTAATCGGGTAAAACCCGGGCGTTGCCCGGGTCATTCGGCTAGTTGTTCTATAAAAAAAACTCTATGAAGTTGACCACCAAATATCGCGACTTTACACTTTATAAAGTCATTTGTTGTTGTTTACAAAGTCTATACAATATGGCCAAACAGCTAGAAGCGCCTACAGGGTAGGTTTTTTTACACATTTATTTTTAGAGAAGGACAGTTAGCCAATATTCTGTAATTAAGAAAAAAAAGCGATGAAATTTCAGTTTCACAATCAGAAGATTTCATAATTTCCCGATGTATTCCCGTGGCAGTGGCCACTATGTAAATATGTAAAACATAGGTGTGATCCAATATGTAAATAGAAAGAGAGCCGTGGTTTAGAAGATCCGAACACGCTTCCGTAAACAATACACAACAAGTATGTGATTTGCATAGCGTGTGGCAACCTCAGTCAGAGGTGAAGGTCGGAGTGTGTTCATCATCTTCTTCTCTGAGTCATCATCACACATCTCTGGGAGGTGAACAAACGTTCTGGCAAACTGACTTGTCCCGAGCCGTTTTATTGGGGAAAAGATTGCCATATCTACATACTCTAATATATTCGCACCATCCCCTCATAGACAAAACTTAGGAATTTGTACCTTTTAAACATGTATATTAGGATTCAGACAATAACTATGAAAGATATTGCAGTGACCTTTATTGAAGACATTTTTTTTTTGCTTATCCCTAGTACACGTGGTACAGGCCATGGTAATCATGGTGGGTAGAGGTAGACGACTGCTTTTACTATAAGTGCACCACATATCTACACATTTGAAAAGCAGTTCGACTTTGCACTTACAAATGTTCCAGAGCCCCGTTTGGTTACTTGCACTCGCTGGTGGGGGTTGGACTTTTGCAAGAATTGGGGGCCATTGGAGCATTTTTTTTTAATCAGAAAAAGTGCCCAATGCGGGAATCGAACCCGGGTCGTAGCGGTCGAAAACCAACGGTTTAGATCATCCTTCCACCGACCCCCTATTGAAGACATGAAATAACAAGTGTGAATAACCTCTGTCTCCTTTAAAAAAAAAAGGACGAACGACGACATTAAAGACTTTCCAATCTTTGTTTAGTTTTGTTCATGGTGTATTTTTAGTTTCGATTTACTCGGCTTCGCCCCGTCAGACGTGTGACGATATATAAGATACCGTTTATTTCCATCTGCCTCGAGCTTGGATCGAATCCCGCATTGGGTACTTTTTTCCGGATAAAAAAAATTGCTTCCTAACTGGCCCCGATTCTTGCAAAAGTCCAACCCCACCAGTGAGTTCAAGTAACCAAACTGGGCTTTGGGACATTTGTAAGTGCAAAAGTCAAACTGCGTTGTCTACATGTGTAGGGCACTTACAGTAAAAATAGTCGCTAACTACCCACCATGAATATCATGGCCTGTACTATACTCATGGAGTAAACTTAAGAAAGTGGAAAGTCTTTGAATTCGCCGGTCGTCTATTTATTTATTTATTTTATTATTAATATATATATAATCTTTAATTAAAAAGGCATATATTGGATCAAAATATCATTTATTTTACCAATATTTCAGTTGGCTGAACGCCAACCTTTTATCCCTTTTAACCTTATATTTGGTAGAAGGCGGAACAATTGATCATCATTTTAACCTTATATTATCTTGAAAAAGGTTTTCGTTCAGCCAACTGAAATATTGGTAAAATAAATGATATTTTGATCCAATATATGCCTTTTTAAATTAAATATTTATTTATGGATTGCTCTATTTTTAAAACAATTAATATATATGTATAAATAAATATAAAGCATATATTGGATCTAAATTTATTAATCTACCAATATATTTCTAGGGGAAAAACGCCTCTCTTTATCAAGGTTTTTCTTTGATTCTATGTGTGTAGGTGTCTGTGTGTACAAAGTGATAACAAAAATGAGCTGTCTTGTCATCATGGCGGAAACGACAAGTCTTCGTTGCTCAACTTCCGCAAACATGTGGTCTGCGGACAGGAGACACTCCAAGAGTACAAGGAATAAAACCATGAAATCACGAAAGCTTCCTCTCCTTCAAATAAAACAAATAAATAAGACATTCGAACTATTTCTTCTTCTTCTTCTTCCTTATCTCCACTCAATCATATTAGGGTATCAAGTTGTGACCCTTGATGGTGTCTGTTTGACAACCATCATGACTGGGTGAAGTAGAATGCCTTTGTCATTAAGACTGGGAGCACTACTCAGTGGCAGGCCGACTTAGCTCCAAAATAAATGGCCGCCTCTGACATGAGGAACAGACGCCATGTGCAGCTGCTCCTAACATGGAGTACAAACGCTGCTCATCCTGTATCCCTGGATTAGGAGCCCTTACAGAGTAATATCAGCCGGGCCAGCTGAGCCCAGGTTTTTTAGTGAGCTTGTTACTGCTCCCCCTCCTCCTTTTTCATCCGGGCTTGGGACCGGCAAAAGCGGAGTTCGAACTATTTCTGACACATATGATTCTTCGTTTTTTAATAAATAAATTTCTGTAAAATAATACAATTTCTAATACAATACAATATAAAGTCATACTTGTGCTAAGGAAGAATGTAGAAAAAGTTACTCCAGATAAGATCAACCCAAGGATGTATGGTCAGAACGGACAATAAGTAACAAAGCAATCAATCATACCCTCACAAGGTCACCGCAGGAACTTACTTCTGTTAGGGAACCAGCTCCTTGCTGTTGTGTAACTTAACTGTTGGCAGACGTGTTTAACACGACGATATTGTGCATATAATGCGGCTTGTGATTGTAAAACGACATTTGAAAATTATCCCGCATGTGTTTCTTTTCAACGAAAATTCAAAATTTATTTAAAGGAGAAATAACGATTATTTCTAACCTTAGGGATGAGGTATGAAAGGATGAATTGTGAAGAGTAATAATAAACGATAAAATAAAAGTGTCCAGGGATGGGAATCGAACCCACAGTGTTCCGTTTACCGGGCAGATTTATGGGCAGATCGTTATTTCTCCTTAAAATAAATTTTGATTTTTCGTTGAAAAGAAACACATGGGGGATTAATTTCTAATGTCGTTTTACAATTCAATTTCTACTTTCCTTTCTTGCAATGGAAATATCTTTACGGGGATACTAACCAGAATGGATGATTTTTGACACCCGAAAAACTCTTACTTGCAATGATAAAATAATGGGAGGGCCTGGCTCATCAGTGGTGAACCCTCCCAGCGGTTTCGCCAGTTTAATCTACCCATACCGTTTTACAAGATGTATTGGATGAATATCATACTTTTTAAATTAATATTTAAATACAGTAGAACTTGGATAATTCGAACTTCTTTAATTCGAAAACCTCTTTAATTCGAATATTTATCTTGGTCCCTAGAATTTCCTATAAATAGAATTTCCGTTTTTAATTCGAATTTTTGGATAATTCGAATTTTTTTATGGTCCCTTGGGGTTCGAATTATCCAAGTTCGACTGTATTTATATCGATGATGATATTATAATGAGGAGTTTTTTTTCGTCAAGATAGAGGCTGTCTGGCGGGCATTCATAGTTCCGTGAAAAATAGACACTTCGGCCAGTTAGAGTTTTTTTTCATTTTGTCAACGTTTCGACAAAAATCTTTTGTCTTCGTCAGGAGAAGTAAATAAAAATAAAGCATTTCTTGCTTTACTAGGGCGTTCTCACACGATTTTAACACCTTGCCAAATGCTTTATTTTTATTTACTTCTCCTGACGAAGACAAAAGATTTTTGGTTGAAACGTTGAGAAAATAAAAAAAAAACTCTAACTGGCCGAGAAAGTGTCTATTTTTCATTAAAAAAAGAAGAGTTTTTTATTGAATATTTTTATATCATTATGGTTTGTTTTATTTATTTATTTATTTAACAGTTGAAGAGACACGCCATATCCACAATTAGGATAATTGCGTGTATATCTGAAATTATATACAAATCATCGTGAAATTTACAAAATTAAACATTGGAAAGCACGCAATTATGGTTTGTTGGCGGCCATCTTGTGTCCACTGCTCCCCCTGGCGGCGGTTACCCGAGATAACGTTCTATTAAGTCCTTGTTCCACATGTCAAATTTTTATTAAACCCCACACGACAAAATCTTATGTAGAAAAACTAACTCCATTCCTTATTTTATTCCTTGAATATGGTGAATTACCAAAAAAAAAAAAAAGAAATAGATTTCATTCAAAAAAATGGAATTACATAATTCTTATCATCTCTCATCATAGCTATCAATGAGATGACCTTGAAATCTCCGTACCCAGAAATAGGACAATTGAAGGGATGACAAAGGAACAAAACATATTCAATGAGAGTTTTGACACGGGGGGACACTTTCCTGGCAACAGTGAGTGTCACTTTCCTGTCCCAACGTGACAATAACTGGACACAGCTTGGACGTATACATGTCACTTTGTATTCCCAGAACTGTCAACTGGACAAAACTCCACCTTTTCTGGTCCCAAGCCCGGATGAAAAAGGAGAAGAGGGAGCAGTAACAAGCTCACTAAAAAAACTGGGCTCAGCTGGCCGGACTGATAGTACCCTGTAAGGTCTCCTAATCCAGGGATACAGGATGAGCAGCGTTTGTACTCCATGTTAGGAGCGGCTGCACATGGCGTCTGTATCTCATGTTAGAGGCGGTCATTTCTTTTGGAGCTAAGTCAGCCTGCCACTGAGTAGTGCTGCCAGTCTTAATGACAAAGGCATTCTACTTCACCCAGATAAGAAAGAAGAAGAACTGGACGTGTGTTAGGACATGACAACCGACGTAAAAGATCATTTGACAAATTCAGGTGACAATCTTACCATTAGTAATGATCATCACTAGAATTCAAATACAAATCATCTTGTTCTGGAGGCTCTGTTGTCTAGGACGACAAATCCAATACATTGGTTCTGTACAAGTTTTACAGGGCTGCTGCAAGAGAAGAAACACTGAGAAAAGAGAGCCATATGTAAATAGATATTAAAAATAAAGAAAGCATATCCTGACCACGAGCACATGTGCTTTTTATATGGCAGAGCGCCATCTAGAGGAACAAAAATAAACCAAACGTTTATTTAACATGCTCCATGATATTTGGCCAATCCAATTTCTTGATAAATCAAGAAAAGCCATCCACGAACGCGTTTCGCGCTGTTGGCGCTCGTCAGCGTAAATAGATATGTAAATGAACGATATATGTAAATAAATAACAAATATTTTCTATGCAATTATGTACCTTGGTGAATCCTGTGTAAGGTATAGGTCTCCCCAATATAAGACTTGTTGTTATATAATCCAAATGATACAATGACCTCTGATTCTTGCAAAAGTCCAACCCCACCAGCGAGTGAAAGAAACCAAATGGGGCTCTTTGACACACACTTGTAAGTTGAAAAGATCGAACTGTGCTTTTCACATGTGTAACCATATCAAGTGAACATTTCCACCGCAATCTATTATTTTAAAACACAAATGACCCAGTGAAGTCACCAAAAAGGACATGCTACATGTATGGACAAACTGAAGCGAGAAACCAAGATGTCAGACTATGGACCAATTGTCTTAAAGCAGATTGATTAAAAACCCAAATCATTCTTTAAGAAAGCTTTTCCAAAATCACTTTATTAGGTACCGCTCAACAAGAACAACCTAGTTTATGATAATTGAAACAATGAATAATATTTGAAACTATTATAGACGGGTTTGATTCTTTTAAAAATATAACAATTTCTACTGCCCTTACTGTAATGGAAAAATTAATAGGAGGGCCTGGCTCATCATTGGTGAACCCTCCCAACGGTTTCGCCAGTTTTCATTGCAGTAAGGGTAATAGAAATTGTTTGATTTTTAAAAAGAATCATACGCGTCTATAATAGTTTCAAATTTTGATAACAGATGGCGGGCTAATGCAGCATAATGAATAATATATGAAGGTTATTTACATATTAAACAAAATGTTAACGCGGGATTCGTTCCCAGTTCATGGCTGTCGGGAATCGAGGGTGTTACCCACTCGTCCACCGACTTTAAAAAAGCTGATTTTATTGTAGCGTAGAAAATCAAGTCTTTGTATATCTGGGGATGTTGAAAGTATTTATTGATGACGTCACCAGTCGACAAATATCAACCAAACTATCTACAGCTAGAGAATCTTGAACAAGCACGCAGCAAATAAATATTTCGATCATTATTTTATATTAAACTAGCGGACGTACCCGGCTTCGCCCGGGTTTTACCCGAGTAAAAGTTTGTCTAACGAATCTCTCGATAAAGTGAACATTTTTTCCCGGTCCCTTGAAAAATACTCGATAAGTTGAATAAAATCAATATTAATTGGTTCCCTCGGTAATTGGAAGTTAAAGGAATAGTATCTTGCCTTGGAATTGTATCATTATTCTTGTATGGATGTACCCGGCTTCGCCCGGATTTTACCCGAGTAAAGGTTTGTTTAACGAATCTCTCGATAAAGTGAACATTTTTTTCCCGGTCCCTTGAAAAATACTCGATAAGTTGAATAAAATCAATATTAATTGGTTCCCTCGGTAATTGGAAGTTAAAGGAATAGTATCTTGCCTTTGAATTGTATCATTATTCTTGTCTCAAATAAATTGCCGTGTCATCCTGAATTTTGTCTTTCCTAATTTTCTACATTACAAAATCATCGTATCATCATGATAATATTTAGAGCAGATTGTTGAATTATAACAGATAAATTAGAATATTTATCTTGATTATTTCTAGGCGAAAAGTTATTTCAAAAATTTTATTTGCTAGAAACCTTCCCAGTACTATACTAAATAACTTCCCAAAGTTTCATGGCGATCCAATGAGTGGTTTGGTCAGGCATAAAGGACAAACAAACAAACAAACAGACACACACACATACATTCATTTATATATATATATATATAATTGAATTAAATCTGTTTACAAAAATTAAATTAAATAATAAATTATTTCTTCGCCACAATATAAATACACATATTTAATTTTAAAAAATACAATATTACAGCGGTATGGTAGATTAAAACTGGCGAAACCGCTGGGAGGGTTCATCACTGATGAGCCAGGCCCTCCCATTAATTTTTCATTACAGTAAGGACAGTAGAAAAATGTTTTATTTTGAAAAGAAAGATACGCGTCTAAATTAGTACCAATTTCTGACAACAGATGTCGCGTTACTACGTCATATAATCATCACTCTACAGATATGTAATTAACTCTTTTTGTTCATTGTGTTGTTCTAGGAGAATCATTATAAACGCTGTAATTATCTTTTGTCTTCTATTTTTAAAAGTCAATTTTCACAACAAACACTAAAAATGGACATATTAATATATGTGATATGATCCTGTCGACTCTTCTGTGATATGATCCTGTCGACTTTCAATGTGACAATATAGTGGTAATGATGTGGTGAGGTGAGAAATAATGAAACAACAAGTTTGGAAGGAATTCCAGGCAATCAACGAGAGAGAGCGGATCGACGGGCGACCGACCCGCTGAACGACCGTTTTCCCTGTGTACACAACCGGGGGGCTAACCAGGAAAGTCGCCAGGTGGTGACGGCCCCCCCCCCTCAGGAATGTGGTCAAAATGGTCGTGAGTTAGTTGTCTAAAGTGTCTCGCTTTAGCTGCTCATCTCTCTCTCGTTGGCTGTTGGTTTGTTTTATTAATCCTGGAAGAGCATATATTATGACATATATATACACTCATTCCTTGCTTTGCGTCGGGGTTACGTTCCAAAAAAATACGACGCAAAGTGAAAATAAAATTTTGATGGCATGGCGCAATCAAAAACAAAGGTGTTGCCATATTTTAGGGAAAAAAAATTAAAGACTCGAATCCAAAACATCGCAAATTCGAAAATCTAAAGACGTACAGTGAAAATCAGTAAAAATTAAACAGCGACGCAACTTCGAAAAAAACGCAAAACGAAACGACGCAAAGCGAGTTATTGGTATATATATATACGAGTATATATATATATATTAATAGTAAAAATTTTGGAAAATAGAGAAAAGTAAAATATTAAAAACTACAGATTTTGAATTTAACTTTAAGTCAGAACAGCGAGCAAATTCTGTATCTCACATGTTTAAACTAACTAACAAATTATATACATTTTGAAATTCTCTTAATGGTATTTTATATATATAACCTCTGCCACCAAAAAATCTTTTTGGTCGCAGTGGTTACAGCCTACTCCACGCTAACGAGCGCCAAAAAGCGCGAAACGCGTTCGGGGATGGCTTTTCTTGATTTATCAAGAAATTGGGTTGGTCAAATATCAGGGAACAGGCTAAATCAATGTTTAGTTGATTTCTGTTCCACCAGATGGCGTTCTGCCTTCTGTAAAGCACATTTGCTCCTGGTCAGGATATGCCATTTTTATTTTTGATTTCAACACCTGATCTTTTTATCTTTTATTTTATCTTTCATTTTTTCATACATATATTAAAATAAAAAAAGGCCTATCCTGACCAGGAGTACATGTGCTTTTCAGAAGGCAGAGTGATGGAACAGAAATCAATTAAACATTGATTTAACCTGTTCCCAATTTCTTGATAAATCAAGAAAAGCCATCCACGAACGCGTTTCGCGCTGTTGGCGCTCGTCAGCGTGGAGTAGGCTGTACCACTGCGACCAAAAAGATTTTTGATCCCAGAGGCTTCTTGAGAAACCATGTTTTTAACCATCCCAATATACACTCATGGATAAAATTTAAGAAAGCGGAAAGTATTTGATGTCGTCGGTCATCTATTTATTTATTTTTTTTGAAGGAGACAGAGGTTGTTCATACTTGGTTATCTGTGTGTCTTCAATAAAGGTCACTGTAATATATTTAAGAGTTATTGTCCCGATATACATGAGGTACAACTTCCTTAAGTTTTGTCCATGAGTGCATGTTGTTATCTCGTGTGTCTTCAATAAAAGTCACTGTAATATCTTTCAGAGTTATTGTCCCGATATACATGAGGTACAACTTTCTTAAGTTTTGTCCATGAGTGCATGTTGTTATCTCGTGTGTCTTCAATAAAAGTCACTGTAATATCTTTCAGAGTTATTGTCCCGATATACATGAAGTACAACTTCCCTAAGTGTTGTTTCTCCATGAGTGTAAACCTAAGAGAATATTTGATGCCTCTCGCAATATTACTCTCCCATTGCAGCAGGGCTATTAGGAACTGTTGAAGAAATAAACGTAAAATTGCTCAATTCTTTCAGTATAGGAGCAGTTACAAATAAAAACTACCATGATTATCACGTCCTGGATAATATACATGTAAGTGAGCACAGCAACTCTAAAAACAAAGGTCACCTCTCCCGTCAAAATAGGCGTAAAAACTAAGCCTCATCTACAGACCATCTCCACAAACTAGCGGATTCAGGTCGTTGACAAAGCCACAACACCGGTGAGACAGTGGTTTCGGGCTAATGTCCTTCTTCAGTCTAGGGCAGAATTTGGTTTCATGGGATCCACAAGGATTTTTCATGGAATACAGTGGAACCCAGCAAAGTGGTGTTTAGATGGCAAAGTAGTTTGGTAACTTCTAGGACTAAAATATAGAAATATATATATGGCGTACCTGGATCTGTTAAAGAAAAAAAAAAACAATTTTTACTCAAAATATTTCGAGGGATTGCTCCCTCTTTATTAATTTATTCCACAATGGTAAAAATTATATGCAAATTTTTGTTGTGAGGAATTCAATCATTTAAATAGCATTTCTCCCGCCCGGATGAAAAAAGGAGGAGGGGGAGCAGTAACAAGCTCACTAAAAAACCTGGGCTCAGCTAACCCGGCTGATAGTACCCTGTAAGGGCTCCTAATCCAGGGATACAGGATGAGCAGCATTTGTACTCCATGTTAGGAGCAGCTGCACTTGGCGTCTGTTCCTCATGTCAGAGGCAGCCATTTCTTTTGGAGCTAAGTCGGCCTGCCACTGAGTAGTGCTCCCAGTCTTAATGATAAAGGCAGATGCATTCTACTTCACTCAGTTATGATGGTTGTCAAATCTAAAGCTTTACAAGCTTGATACCCTAATATGATTGAGTGGAGATAAGAAAGAAGAAGAAAAGAAGATGTACGGAGTTTCAAAATCTCATGGGGGTACAGGACACGGGGTGTGTGTACGCATGTACAGGACACGTGGCGAAGACGTGTGGCGCAAGGAATGACTGGAAAGAGAGCCAAACACTCCGCTATCTCCACTACTGACAGATGGGTCTATCTCCAGACCTAGTGTCCTTCCCTGACACAATTTGTCGCGGCGTAGAGAGACAAACTATAGAAGTCTATATACAAAACTTCACTCAATTTACATATACGTTTCTGAAATAAACATAAAACACCGGAAGGATGATATCCATGCACCAAAAGAGAAACTTGCTTCACCTTTATGGTATTCTTTGCCTGAAAATCGGTCCTTGCCACTTCACCAGTTTAACCACCCGTTTGGTTAGTTCGACCGATTTCATAATCCCTCTTGTAGTATGTTATCAAATCGAAGACATCCCTGTACTGATGAGGGTTATAGCCAGACACCATGGTATAACACAGGTTGTTGGCTTTTTGTCTGTATTTACCAAAACTGATGTTGTGGTTTATCTCTACCATAACGTGCCGTACAATATAATACACTGCGGCCTGTGATTGTAAAACGACACCTTGAAGTTACACCGCATGAGGTTCTTTTAAACGAAAAATAAAATTTTTATTTCAAGGTCAAATATCGACTATTTCTAACCTTTCATACCTCATCCAAAAAGGATAGAAATAGTCGATATTTCACCTTGAAATAAAAATTTGATTTTTCGTTTAAAAGAAACTCATGCGGTGTAACTTCAAGTGTCGTTCCGTACTGGGTTGATGAACCAAAAAGAATTGTTTTTATGTCTTTTTAAGGGGAAAGGTGCCTCTTTTGGTGCAAATTTGAATGCGAAATTATAAGAGACTGTTATTCCTATGTTACCATGAAGTACGTTCAAAATGTACACTCATGAACAAAACTTAAAGAAGTGAAAGTCTTCGATGTCGTTGGTCATTTGTTTTTATGAAGGAGACAAAGGCAATTATGTTCACAGTTGGTTATCTCGTGTGTCTTCTTCAAGAAAGGTAACTGTAATATATTTCAGAGTTATTGTCTAAATCCCGATATACATGCTAAAAGATACAACTTCCTTAAGTTTTTTGTCCATAAGTGTACTTCAATATAACGCCTTTGTATCTATTTTAACATGTTTTAATTAATAGTGTTTATCTATATTTCCACAGAATAATTATTTTTGAATACTCTGTTGTTTATCATCATAAATATTTGCATAGTCATCACCCTTTACCATACTTGTATATTACCACTTGTAAAATCAATTGACACATTTTGCAATATATAAGTTTAATTAATAAATTACTTTTAATTAAGATTCTCTGCCGTGACAATATTGTAGATGTTGATGTCCATCAAGTCGACTTTCAGCAACTACATGGACAAATAGTCTCCAATTTGATTTGTCAGTGACCATCCCTCTCATCTAGTGACCTTCTGGTAGCTTTCTTGACCCTTTCCAGTCAGCTCATTGCAGGTCTTCCTCTCTTATTTCAATTTTCCCCAACTTTAACATCTTTTCTAGACCATTTACTCCCATTATATATCTGAATTAAGTCTGTTTCCATATTTGGGATTCTAGGGATCTACCAGAGGATTAATTTAAGATTGAAATATTTGTCCTTTTATCTGTCCATGGCATTCTTGAGTAGCTTTCTCCATGTCCACATATCAAGGGTTCAGTTTGTCTATATTCATGTCTATTTGTGTCTATGTTTATGCTCATGTCTATATGGTCCCACTAGGAGACAGTGTACCATTCCAAGATAAAATGTACAAAATAGTCAATTAACACAAAGCAATAACGCACCATCTACATATATATAATGAATGAAAACATTAAGATGCGAATATTTCTTTTCACAAATAAATCAAATTTATACCGTTTAATGTAATTCTACTGTCCTAGTTTGTCCTTATGTCCATAGTTTGCTTAAATACCATTTCTAAAATTTCACCCTTCAGTGCAGCATTGCGCAGAGGCGATATCGTAGCCCATTAGGATCTTCTGAGGCGCGATTATTGCTAGTTGAAAACTTTTACCTTTCAGTGCAGCATATAAAAGCATTTTTTTTTATCCCATGGGTAAGATTCTACCAGGCCATGTGTGTGTGTGAGAGAGAGAGAGAGAGAAGGTTGAAATCCATAATAATTTCTACTATAGTTTTGTTGTATAGGTCTTAGCTCTAATACAGTCCAGGATATGTGCTGCAGTGGAGTTGAATAAAAGCAGAATGATCCAATACAGTATTAGAGCTCTAAGAAGCGGTCTGGTAGATTAAACTGGCGAAACCGCTGGGAGGGTTCATCACTCTGATGAACCAAACCCTCACAATATATATTTTAAATCGTACTAAGAACAGTAGAAGTTTGATTTATTTGTGAAAATAAACATTCACGTCTTAATGTCTTCATTTGTTAAAAAATAACCAAAACTGTTTGAATATTACACAGAGTAACAATGGATATAGATGAGCTCATGTTTGAAAAGTAACTTGTATGTATATAATGTTTTATTGTTGTTTTCATGTAGACATATATACCAAGATTTGTTTTGTATAATTGCTATTGATAATACATATAAAATGAAAGGATTTAAAAGAACGAATGTTTCTTTTATACAGAATACAAATTTCTACAAACTTTTATATGTATAGATGGTGTATAATTGCTATTAATAATAAATAATATGCAAAATTGGTTACGTTCTTCTTACTTACTTTAATTACATAACATAAACAACAGGATTTCTTGAAAATAAAGATACTTCGGCCAGTTAATCTTTTTATTACTTCGACGTTTCGCCGAAGTATCTTTATTTCCAAGAACTATGAATGCCGGCCAAGCAGCCTCTATCAATACAAAAACAACAGACGATATCTTCACTGAATTCCTACACAAACATGTTACAGTTCTGGGAATCTTGTCAACCATTCAAATTCCTGGACTTATGGACTAAGTAAGTGTTTACATCTCAGCTTTCGGCCCTGACCTTTTTATCAAAGCGTATGTCAGATATCCTCGCTGTTTTTTTATTGGTTGAGAAATACGATTGAGATGTCCCCATTACTGCGTTGTAAGGTAAGGGGCATGGCTCATCATTGGTCTCAACAGACTTGCAGTCCACGGTGTCACACTGTTTATAATAGCTTCGTGTCATCTGAAGGAAAGGGCTTCCAAAAATTGTCAGAATGGTGTTGGACCACTCCAATCAGAATATGCGCGGAAACAAGACTTCAAACTGGCACAAATAGTAATAAAAGTGGCAAAATAATAAAATTACACCCATGGATAAGCTTAAGGAAAGGGAAAGTCTTTGATGCCGTTGGTTGTCTATTTCTTTTTTAAGGAGACAGAGGTAATTTTGTTCACATTTGGTTATCTCGTGTGTCTTCAATAAAGGTCACTGTAATATCTTTTAGAGTTATTGTGTCTGAATCCCGATATACATGCTAAAAGATACAACTTCCTTAAGTTTTGTCCATGAGTGTATCTTTCAGAGTTATTGTCTGAATCCCGACATATACATGGTAAAAGGTACAACTTCCTTAAGTTTTGTCCATGAGTGTATCTTTCAGAGTTATTGTCTGAATCCCGATATACATGGTAAAAGGTACAACTTCCTTAAGTTTTGTCCATGAGTGTATCTTTCAGAGTTATTGTCTGAATCCCGATATACATGGTAAAAGGTACAACTTCCTTAAGTTTTGTCCATGAGTGTATCTTTCAGAGTTATTGTCTGAATCCCGATATACATGGTAAAAGGTACAACTTCCTTAAGTTTTGTCCATGAGTGTATCTTTCAGTTATTGTCTGAATCCCGATATACATAGTAAAAGGTACAACTTCCTTAAGTTTTGTCCATGAGTGTATCTTTCAGAGTTATTGTCTGAATCCCAATATACATGGTAAAAGGTACAACTTCCTTAAGTTTTGTCTTCATGAGTGTATCTTTCAGAGTTATTGTCTGAATCCCGATATACATGGTAAAAGGTACAACTTCCTTAAGTTTTGTCCAGGAGTGTATCTTTCTGAGTTATTGTCTGAATCCCAATATACATGGTAAAAGGTACAACTTCCTTAAGTTTTGTCTTCATGAGTGTATCTTTCAGAGTTATTGTCTGAATCCCGATATACATGGTAAAAGGTACAACTTCCTTAAGTTTTGTCTTCATGAGTGTATCTTTCAGAGTTATTGTCTGAATCCCGATATACATGGTAAAAGGTACAACTTCCTTAAGTTTTGTCCATGAGTGTATCTTTCAGAGTTATTGTCTGAATCCCGATATACATGGTAAAAGGTACAACTTCCTTAAGTTTTGTCCATGAGTGTATCTTTCAGAGTTATTGTCCCGATATACATGGTAAAAGGTACAACTTCCTTAAGTTTTGTCCATGAGTGTATCTTTGAGAGTTATTGTCTGAATCCCAATATACATGGTAAAAGGTACAACTTCCTTAAGTTTTGTCTTCATGAGTGTATCTTTCAGAGTTATTGTCTGAATCCCGATATACATGGTAAAAGGTACAACTTCCTTAAGTTTTGTCCAGGAGTGTATCTTTCAGAGTTATTGTCTGAATCCCGATATACATGGTAAAAGGTACAACTTCCTTAAGTTTTGTCTTCATGAGTGTATCTTTCAGAGTTATTGTCTGAATCCCGATATACATGGTAAAAGGTACAACTTCCTTAAGTTTTGTCCAGGAGTGTATCTTTCAGAGTTATTGTCTGAATCCCAATATACATGGTAAAAGGTACAACTTCCTTAAGTTTTGTCTTTATGAGTGTATCTTTCAGAGTTATTGTCTGAATCCCGATATACATGGTAAAAGGTACAACTTCCTTAAGTTTTGTCTTCATGAGTGTATCTTTCAGAGTTATTGTCTGAATCCCGATATACATGCTAAAAGGTACAACTTCCTTAAGTTTTGTCTTCATGAGTGTATCTTTCAGAGTTATTGTCTGAATCCCGATATACATGCTAAAAGGTACAACTTCCTTAAGTTTTGTCCATGAGTGTATCTTTCAGAGTTATTGTCTGAATCCCGATATACATGCTAAAAGGTACAACTTCCTTAAGTTTTGTCCATGAGTGTATTTGATTTAGTAAATACAGAATTTCATGGCTGATTTATATTCAGACGTGTGTAATGGTAGATTCACTCCCAACTACTATCCTTGATACTCTATCTTTGCTGAATACAGTGATATACATTGACTATGTAAATAGAGATATATGTAAATAGGATATACAGAAATTGTATTGCATAGGTACGCACATAGTTGTTGTAACAATGAACCAATTCGTACATCAACAAACTCACCAAAAACATCAATAAGCTACCTTCTTCAACCTCAGACCATAGCTACCCTCTTGCTATCAATCAAACATTTGAAAATTTTCTTCAGTTTCTTTCCACTTGACAGATCCTGGCCTTCAGTGACGTCATACTTCGATCTTTCCAGTTATGTCTTCCTCCATAGTTTCCCATTAATCCAATACTTCCTGAGATTGCGACAAAAATGTTACAAAAGTGAAATTGTACTGGAATCATTTGGATAATTAAAGAGAAACGTATCTCCTGATCTTGTAACTAAAAGTTGCTGATAGTTTGCGCCATCTACCGGAATAAATATTTTAGTTGCACGCTCAGGAGATACTTTTCTCTTAATCATTCTGATTGGTTGATCAAAGTCACCAACAGACTTTAGTGAATGTCGTCTGGAGGTATGGATTGGCGATGTCTGCTCAAGACGCCCTCTATTCTTACACTTCAGAGCGTTGACATATGCTTACATCTTCATTATGCAAATCTAGGATTATGTAAATAAGAAATTTATAGAGAGAGTTTTGAAAAGATTTTGCGGTGTTTTTCTCTGATAAAAGAGGATTTATTTTTGATAACATATCTTGTTCTTTCTAGAGACAATAAAGCAGAGTCCGGGGGTAAATATGCAAATGAGTAACCTGAAGTTCCTGTCACCGTGACGTCACTTCCAGAGGTGACATCCTTCCACTCTGACAACGCCTTCAGTTGTTCTACATTGGATTCCGGTCCAAGAGCCGGACAGAAATTTGCATAATTTCCTCTCAGGAATTTCACAGTCCGTTATCGCCTTATAATGTTTCATTTCCCGCCTTCACTTCCCGGTAATATGCAATTTTTCTATTTCCTGGTTTACACAGAGTATATAACTATTTTAATTACAATACTTCCCCTAATTCACAACGTTTTTGATACACACAATGTCAAATTTCAACCATAGTATCTACTAAACATCCAGGATTTAACGGAATGTTAAATTAAAGAAGTATCTGACTAGGATCTATGTAAATATAATACACTCATGGAGGGACAAGACTTAAGGAAGTTGTACCTCATGTATATATATCGGGTATTGAAGACAATATCTCTGAAAGACATTACAGTGATCTTTATTGAAGACATACGAGATAACCAAGTGTGAACAGCCTCTGTCTAAAAAAAAAAAAAAATAGTCGACCGTTGACATCAAAGACTTACCACTTCCTTTTAACTACTATATAAGACAGTGTCAGTACGGTCTTAGCCTCCCCAGCCATAGTACTTGGTATATATTTATGTGGCCATTGGGGCTCAAAGATCATCTATTTTGGTTAGCAGCCCGGTAAATAAAGATATTTCCTAAAGAGACAAAGGTCGCCTCTCCCGTCAAAATAGACGTCAAACCTAGACGCCATTTATTGACCGTCGTTGCAAACTAGCGGCATCGGGTCGGTAGCAAAGCCACAACACCAGCTTTGGCAAACTGAAAAGCGTCCACCTAGAGATTATGGTTAAAGAGACAAAGGTCGTCTCTCCCGTCAAAACAGGCGTCAAAATCAGAAACCACCATGGTCTCTAGGTGGACACTTTTCAGTTTGTCAAAGCTGGTGTTGTGGCTTTGTTACCGACCTGAGGCCGCTAGTTTTCGGCGATGGTCAATAGATGGCGTCTGGTTTTGACGTCTATTTTGACGGGAGAGGCGACCTTTGTCTCTTTAGATCAATAACCTCCCGGCAACATTTCCAAAGATATTTCCAGTACGGTATAATTTGGTCAGTCCATCCCTGTACTTATATTCTCCACATGATAAACATAGAAAGTCTCCAGTACTGGTCATGTCTGGGAGACTACACAATCATCCAGCGACCTACAGAGCTACTTCGGACTTTATTCTCGTGTCAACCAAGATGCCATTCACCAGTTTTTCCTGATCTTTGGTGTGAAGGGAGATATTGTCATAGTAGGTTTTCTATCATCATTAGTACACATGGTACAGGCCATGATAATCATGATGGGAATAAGTTGGCAACTTCTTTTACTACTACCACATGTCACCACATGTAGAGAGCAGTTCGACTTTTGAAGTTACAAATGTTTCAGAGCCCTGTTTGGTTACTTGAACTCGCTGGTGGTGTTGGACTTTTGTAAGAATCAGGGGGCCATTGGAGCAAATTTTTTTTTTTATCATAAAAAGTACCCAATAAGGAATTCAATCCTGGGTAGTGTCGGTAGAAAACCAGCGGTACACACTACACTACCATTGATTTACCAATGTAATTTACACCACCGCCATTATATAGAATTTACCAACTATGTCTGTCCGTGACGTCGTGAAAATTATTTTTAGCGTGAGAGAGAGAGAGAGAAAGGTCTTAGAAATGGTCATCACGTGACCTTGACGTCAGAGTGGGCACCGAAGTGTGCCAAGGACCTGACAATATGTGACAGTAGCTCCCGTGTCACATCTTCACCATAACTCTGTCCTCTGGAGAGATTTGTCGTTTAGCGGACACTTCCCAGTAACACGGAGTTACTCCTATTAAGATCAAGACAATTGAAGTTACACCGCATGAGTTTCTTTTCAACGAATAATCAAATTTTTATTTCAAGGTTAAATATCAATTATTTCTAACCTTTTTGGATGAGGTATGAAAGGATGAATTATGAAAAGTAATGATGAACGGAAAAATAAAAGTGTCCAGGGATGGGAATCGAACCCACAATGTTCCGCTTACCGGGCAGATGCCATGTCCACTAGGCATACGTTTTAAAGTATAACTTTCTATTTATCACTTAGCGATCTTTGTTTGAGTTCCCAATTCAAAACATCATTCGCCTATATCACTATTGTAACAAAGTATTTTATTAACAGAGTATCATTTTTATGATATGATGCACTAGCGCGCCATCTGTTAACAAATGATTATTGAAATGTTAACTGATAAGCCAGGCCCTCCCATCAATTTTTCCATTGCAGTAAGGGCAGTAGAAATTGTTTAATTTCAAAAAGAATCTTACGCCTTTAAAATATTTTCGAATTTTTAAAATCATTTTTATGTTTATATTTTGATACTCTGTAAACTTCCCCCATTTCTTATCTTTTATTTATCATTCATAGTTTGTTCTTGACTTAAATAAATTGCTGTCTTATCCTGAAGTTTGTCTTCCCTAATTTTCCACGTGGCAATATGGTAGCAAAGTATTTTCGATCAAATAATCCCTTGAATCAAAATTAAAACAAGAACATTCAGCTTCCAGGGTCGGAGTTAGAAGACCATACTCTAAATACCCAATACACCCGGAAGAAAGACAAGACAAACCTCCAGGGAAATATTTCTTTTTTAAAAATATTTGGCGATAAATTCATGAATTGAGTTCACAATTCAATAAAATGAGAGATTTTTAATTAAAAAATATTTAAAAGGAAACTGTTCCCTAGAGGCTTAATGTTCTTTTTTTCAATAACAAAGTATTTTTTATGAAAATTCGAAACTATTATAGACACGTATGATTCTTTTTTTAATTTAACAATTTCTACTGTCCTTACTGCAATGTAAAATTGATTGGAGGGCTTGGTTTATCAGTGTTGAACCCTCCCAGCGGTTTCGCCAGTTTTCATTACAGTAAGGGTAGTAGAAATGGCTTAATTTTTAAATAGAATCATGCACGTCTATAATAGTTTCGAATTTACATAACAGATGGCGCGCTATATAATACATATCAAAAAATATTTATTATTTTATTAACAGAGTATCAATTTTGATGTTTTTATTTTGTTACTCTGTTAACTTTCCTCTTTGTTTATCTTGTATTTTATAATTCCTTTTTTGTTGCTGTCGTGTCCAATGAAGAGCCTCAGATGTCTCCGTACATCTCTATCACAGCAGTCACAATGTTCTCTATCTTGGGTGTGTAAAGTTGCTGTTCTAGGTCCATGTCAGTTTTCTGTTGTTGTTGTCGTATTCAATGAAGAGCCTCAGATGTCTCCGTACATCTCTATCACAGCAGTCACAATGTTCTCTATCTTGGGTGTGTAAATCTACTGTTCTGGGTCCATGTCAGTTTTCTGTTGTTGTTGTCGTGTCCAATGAAGAGCCTAAGATGTCTACATACATCTCTATCACAGAAGTCACAATGTTCTCTATCTTGGGTGTGTAAAGTTGCTGTTCTGGGTCCATGTCAATTTTCTGTTGTTGTTGTCGTGTCCAATGAAGAGCCTAAGATGTCTCCATACATCTCTATCACAGCAGTCACAATGTTCTCTATCTTGGGTGTGTAAAGTTGCTGTTCTGGGTCCATGTCAATTTTCTGTTGTTGTTGTCGTGTCCAATGAAGAGCCTAAGATGTCTACATACATCTCTATCACAGAAGTCACAATGTTCTCTATCTTGGGTGTGTAAAGTTGCTGTTCTGGGTCCATGTCAATTTTCTGTTGTTGTTGTCGTGTCCAATGAAGAGCCTAAGATGTCTCCATACATCTCTATCACAGCAGTCACAATGTTCTCTATCTTGGGTGTGTAAAGTTGCTGTTCTGGGTCCATGTCAATTTTCTGTTGTTGTTGTCGTGTCCAATGAAGAGCCTAAGATGTCTACATACATCTCTATCACAGCAGTCACAATGTTCTCTATCTTGGGTGTGTAAAGTTGCTGTTCTGGGTCCATGTCAGTTTTCTGTTGTTGTTGTCGTGTCCAATGAAGAGCCTAAGATGTCTACATACACCTCTATCACAGGAGTCACAATGTTCTCTATCTTGGGTGTGTAAAGTTGCTGTTCTGGGTCCATGTCAGTTTTCTGTTGTTGCTGTCGTGTCCAATGAAGAGCCTCAGATGTCTACATACATCTCTATCACAGCAATGTTCTCTATCTTGGGTGTGTAAAGCTGCTGTTCTGGGTCCATGTCAATTTTCTGTTGTTGCTGTCGTGTCCAATGAAGAGCCTCAGATGTCTACATACACCTCTATCACAGCAGTCACAATGCTCTCCGGGGGTCGGTGGAAGGCTGGTTAAACCGTTTGGTTTCGACCACTACGACCCGGGTTCGATTCCCGCATTGGACACTTTTTATGTTTAAAAAAAAATGCTCCAATGGCCCCCCGATTCTTGCAAAAGTCCAACCCCACCAGCGAGTGCAAGTAACCAAACGGGGCTCTGGCACATTTGTAAGTGCAAAGTCGAACTGCTTTCACATGTGTAGACATGTGGTGCGCTTACAGTAAAAAGCAGTCGCTAACTACCCACCATGATTATCATGGTCTGTACCACGTGTACTAGGGATAAGCAAAAAAAAAAAAAAAACAATGCTCTCTATCTTGGGTGTGTAAAGTTGCTGTTCTGGGTCCATGTCAATTTTCTGTTTTTTTCTGTCGTGTCCAATGAAGAGCCTCAGATGTCTACATACACCTCTATCACAGCAGTCACAATGTTCTCTATCTTGGGTGTGTAAAGTTGCTGTTCTGGGTCCATGTCAGTTTTCTGTTGTTGTTGTCGTGTCCAATGAAGAGCCTCAGATGTCTCCATACATCTCTATCACAGCAATGTTCTCTATCTTGGGTGTGTAAAGCTGCTGTTCTGGGTCCATGTCAGTTTTCTGTTGTTGTTGTCATGTCCAATGAAGAGCCTCAGATATCTCCATGCATCTCTATCAGAGTCTTAGTTTGTTCTTGTCTTAAATAAATTGTGTCATCCTGAAGTTTGTTTTTCCTAATTTTCGACGTGGCAATATTAAATTTTAACGTTATTTTGACGTTTCAAATTAAAAATCACTTTATTAGGTACCGCTCAACAAGAACAACCTAGTTTATGATAGTTGCAACAATGAATAACATGTGAAGGTTATTCACATATTAAACAAAATGTTAACGTGGTATTCGATCCCGGTTCATGGCTTTCGGGAATCGAGGGTGTTACCCACTCGTCCTTCGACTTATTATTTTGACGGGAGAGGTGCCCAATACTTTCATAGAATATTAAAATACATTTATATTCTTTGCCAAAGTGAAACAAACTTTCTAGTGTCTTTACCGCGATGAACAATAGTAGGAGGGGTTAAGCTCATCAAGTACTGTATTGGACGGCAATATATGTAACACTTGTGGTATTCCAGCCACCTATGTAAATAAGGTTTTGAAACAGTAGAATTCCACTAGTTCCCATCTCAGGGAAGACAGTAGAAGTTTGTTTTTAAATGTGAAATAAATATTCATACGCTTAATGTTTGTGATTTATAAAATTCTCCAGACAAAATACGTCTCTTTATTTAATTACAATACACAAATATAAACATCTAGACAAGCTTTCGAGGATAGATCTTCTACAAGGTAGCCTAGAAGCTACAAGGAACCGGGTAAGTTAAAACTGGTGTATTCATAATTTACATCTATATTGTAAACGACATATTACAACATATTTCTTTTATTAGAATGCGGAAAGCTTTCGAGCGTTAGATCTTTATCAGTTCTGAGAAAGAGATAATACGCGAAAGCTTGAGACGCATTTTAATGAAGAAAGACACCTTGGACAATTATATATTAATATAATATATTAATTTTACAACTTATTTGGTTGTATCTTCTATCTCATTTTATACGATATTATTTGAGATCTCCAGAGGTGAAATAACGGTGAGACTTTCATGCCATAGGGTAAAGTTAAATAAGTATCTCTAAACAGCCACCAAATGTGTTTAAAACTCAGTAATCTGGGCAACTTTGTCTTGTTTTACAAACTTGGCTTCTCACACACTTTTCTCACATCTTTCAATTTTGTCAGCTGAACTTCAACATTCTATCTAGATCAATTAGCGGCTTGTTTTACAACGATCTATTATCTATTATAAAGCTTGTCAAAATTATACCGCTATAATAAAGACTCTTGGCGCCATTAACTTTGGTTTCTTCTTAGAAACAATCTTTATTATTGGAGAAATAATGGTGCATCCCCCCAGGGGATATGTTTTCTTTTACGAAAATATACTAACACAAGCTTTCGTTGGGATTTTAACGTTCTATTTCAGGAGAAAGAGAGAGAGAGATTGAGATTGAAACTGATTTATTATAACGTCCATATATGATTATATAATTATGATTACAAAATTGAATAAATACGAATAAATGTAAATCGAAGCAATTATTCCTAGCCGGGATATCGCGTTTTGTGTATTGAAATAAATAAACTTTGGTTTATTCTTAGAAACAATCTTTATTATTGGAGAAATGATGCTGCATCCCCCCAGGAGATGTGTTTAACACAAAGCCATCTATACATATAAAATGAAAGAATTTAAAATCACGAATGTTGTTT
Organism: Cordylochernes scorpioides; assembly: GCA_030710605.1. Classification (NCBI taxonomy): domain Eukaryota; kingdom Metazoa; phylum Arthropoda; class Arachnida; order Pseudoscorpiones; family Chernetidae; genus Cordylochernes; species Cordylochernes scorpioides. The sequence continues at coordinate 3,021,607 of CP092881.1, read as the reverse complement.
CTTTTATATATAATACAAACTTCTACTGTCCTTATTGCGATGAAAAATATATATTGGGAGGAGCTTGGCTCATCAGTGGTGAACCCTCCCAGCGGTTTCGCCAATTTAATCCACCAGACCGCTTCTCAGATCTCTAATACTGTATTAGACGATTCTGCTTATACACGCAGCACTGAAGGGTGGAATCTCAGAAATGGTTTTCAAGAGAACTATGGACATATAGGACAGTAGAATTCCATTCAAATATTTGCATCGAGCAATATGTTTCTTTTACCAAAATGTACTAATTCAAGCTTTCGTTGGGATTTTGGCGTTCTTTTACAGGAAAGGGAGAGACTTTAATACTGATTTTATGACTCGAGTTAATTGGTGATAATGATCGAATTGTGTCCAGAGAGAAAGAATAAAAAAAAAACATCGCGACACGTCATTTCCACGAGCGTCATCTTCCCAGTCTCCCGTCGACAAAGGAGGAAATGACTTGGAAGAAGACAATGAGAGGAAAGTACAAGACAGGTTTCTGGAGAGAGAAAGAAAAAAAACATCTTCAGGATTTGTCCATCCGTATGGAGATGCATTGCTACATGTTGGAGAAGTTCTGGGGAAGTTTGAATGATCTACAGAAACAATAATGGATAGAAGAAAACCGCCAAGAATTTGATTTTCGCAAAACGTCCAGCGTTTACTCAATACATCGTCATTTAGATAAAAATACCCCCTTGAATTAATATTAAAATAAAAACATAAAGCCTCCAGGGAGAAGATTCTTTTAATTCGGGTTTTTTCTTCTTTGGAAATGTGTTTGAAGGTAGTTTGATCTTCAAGAATTTCAATTACAATTATTTTATTTCCAAAGCGCTATATCCCGCAAAGGATACTTGCACCAAACAAGGAGAAAAGTTTATTTACATAAGTTATTTACATTATTCAACGCATGAAAACATTAGAGATCCAGATTTTGTAGAAAGTTTAGAATGTATTTACAAAATGAATTGAACTTTAAATATGATTTTTTATCGGAAATCAAATCGTTAAGTTCACAAACAACTAGTTCATTCTTCATTCTATAATCTTAAAATGCTGGGCAATCGATCAGTAGATGTTTTGAGGTTTGTTCCTCAATACCACAAACGCAACTTGAATCCTCCACTGCCTTTATTGATCTTCAGGGATACTCAGCATTTTACTATGGTAATCAGTTTTGTCCAGAATCACTGTTTGACCGCCTTTATCTTATTGGGTGATGATTATTTTGTTTCTTAAGTCTTTAAAGAATATTTTCCCTGGAGGCTTTATGTTTTTATTTTAACACTGTCATTTCATTGCTCAGGACAGTATGAAGAAATCGTAGAAAGACATCTGATTCCCAATAACAGAAAATATAAATTCCTCTTACAACAGTACTGTAAGTTATGTTTTTACATGTTGACAAGAGTAGGTACAAAGAGTCAATACAGAGGATATAGGAAAATCCCCCGATATGATTTGTGAAAGTGGTAAAACGATATTTGTAGACGACAAAATAATTATCTACATTCCTATCTGTAGAGAAAGCAATGTTACACCGCGGTCTACCAATATATAAGTCTACATTCTACCAAGACAGAAGCATCTACGGTTATTCAGTCTCTATAAGACGACACAACCATTCTTCTTAGCAAAGTTCCGTTAAGGAGTTGTCGATTTAACGGAGGTTTATAGATAGAAGACGTGACACCTACCATGGCCTGTAGGGGCGAGGAGATTGCCCCGGCGCTGTGCTGGACCAGGAGCACCGCGGAGAGACAGAGCACGACGAGCTCCATGGTGACTAGAACATAACTGACGTCAAGTCGACGTCCTTGGCGGCCGCTGCCACTGTGGGGAGCTGGTGTCGTCCTGGTGTACCGCCCCTGGTGTACTGTACCGCTCTCTCCGTGTAGCTTATTGTCCGTGTACTGTACCACTCTCTCCGTGTAGCTTATTGTCCGTGTACTGTACCACTCTCTCCGTGTAGCTTATTGTCCGTGTACTGTACCACTCTAATGTACCGTCTTCGTGGTGTAGACAGTATGGACAATAGTCAATGTACCACCTCCGTGTAGTACACCGTCTCTGTGGTACTGTCTTCGTGTAGCTTATTGTCAATGTACCACCTCCGTGTAGTGCACCGTCTCTGTGGTACTGTCTTCGTGTAGCTTATTGTCAATGTACCACCTCCGTGTAGTGCACCGTCTCTGTGGTACTGTCTTCGTGTAGCTTATTGTCAATGTACCACGTCCGTGTAGTGCACCGTCTCTGTGGTACTGTCTTCGTGTAGCTTATTGTCAATGTACCACGTCCGTGTAGTGCACCGTCTCTGTGGTACTGTCTTCGTGTAGCTTATTGTCAATGTACCACGTCCGTGTAGTGCACCGTCTCTGTGGTACTGTCTTCGTGTAGCTTATTGTCAATGTACCACCTCCGTGTAGTGCACCGTCTCTGTGGTACTGTCTTCGTGTAGCTTATTGTCAATGTACCACCTCCGTGTAGTGCACCGTCTCTGTGGTACTGTCTTCGTGTAGCTTATTGTCAATGTACCACCTCCGTGTAGTGCACCGTCTCTGTGGTACTGTCTTCGTGTAGCTTATTGTCAATGTACCACGTCCGTGTAGTGCACCGTCTCTGTGGTACTGTCTTCGTGTAGCTTATTGTCAATGTACCACCTCCGTGTAGTGCACCGTCTCTGTGGTACTGTCTTCGTGTAGCTTATTGTCAATGTACCACGTCCGTGTAGTGCACCGTCTCTGTGGTACTGTCTTCGTGTAGCTTATTGTCAATGTACCACCTCCGTGTAGTGCACCGTCTCTGTGGTACTGTCTTCGTGTAGCTTATTGTCAATGTACCACGTCCGTGTAGTGCACCGTCTCTGTGGTACTGTCTTCGTGTAGCTTATTGTCAATGTACCACGTCCGTGTAGTGCACCGTCTCTGTGGTACTGTCTTCGTGTAGCTTATTGTCAATGTACCACCTCCGTGTAGTGCACCGTCTCTGTGGTACTGTCTTCGTGTAGCTTATTGTCAATGTACCACGTCCGTGTAGTACACCGTCTCTGTGGTACTGTCTTCGTGTAGCTTATTGTCAATGTACCACGTCCGTGTAGTGCACCGTCTCTGTGGTACTGTCTTCGTGTAGCTTATTGTCAATGTACCACCTCCGTGTAGTGCACCGTCTCTGTGGTACTGTCTTCGTGTAGCTTATTGTCAATGTACCACGTCCGTGTAGTGCACCGTCTCTGTGGTACTGTCTTCGTGTAGCTTATTGTCAATGTACCACCTCCGTGTAGTGCACCGTCTCTGTGGTACTGTCTTCGTGTAGCTTATTGTCAATGTACCACGTCCGTGTAGTGCACCGTCTCTGTGGTACTGTCTTCGTGTAGCTTATTGTCAATGTACCACGTCCGTGTAGTGCACCGTCTCTGTGGTACTGTCTTCGTGTAGCTTATTGTCAATGTACCACCTCCGTGTAGTGCACCGTCTCTGTGGTACTGTCTTCGTGTAGCTTATTGTCAATGTACCACGTCCGTGTAGTGCACCGTCTCTGTGGTACTGTCTTCGTGTAGCTTATTGTCAATGTACCACCTCCGTGTAGTGCACCGTCTCTGTGGTACTGTCTTCGTGTAGCTTATTGTCAATGTACCACGTCCGTGTAGTACACCGTCTCTGTGGTACTGTCTTCGTGTAGCTTATTGTCAATGTACCACGTCCGTGTAGTGCACCGTCTCTGTGGTACTGTCTTCGTGTAGCTTATTGTCAATGTACCACGTCCGTGTAGTGCACCGTCTCTGTGGTACTGTCTTCGTGTAGCTTATTGTCAATGTACCACGTCCGTGTAGTGCACCGTCTCTGTGGTACTGTCTTCGTGTAGCTTATTGTCAATGTACCACGTCCGTGTAGTGCACCGTCTCTGTGGTACTGTCTTCGTGTAGCTTATGTCAATGTACCACCTCCGTGTAGTGCACCGTCTCTGTGGTACTGTCTTCGTGTAGCTTATTGTCAATGTACCACGTCCGTGTAGTGCACCGTCCTCTGTGGTACTGTCTTCGTGTAGCTTATTGTCAATGTACCACGTCCGTGTAGTGCACCGTCTCTGTGGTACTGTCTTCGTGTAGCTTATTGTCAATGTACCACGTCCGTGTAGTGCACCGTCTCTGTGGTACTGTCTTCGTGTAGCTTATTGTCAATGTACCACGTCCGTGTAGTGCAACCGTCTCTGTGGTACTGTCTTCGTGTAGCTTATTGTCAATGTACCACGTCCGTGTAGTACACCGTCTCTGTGGTACTGTCTTCGTGTAGCTTATTGTCAATGTACCACTCCGTGTAGTACACCGTCTCTGTGGTACTGTCTTCGTGTAGCTTATTGTCAATGTACCACGTCCGTGTAGTGCACCGTCTCTGTGGTACTGTCTTCGTGTAGCTTATTGTCAATGTACCACGTCCGTGTAGTACACCGTCTCTGTGGTACTGTCTTCGTGTAGCTTATTGTCAATGTACCACGTCCGTGTAGTGCACCGTCTCTGTGGTACTGTCTTCGTGTAGCTTATTGTCAATGTACCACGTCCGTGTAGTGCACCGTCCTCTGTGGTACTGTCCTTCGTGTAGCTTATTGTCAATGTACCACCTCCGTGTAGTGCACCGTCTCTGTGGTACTGTCTTCGTGTAGCTTATTGTCAATGTACCACGTCCGTGTAGTTCACCGTCTCTGTGTTAACTGTCTTCGTGTAGCTTATTGTCAATGTACCACGTCCGTTAGTACACCGTCTCTGGTGGTACTGTCTTCGTGTAGCTTATTGTCAATGTACCACCTCCGTGTAGTGCACCGTCTCCTGTGGTACTGTCTTCGTGTAGCTTATTGTCAATGTACCACGTCCGTGGTAGTGCACCGTCACTGTGGTACTGTCTTCGTGTAGCTTATTGTCAATGTACCACCTTCCGTGTAGTGCACCGTATCTGGTGGTACTGTCTTCGTGTAGTCGTATGTGCCAATGTATTCCACGTCCGTGGTAGTACACCGTCTCTGTGGTACGGTCTTCGTGTAGCTTATTGTCAATGTACCACGTCCGTGTAGTGCACCGTCTCTGTGGTACTGTCTTCGTGTAGCTTATTGTCAATGTACCCCTCCGTGTAGTACACCGTCTCTGTGGTACTGTCTTCGTGTAGCTTATTGTCAATGTACCACGTCCGTGTAGTACCGTCTCTGTGGTACTGTCTTCGTGTAGCTTATTGTCATGTACCACGTCCGTGTAGTACACCGTCTCTGTGGTACTGTCTTCGTGTAGCTTATTGTCAATGTACCACGTCCGTGTAGTGCACCGTCTCTGTGGTACTGTCTTCGTGTAGCTTATTGTCAATGTACCACGTCCGTGTAGTGCACCGTCTCTGTGGTACTGTCTTCGTGTAGCTTATTGTCAATGTACCACGTCCGTGTAGTGCACCGTCTCTGTGGTACTGTCTTCGTGTAGCTTATTGTCAATGTACCACCTCCGTGTAGTGCACCGTCTCTGTGGTACTGTCTTCGTGTAGCTTATTGTCAATGTACCACCTCCGTGTAGTGCACCGTCTCTGTGGTACTGTCTTCGTGTAGCTTTATTGTCAATGTACCACTCCGTGTAGTGCACCGTCTCTGTGGTACTGTCTTCGTGTAGCTTATTGTCAATGTACCACCGTCCGTGTAGTGCACCGTCCTCTGTGGGTACTGTCTTCGTGTAGCTTATTGTCAATGTACCACGTCCGTGTAGTACACCGTACTCTGTGGTACTGTCTTCGTGTAGCTATTGGCAATGTACCACGTCCGTGTAGTTGCAACCGTCTCTGTGGGTACTGGGTCCTTCGTGTAAGCATATTGTCAATGTTCCACGTCCGTGTAGTGGCTCCGTCTCTGTGGGTACTGTCCTTCGTGTAGCCGTATATGTCAATGTACAACGTCCGTGTAGTGCACCGTCTCTGTGTACTGTCTTCGTGTAGCTATTGTCAAAATGTTTACCCACGTCCGTGTAGTGCACCTAGTCTCTGTGGTACTGTCTTCGTGTAGCTGATAGTACTAATGTACCACGTCCGTGTAGTGCACCGTCTCTGTGGTACTGTCTTCGTGTAGATTATTGTCAATGTACCACGTCCGTGTAGTACACCGTCTCTGTGGTACTGTCTTCGTGTAGCTTATTGTCAATGTACCACGTCCGGTAGTGCACCGTCTCTGTGGTACTGTCTTCGTGTTAGCTTATTGTCAATGTACCACGTCCGTGTAGTGGCACCGTCTCTGTGGTACTGTCTTCGTGTAGCTTATTGTCAATGTTCCACGGTCCGTGTAGTGCCACCGTCTCTGTGGTACTGTCTTCGTGTAGCTTATTGTCAATGTACCACGTCCGTGTAGTGCACCGTCTCTGTGGTACTGTCTTCGTGTAGCTTATTGTCAATGTACCACCTCCGTGTAGTACACCGTCTCTGTGGTACTGTCTTCGTGTAGCTTATTGTCATATGTACCACGTCCGTGTAGTGCACCGTCTCTGTGGTTACTGTCTTCGTGTAGCTTATTGTCAATGTACCCACCTCCGTGTAGTGCACCGTCTCTGTGGTACTGTCTTCGTGTAGCTTATTGTCAATGTACCACGTCCGTGTAGTGCACCGTCTCTGTGGTACTGTCTTCGTGTAGCTTATTGTCAATGTACCACGTCCGTGTAGTACACCGTCTCTGTGGTACTGTCTTCGTGTAGCTTATTGCCAATGTACCACGTCCGTGTAGTGCACCGTCTCTGTGGTACTGTCTTCGTGTAGCTTATTGTCAATGTACCACTCCGTGTAGTACACCGTCTCTGTGGTACTGTCTTCGTGTAGCTTATTGTCAATGTACCACGTCCGTGTAGTACACCGTCTCTGTGGTACTGTCTTCGTGTAGCTTATTGTCAATGTACCACGTCCGTGTAGTACACCGTCTCTGTGGTACTGTCTTCGTGTAGCTTATTGTCAATGTACCACGTCCGTGTAGTGCACCGTCTCTGTGGTACTGTCTTCGTGTAGCTTATTGTCAATGTACCACGTCCGTGTAGTGCACCGTCTCTGTGGTACTGTCTTCGTGTAGCTTATTGTCAATGTACCACGTCCGTGTAGTGCACCGTCTCTGTGGTACTGTCTTCGTGTAGCTTATTGTCAATGTACCACGTCCGTGTAGTGCACCGTCTCTGTGGTACTGTCTTCGTGTAGCTTATTGTCAATGTACCACTCCGTGTAGTGCACCGTCTCTGTGGTACTGTCTTCGTGTAGCTTATTGTCAATGTACCACCTCCGTGTAGTGCACCGTCTCTGTGGTACTGTCTTCGTGTAGCTTATTGTCAATGTACCACCTCCGTGTAGTGCACCGTCTCTGTGGTACTGTCTTCGTGTAGCTTATTGTCAATGTACCACCTCCGTGTAGTGCACCGTCTCTGTGGTACTGTCTTCGTGTAGCTTATTGTCAATGTACCACGTCCGTGTAGTGCACCGTCTCTGTGGTACTGTCTTCGTGTAGCTTATTGTCAATGTACCACGTCCGTGTAGTACACGTCTCTGTGGTACTGTCTTCGTGTAGCTTATTGTCAATGTACCACCTCCGTGTAGTGCACCGTCTCTGTGGTACTGTCTTCGTGTAGCTTATTGTCAATGTACCACGTCCGTGTAGTGCACCGTCTCTGTGGTACTGTCTTCGTGTAGCTTATTGTCAATGTACCACGTCCGTGTAGTGCACCGTCTCTGTGGTACTGTCTTCGTGTAGCTTATTGTCAATGTACCACGTCCGTGTAGTGCACCGTCTCTGTGGTACTGTCTTCGTGTAGCTTATTGTCAATGTACCACCTCCGTGTAGTACACCGTCTCTGTGGTACTGTCTTCGTGTAGCTTATTGTCAATGTACCACGTCCGTGTAGTACACCGTCTCTGTGGTACTGTCTTCGTGTAGCTTATTGTCAATGTACCACGTCCGTGTAGTGCACCGTCTCTGTGGTACTGTCTTCGTGTAGCTTATTGTCAATGTACCACGTCCGTGTAGTGCACCGTCTCTGTGGTACTGTCTTCGTGTAGCTTATTGTCAATGTACCACGTCCGTGTAGTGCACCGTCTCTGTGGTACTGTCTTCGTGTAGCTTATTGTCAATGTACCACGTCCGTGTAGTGCACCGTCTCTGTGGTACTGTTTCGTGTAGCTTATTGTCAATGTACCACGTCCGTGTAGTGCACCGTCTCTGTGGTACTGTCTTTCGTGTAGCTTATTGTCAATGTACCACTCCGTGTAGTGCACCGTCTCTGTGGTACTGTCTTCGTGTAGCTTATTGTCAATGTACCACGTCCGTGTAGTGCACCGTCTCTGTGGTACTGTCTTCGTGTAGCTTATTGTCAATGTACCACGTCCGTGTAGTGCACCGTCTCTGTGGTACTGTCTTCGTGTAGCTTATTGTCAATGTACCACGTCCGTGTAGTACACCGTCTCTGTGGTACTGTCTTCGTGTAGCTTATTGTCAATGTACCACGTCCGTGTAGTACACCGTCTCTGTGGTACTGTCTTCGTGTAGCTTATTGTCAATGTACCACGTCCGTGTAGTACACCGTCTCTGTGGTACTGTCTTCGTGTAGCTTATTGTCAATGTACCACGTCCGTGTAGTGCACCGTCTCTGTGGTACTGTCTTCGTGTAGCTTATTGTCAATGTACCACCTCCGTGTAGTGCACGTCTCTGTGGTACTGTCTTCGTGTAGCTTATTGTCAATGTACCACCTCCGTGTAGTGCATCCTCCCTGATGTACGTCTCTAATTTACCGCTTTTATGTACCATCTTCAACAATGTTCCGCTCTAATTGACTATCTCCGTATAGTGAAGTATTTTCTCATCCGTTTACCAACTCCGTGTAGTGCACCCTCCCTGTATGCCGTACTTCCATTACCATCTATGTACAAACAGTGTCCATCTTCTCGTCCCATGACCGCCGAGTATGACAACATCACACTGCGGTCTCCCACCAAACTGGTGTCTACACACTCTACTCCGTGTTGGTCAGGAGGTTAGGTATCTACACAACAGTCGCCATCTTGGAGAGTCCAATGTCGCCGCCAGTCCTGTCTAAGGAGGAAACTGAAGAAGGACAACCTTCTTCAATCTCGTCGGCTTCTTCCAGAGAGATCGAGCGTCGCTGTGGGGATGTCACATGTTCGTGGCTCCTCAGGACAGAAAGATCGAGAGAGTAAAATCCTTCTCAATTTGCATATCGAATGGCTAAGCTAGGAGACCAGAGACGGAGATAAAACTCCATCCTGACATTGAAGGAGGACATTATCTTGTTCCTAGAAGTTGGAAACATCTTCTAAAGACGATAAACCCGCAGTTAGCTCAGCGGTCTATGGATGTGGAAGAAAGGATCGTATTAAGTTTTCCCACGAAAATCCTCATTAAATGTATCAAGATAACGCCCTAATACGTTGTCTTGGAGAAGTCGGTTACACCAGACTGAGATTTGCATATATATAGTGCTGCATCATGGCTATTTTATTTTAATTTGTAAGATTATTTTTCATATATTCTAAATTCAAATTTATATTTCATATTTATTTATTTTATTAAACAGAATATATATATATTTATAAATTTAATTGCCATCTATCGTTAATATTTTACACAAATAAATTTACTGGCAATGCGTTTCTTTTAAATATCATCAAATATTATCTCTACAGACCTTACTGTAATGATATGAGATAATATTTGATGATATTTAAAAGAAACGCATTGCCAGTAAATTTATTTGTATAGAATACATATATTATAAGCAGATCTATGTATTATAAAATCACCATTTATATTTAGATACACGTGTGACTTCACTGCTCTCTTTGATGTGAGAAATAAATAAATAATTCTGGAGGCTACTTAAAGTTATCTCATTATTCCCTTATATAATTTGTAGGATGGTTGAAACACGCTCTGGTAAGATACAAGACCCAGCACAGGAGAGAATCAAGGTTGAAGAGTTTGCCAAGCCGCAACCTGGTGTGCAACAATATATACCCCTACACGTTTAGTTAGAATAGAGCTATAAGAACCGTTCTGGTAGATTGAATTGGCGAAACCGCTGGGAGGGTTCATCATTGATTTAGCCAAGCCTTCCCAATACTGTATTGAATAATTCTGCATATATATATGCTACACTGTAAGATGGAATCTTAAAAATGGTATCTAAGCAAACTATGTGGACATAACATTTTAGAACAGTAAATTTATATAAAAATATTTGCATCGAGCAATTCTCTACCGCAACCAATAAGTACAAGGCAAGTGGCAACGGGTATTTGAAACGTAGAAAATAAATACTTGAAAAGGTTATAGCATTTGTAGCATATTATTTATGATTCTATGAAAATATTTTCAATTTCGATATTTGTATTTTGATACACTGTAAAATTTCCTCATTGCCTCTCTGCTATTTTATTAAGTTTTAATTTGGTTTTGACTTAAATAAATTGTTGCGTCATTCTGAAGTTTCTAATTTTCTACGTCACAATATATTTAATCGTTTATATAATTCCAACTTGTAAAATGTTTTCTATAAATATAAATCGTTCTGCGCTATAAACGACGACATAAAAAGAAAACATTAATGCACGTATTTGAAGCAAGAAAATGATTATTCTTTGAGTGTGAAAGCTTGTAAAAAAAATAGGAACTTACCCTCTATTATTAATTTGTTTATTTTTTCTTTTTCGTCTGTTTTGTACAAGTTGATTCTGCTTAGAACGATGTATAAAAATTAGATGAATATTTTGTTGCCTTAAATACGAGATAATTAACTCGTTTCTATATATATCTAAAAATGTTTAAAGTTTTTTTAATAAATTACTTTTATAAAAAAAAAATAAAAAAAAAAAATAATAAATAAAAAATAAAAATAAAAATCTGAGAGTTGTCTTCTAAAACGATCCAACAGAATGTTTCTTTTTACATATAAAACAAACGTCTACTGTCCTTACTGCGTTCTACCATTCATTGTAGCATATATAAACAGAATCGTACAGTATACTAATAGAGCTCTAAGAAACGGTCTGGTTGATTAAATTGGCGAAACTGCTGGGAGGGTTCACCACCGATGAGCCAAACCCCCCTCAATATATTTTTTCATCGCAGAGTAAGGACAGTAGAAGAACCATTCGTTCTATGATGCTCTCATTTCTTATATCTGAATAGCACGTTACCGCCTTATAATAAAAATACAAAATTTGAATACACCTATCCCCCGATTTAGACGGTACTTGTTTTACACGTTTTCGCTTTTACACGGTTTCCAAATAAGTTTTTTTTTGTTGTTTTTATCGCACTATACTAAATGCTACTGTGATTGAACACATGCGCTGTGTACACATCTCACGAGGAATCCCGAGTTTATGTGCTGACTACATATTTTAACCAGTCAATGCATTTTATTTTTATTTCTGTGTACACCTATCTCCCGATTTACACGTTTTTCTCAGGAACGTATCTACCGTGTAAATCGAGGGATAGGTGTATTTGGATAAGTTTGAAGATGTCCTGGCTAAGTTTGCCAAACGAAATGCTCTAACTTTCGCTTGACACATCTCACCTGGCTTGAAGTCTTCTGTCTAAATGGTTTTCCCAATTTTAAATTGTTTAATTTATATGTAAATATGTGAAATTACAAGATTTAATGGCTTCCTCCACGAGAAGTGTTATAAATGATGGTTAACCAAGAAAGATGTGTTGAGAGAGAAGTGGAATTCCCGGGTTTGTGGTGTCACGATTTGTTCATTAGTCCAGCTGTGTTTATCATCATGATTGTGATGATAACGGCCTCTTCATTAAGGTAATTAATGATGTTTGGTGTCTACATACAGAATGTATGCTCTGTAGATATAGACACCAACTAGCTTAAATACTTGTAGCATCCTATCTGCATATTGAAATGAATGGTAGATTAAACTGGCGAAACTGCTGAGAGGGTTCACCATTGATGAGTCAGGCCCTCCCATCATTTTATTGTAACGTAGAAATCAGGTCTTTGTATATCTGGAGATGTATTTATTGATGACGTCACCAGTCGACAATTATCAACCCAACATCTACAGCTAGAGAATATAGAGCAAGCAAGCTAGGTAACTAAATGTCGCCGCCAGTCCTGTCTGAGGAGGAAACTGAAGAAGAACATCTTCAACCTCGTCGACTTGTTCCAGAGAGACCGGCCGTCGCTGTGGGGATGTCACATGGTCCTCAGGACTGAACACGGCAGAAGGATCGAGAGAGTAAAATCCTTCTCAATTTGCATATCAAGCGGCCTAAGCTGTAAAATAATAAATCTGTTTCAAATATTTTCATTGAATAATTAAATTAAATAATAAATTATTTATTCCCCACATTATCATCGAGGTAAGGGGAGTAGAAAATTTATTTATTAAAAATAAGAATCATAAGAGTCAATAACAGTATATTTCTTATAACACGATCACCGGGCTCTGACTCCGTCTTAACTCCTGAACCTCCACATTATCGGAGGGCTGCTACCTCCACCCGACCTCCCAAATGAGTTTGCGCCTACGTTAGAGACTTCGTACCGCTCTCCTCACTCGCGGTGTGCCTTGGCAGACGTAGCCTCCTTGTCCGGTTTCTGCCGGTGTCTGGCCGACAAGAATCTGCGCGGGACCTTCCGTGTTGGTACCATCGCTGTGGTGCTTCACGGGTTGAAGACTCCATTCTTGCGCCTCACCAGCCGTACTGCCCGCCGTATGCTGGCTGCCCTGCCCATCACTCAGCCCGCGAGGAGATGGATTACCCACTTGGATATCCACAACACCATCTCTTGGTCGTCACTCTGTGCCTTCTTCAGCCATGACACAGATGTAGCAGTGAGACTAGCCCTTCACGCTTTGACACATCCAGCCTCGGTCCAACAGTCCTGCGTCGCCTGTGAGTGCAGCGACCTGACATTAGGTACTGGTCCTGCCGCTGTCCTCTCATCTGGGAGCCATTTACCATCATCAGGTGACCTGCGGGGCTGGGTCTTCGTACATGGCCAAATGACGACGCCATCCTGGCGTCTGCCAAGACATGTCTCTATAAGTATCATCTCAACATTGAACTGAGAGCGGTTCAAATTGATCCTGTTCTTGTCTGGAAGAAGACAAGATGGAGGAGCCCTCCCTTCCTGTGAACAGTTTTTATATATTTTTATTATAAAATAATGAAGCTTCCAGGTTTAAGTTTCTTTTGCAACTTTTTATTTTTCAAGCTTTCGGACTTGTCAGTCCTTCAACAGGATTATCACGTTAAAAACTTAATAATAAATACAAAATTTTTATATACACATTATTATATCCATAATTTAAATACTTATTATCTACCATTAGTAACTTTATTAACATCATGAAACGCGATATCCCAAACTCTGGGATATTTGCGTCAATACCTTTTACTGCATTACAGAAATTCGGCTATATACAATCCTGTTCAATTCATTATTTTACATAATTTAACTAAAGAAAATTGTCCAAAGAGAAAAGCAAACAACAAAGCAAAACACACAGAGCAGGCATCGCAGTTCTTTTTTTTTTTTCTAAGATTCCTTCTCTTTTTCCAAATTCAAGAGAAAGTTGTATATGTATTTACAAAATTGATCAAAATTTTTATACTTTTCTTTTTTGTCTACAAATTCATCAAGCTGTCCAATACGACCAAATCTATTTTCCCTAAAATCCCGGAAAATTGGGCACTCCAGAAGTAGATGTCTCGCGTCTTGAATTGGTATATTACATTATTTCAGTTTTTATCACCAAATTATAAAAATTCACCTTTATCTTTGTTTAATTTATCATTAATTAGTGTAACAGTTGACTAAGGATGTCGATTAAATATTTTGAATTGTCTCAATCACACTAAGGTATCAAGTTTGTAAAGCTTGTTGATGGTGTTTGTGGCTGGGGATGAGTAGAGCTCATCAATGGATGAGTCAATACAGTCAATAATGTGTTTTGGGGTTGTTGCAGGTTGACACTTAGTACATAGTGGGAAACAACCATTCTGTCATTGTCCGGAGATGACCAGACTTAAGTCTGGACACCAAAGACTGTTGTTGTAGGTTGAAACTTAGTACATAGTGGGAAACAACCATTCTGTCATTGTCTGTAGATGACCAGACTTAAGTCTGGAAACCAAATACTGTTGTTTACTTGAGGACGACATAATTGGTGTTAGGTTTTACTAATTTAAACCGCTGGGAGGGTTCACCACTGATGAGCCAGGCCCTTCTATATTTGCATATACACTCATGGACAAAACTTAAAGAAGATATACCGTTTAGAATGTATATCGGGATTCAGATAATAACTTTGAAAGATATTATAGTAACTTCATTGAAGACATACGAGATAATCAAGTGTGAACAGCTTCTGTCTCCTTAAAAAAAAAAACAGAAGACATCAAAATTAGAAACTTCCTTAAGTTTTGTCCATGAAAGTAATCATTACAGTAAGGGCGCAGTAGAAATTTGTTTAATTAAAAAAAAAAGTTACATAAGCGTCTGTGTAGTTTCGATTTTTTATAACAGATGACGCGCTAGTGCGTCATCTTACAATTGTTTGTTGTCATTTAACACGTAATGTACATATACATATGGCGTTCAGACAACCGAATATATAAAACTTTTATTAAATCCAATATATGTCATATCTAATAACATAGTGTACATATACTCGTACATATGGCGTTCAGACAACCGAATATATAAAACTTTTATTAAATCCAATATATGTCATATCTAATAACATAGTGTACATATAACTTACCTGTATCAATTCTCCTGTAGAAGGGCGTTATCCCGAAAGCTCGAAAAACATTTAATAAAAAGATACTTATCCTTAGACGTTTATTATCTAAAATTTCTAGCAAAGGATTATATTATAAATATTTATGGTATAAAATTTTGATTGAATATTTCATTTAATATTGTAGGCAAATAAAGGATGAAATAAAGAGAGAAAATAGGGGTAACCCGGGCTCCTGGAGCATAAATCGCCAACTACCCGGACTGTAGAGTGTAGTCATGGGGAGAGAGCTATGTGAACCAGGTAGTTCCAGGCTGGCCAGTGAGTCAGGAAGTAGGGGCAGATCTGAAGTCTTGTACTCCAAGCAGTAGGGCTGAAGTCTTGTACTCCAAGCAGTAGGGCTGAAGTCTTGTACTCCAAGCAGTAGGGCTGAAGTCTTGTATACTCCAAGAAGTAGGGCTGAAGTCCTGTACTCCAAGCAGTAGGGCTGAAGTCTTGTACTCCAAGCAGTAGGGCTGAAGCCCTGTACTCCAAGCAGTAGGGCTGAAGTCTTGTACTCAAGAAGTAGGGACAGGACTTAAGTCTTGTACTCCAAGAAGTAGGGACAGGACTTAAGTCTTGTACTCCAAGAAGTAGGGACAGGACTTAAGTCTTGTACTCCAAGAAGTAGGGACAGGACTTAAGTCTTGTACTCCAAGCAGTAGGCTGAAGTCTTGTACTCCAAGAAGTAGGGCTGAAGTCTTGTACTCCAAGCAGTAGGGCTGAAGTCTTGTACTCCTAGAAGTAGGGCTGAAGTCTTGTACTCCAAGCAGTAGGGCTGAAGTCTTGTACTCCAAGCAGTAGGACTGAAAGTCATGTACTCCAAGCAGTAGGGCTGAAGTCCTGTACTCCAAGCAGTAGGGCTGAAGTCCTGTACTCCAAGCAAGTAGGGCTGAAGTCCTGTACCAAGCAGTAGGGCGAAGTCTGTATACTCCAAGCAGTAGGGCTGAAGTCTTGTACTCCAAGCAGTAGGGCTGAAGTCTTGTACTCCAAGCAGTAGGGCTGAAGTCTTGTACTCCAAGCAGTGGGCTGAAGTCTTGTACTCCAAGCAGTAGGGCTGAAGTCTTGTACTCCAAGCAAAAGGGCTGAAGTCTTGTACTCCAAGCAGTAGGGCTGAAGTCTTGTACTCCAAGCAAAAGGGCTGAAGTCTTGTACTCCAAGAAAGTAGGGCTGAAGTCTTGTACTCAAGCAGTAGGGCTGAAAGTCTTGTATTCCAAGCAGTAGGGCTGAAGTCCTGTACTCCAAGCAGTCGGGCTGAAGTCTTGTACTCCAAGCAGTAGGGCTGAAGTCTTGTACTCAAGCAGTAGGGCTGAAGTCTTGTACTCCAAGAAGTAGGGCTGAAGTCTTGTACTCCAAGCAGTAGGGACAGGACTTAAGTCTGTGTACTCCAAGAAGTAGGGCTGAAGTCTTGTACTCCAAGCAGTAGGGCTGAAGTCTTGTACTCCAAGCAGTAGGGCTGAAGTCCTGTACTCCAAGCAGTAGGGCTGAAGTCTTAGTACTCCAAGCAGTAGGGTCTGAAGTCTTGTACTCAAGAAGTAGAGCTGAAGTCTTGTACTCCAAGTAAGTAGGGCTGAAGTCTTGTACTCCAAGAAGTAGGGCTGAAGTCTTGAACCCCAAGCAGTATGGTGAAGTCTTGTACTCCAAGCAGTAGGGCTGAAGCTCTTGTTACCCCAAGCAGTATGGCTGAAGTCTTGTACTCCAAGCAGTAGGGCTGAAGTCTTGTATTCCAAGCAGTAGGGCTGAAGTCCTGTACTCCAAGAAGTAGGGCTGAAGTCTTGTACTCCAAGAAAGTAGGGCTGAAGTCTTGTACTCCAAGAAGTAGGGTTGAAGTCTTGTACTCCAAGCAGTAGGGCTGAAGGTCTTGTACTCCAAGAAGTAGGGACTGAAGTCTTGTACTCCAAGAAGTAGGGCTGAAGTCCTGTACTCCAAGCAGTAGGGCTGAAGTCTTATACTCCAAGCAGTAGGGCTGAAGTCTTGTATTCCAAGCAGTAGGGCTGAAGTCCTGTACTCCAAGAAGTAGGGCTGAAGTCTTGTACTCCAAGAAGTAGGGCTGAAGTCTTGTACTCCAAGAAGTAGGGCTGAAGTCTTGTACTCCAAGAAGTAGAGCTGAAGTCTTGTACTCAAGTAGTAGGGCTGAAGTCTTGTACTCCAAGCAGTAGGGCTGAAGTCTTGTACTCCAAGAAGTAGGGCTCTGAAGTCTTGTACTCAAGCAGTAGGGCTGAAGTCTTGTACTCCAAGAAGTAGGGCTGAAGTCTTGTACTCCAAGCAGTAGGGCTGAAGTCCTGTACTCCGAAGCAGTAGGGCTGAAGTCTTGTACTCCAAGCAGTAGGGCTGAAGTCTTGTACTCCAAGAAGTAGGGCTGAAGTCTTGTACTCCAAGCAGTAGGGCTGAAGTCTTGTACTCCAAGAAGTAGAGCTGAAGTCTTGTACTCAAGATGTAGGGCTGAAGTCTTGTACTCAAGGAAGTAGGGCTGAAGTCTTGTACTCCAAGAAGTAGAGCTGAAGTCTTGTACTCCAAAGTAGTAGGGCTGAAGTCTTGTACTCCAAGCAGTAGGGCTGAAGTCTTGTACTCCAAGAAGTAGGTCTGAAGTCTTGTACTCCAAGCAGTAGGGCTGAAGTCTTGTACTCCAAGAAGTAGGGGCTGAAGTCTTGTACTCCAAGCAGTAGGGCTGAAGTCCTGTACTCCGAAGCAGTAGGCTGAAGTCTTGTACTCCAAGCAGTAGGGCTGAAGTCTTGTACCTCCAGAAGTAGGGCTGAAGTCTTGTACTCCAAGCAGTAGGGCTGAAGTCCTGTACTCCGAAGCAGTAGGGCTGAAGTCCTTGTACTCCAAGCAGTAGGGCTGAAGTCCTGTACTCCAAGCAGTAGGGCTGAAGTCTTGTACTCCAAGAAGTAGGGCTGAAGTCTTGTACTCCAAGCAGTAGGGCTGAAGTCTTGTACCTCCAAGAAGTAGGGCTGAAGTCTTGTACTCCAAGCAGTAGGGCTGAAGTCCTGTACTCCAAGCAGTAGGGCTGAAGTCTTGTACTCCAAGCAGTAGGGCTGAAGTCTTGTACTCCAAGCAGTAGGGCTGAAGTCCTGTACTCCCAAGCAGTAGGGCTGAAGTCTTATAATCCAAGCAGTAGGGCTGAAGTCTTGTACTCCAAGCAGTAGGGCTGAAGTCCTGTACTCCAAGCAGTAGGGCTGAAGTCTTGTACTCCAAGCAGTAGGGCTGAAGTCCTGTACTCCAAGCAGTAGGACTGAAGTCTTGTACTCCAAGTAGTAGGGCTGAAGTCCTGTACTCCAAGCAAAAGGCGTATTAAATCCGGATTTAAGAGAAAGTATTTTCCTCAAACAATCGTTACAGTATGATGATACATGGTGTAAACAACAAACAAAATACCTAAAAATAATTGAATTTAGCGACAATAAGCGAGACAATATCCGTATGGAACTTTTGCACTACTTTATCATTGTTATTTTTAAACTGTTTTTTTATATATAAAATATGGGGGGGGGGGGGGGATGTTGGTGTTGGAGAGAGGAATATGATGATGAATGATAAATGATAATGATAAAATATTGAAATTAAAATTGAAAACGCCATAGAAGTCTATATATAACAGTGGTATGGTAGATTAAACTGGCGAAACCGCTGGGAGGGTTCACCACTGATGAGCCAGGCCCTCCCAATAATCTTTTCATTGCAGTAAGGGCAGTAGAAATTGTTTAATTTCAAAAAGAATATTACGCGTCTAAAATAGTTTCTAATTTCCATAACAGATGGCGCGCTAGTGTATCATAATAGAGAGTCTATGCAAATATGTTTAACAATTAATAAATCAGATTATGAGACAGAAAGGGCTCTTTATAATTATAATAATAATAGTAAGCGTTGGAAACGTGACGTTATACCATTGTTACACCATTGTTACACCATCATTCCAATAACCCCTCTCTTTTTGAAAACAATGCTTTCAGATAGAGAAAAGTATTTGTTCCATTTTTCATAGAATATGTCGTTATTCATTTTGGTCTTCTTGATAGCTAACAGATTGGTTTTGTGGAAAAAATACATGTTTCCAGTGCTCCACAAAAAAAAAAAAACTCCCTTTAAACAGATGTCTTACTTTTTGGAAGCTTTAGATGCCTTATCTGCTGTAACTTTCTTGGGCTTTTCTCTGCTACTTTTTTTAGGCTTAATGGAAGCTTTTTTTCACTTAGGACTTCTTTGCTATATAAACTGTGTTAGCAACTTTTTGTTCAAATTGTTGACTTTGCTTAGATTTTTTAATGAAGCTGATTCCAATAATTATTAATTAAACATTATATTTATTGATTTACAAGAGAGAGAACAAAATATAAAAGGGAAACTAATATTAAACAAAGGAACTTTTTTTGTTCGGTTAGCGCCTATTTATCTGTGAGCTTACACACACTCTGTGGTAACAATTATTAATAAATATATACAACACAAAAATATAAAAATGTTTTAAAGGCGTAAGATTCTTTTTAATATTAAACAATTTCTACTGCCCTTACTGCAATGGAAAAATTAATAGGAGGGCCTGGCTCATCAGTGGTGAACCCTCCCAGCGGTAGATTAAACTGGCGAAACCGCTGGGAGGGTTCACCACTGATGAGCCAGGCCCTCCTATTAATTTTTCCAGTAAGGGCAGTAGAAATTGTTTAATATCAAAAAAGAATTTTACGCCTTTAAAATAGTTTCGAATTTTGATAACAGATGGCGCGCTAGTCTATATATATAAAAATGAATGTATGTGTGTGTGTCTGTTTGTTTGTCCTTTATGCCTGACCAAACCACTCATTGGAACGCCATGAAACTTTGGGAAGTTATTTAGTATAGTACTGGGAAGGTTTCTAGCAAATAAAATTTTTGAAATAACTTTTCCTAAATAATCAAGATAAATATTCTAATTTATCTGTTATAATTCAACAATCTGCTCTAAATATTATCATGATGATACGATGATTTTGTAATGTAGAAAATTAGGAAAGACAAAATTCAGGATGACACGGCAATTTATTTGAGACAAGAATAATGATACAATTCCAAGACAAGATACTATTCCTTTAACTTCCAATTACCGAGGGAACCAATTAATATTGATTTTATTCAACTTATCGAGTATTTTTCAAGGGACCGGGAAAAAATGTTCACTTTATCGAGAGATTCGTTACACAAACCTTTACTCGGGTAAAACCCGGGCGAAGCCGGGTACGTCCGCTAGTGCATCATAATTTAAAAATGTGTCAAAAATGTCAAATAAAAATATTGTCAAACAGATGTTACTTCACGTTTAAAGAAACGTTCACGTGGACCAAGGTCGCAGCAGAACTTGCCTCAAATCGCGTGATTCCAAACAAAACTTTTATCTGCATCCTGTGTTGTCCGTGCTGTGATTGGTCATCTGTGATGTCGACCTGATTGGAGGGTTCCAGGGTCATCAGATGAATAGATGTTATGTTCTGGGTCACCCTTCCCTGCAGTCCAATAGAATCAAGCACGCTAACAATCAAGGAAATTATCAATAAAAAAAAAAACAAAACACAGTATATGTAATTATCTGTTTCAAGAAGATATTAAAAGGAGGTTTGGTGGAAGGATGGTCTAAACCGTTGGTTTTCGACCACTACGACCCGGGTTCGATTCCCGTATTGGGCACTTTTTCTGATTTAAAAAAAAAAATGCTCAAATGGCCCCCGATTCTTGCAAAAGTCCAACCCCACCAGCGAGTGCAAGTAACCAAACGGTGCTCTGGCACATTTGTAAGTGCAAAGTGGAACTGCTTTTCAAATGTGTAGATATGTGGTGCACTTACAGTAAAAGCAGCCGCCAACTTCTACCCACCATGATTATCATGGCCTGTACCACGTGTACTAGGGATAAGCAATAAAAAAAATACATTCACATATTGACAACTCCTTGAAGATATAGAAAATAGAAGCATTAAAACACAGATGTTTCTTTTAAGCATAAAACAAACGTCTACTATCCTAAAAACGTATGTCCATAGTTTTATTGAAAGCCATTTCTGAGGATCTATCCTTCAGTGTAGCATATATTAGCAGAATGATCCAATACAGTATTAGAGCTCTAAGAAGCGGTCTGGTAGATTAAATTGGCGAAACAGCTGGGAGGGTTCACCACTGATGAACTTGGCCCTCCCATTAATTTTTCCATTCAGTAAGGGCAGTAGAAATTATTTTATTTTTAAAAGAATCATACGCGTCTATAATAGTTTCGAATTTTATAAAGTACTCCGAAAAAGTGTTTTCCACTATTTTAATAATACACCTATCCCCCGATTTACACGGTACTTGTTTTATACGTTTTCGCTTTTACACGGTTTTCCAAATAAGTTTTTTGTTTTGTTTTTATCGCACTATACTAAATGCTACTGTGATTGAACACATGCGCCGTGTACACATCTCACGAGGAATCCCGAGCTTATGTGCTGACTACATATTTTAACCTGTCAATGCATTTTATTTTTATTTCTGTGTACACCTATCCCCCGATTTACACGTTTTTCTCAGGAACGTATCTACTGTGTAAATCGGGGGATAGGTGTATTTTCAAGCTTTCTAATTAAAAAATAAACACTTGTGGAAGAGATTTTTTTAAATCGAAAAAAATTCCACAATATATATATAAATTATCTATATTAACTAATTATTTATTTAATTACCGAAGTTTCAACACTTGCTGTCACTCAGGGGAATGTTTATATTGAATCTTATTTCTACTTATTTACATACGTACGTATTTACATACCATTATATATATAAGTAGAAATAGGATTCACAATATAATCATTCCCTTTAAGAAAGTGATAGCTACTCACTGATATATCGGGAATTAAATAATTAGTGGCTGTTGTATCCATCTTTTTTTTAAAAAAAAAAAAAAACTTTCAATCAAAAAACGATTTTTTCAAAATAAAAAAGTTTGTGAAGCAACCTTTTACGCCGTACTTGATTAATTACTTTTCTCAGTATTATTATCTCCAATTTGATTTGTATGTAATGCCGCCGAACAAGCGTGAGTACAAGACGATATCTAGATGTAGGCTTAACTTGTTCTCTTAATGATCAGAATTGTCTTGTACTAATGATCATTTAGTTTTTATTATAAAAAAAAAGAGTAAGAAAGAAGCCGGACAACAACTTTCCTAAACATCTGAAATCTCAGTACATCAGAACTACTGACTGAGTCAGTCAATGACTCAAGCCATTTCCGTGACGATGACCCAACTCTACTTGGTACCCTGGAGACAAGATGTAAATATGTCTGCTGTATAAAATGTCACGTCTGTGCCCTTTTGAAACAGATTTGATAGGTTTTTAAATATTAATGCAGAAAATGTTTATATAGTGTTGTGTGTGCGTGTTGAAATTTTATTCACAACAAAAAAATTATATTAAAGAAAAAAATAGACCAGAGAAGAGAAAATTGTTTTGAAAATAGAGCAATCCATAAATAAATCTTTAATTAAAAAGGCATATATTGGATCAAAATATAATTTATTTTACCTATTATATTTTGATCTAATATATTCCTTTTTAATTGAAGAAGAGAAAATGTATATTATTTATTTTAAACCGTTTGGAATTCTATCTTTTATAAATGATAAAATTGTATTTAAAAAAAAATGAATTATTATATTTTTTAGGTTTAAAATATTAAATGTACCTTTTATCGTGTGTTATGTAGAATCTCTTTTTCAAACTTCTATTTTTAGATAAATTTTTGTTTTGACATATACTTTATAATAAAGTGATAAAAATATTTTGAGGTTTTTAAATTTTTATAGAAATATTTATATATATTATCAATACATTATTAACAGTATTGATCCGGCGTTTTGTTTTACAGCAAAGTTTTCACACACACTTGAGAGTCGTTTGATATTTTTACTTGTTTTTCTTGATTTTTAGCATACATACGATTTTAAAAATATATATAAATATATCACTGTCTACTAATAAAAATCACAATATATATGTTTTATAATGAATAAATATATATTTTAAATATTTGATCAGATATTTGGTTTACTCAATATTATTCAGTATACATACAAATATGTCGCCAATTACCCAAAATATTTAAAAGACACAGACGAATCAAATTATATAAAAATGATTTTATTTTTATATTTATTTTCATACATAGTGCACAATGATAATAAGATGGTAAAACTAATGTTTTCAATTCTAATAAATAAACAAACAAATAATTTAGAGCGTTTAAAAAATAATTTAAAATAAATAGAAATTATATTAAAGGAAAAGATATTTACAAAATAAATAAAGTTTTAGACATTTTCAAAAAGAAAACATTTAAATCAAATAAATATAATATTTAAAAAGTATTATATTTAGTCTAAAATACCGATACTTTTAATTTATTAATTTTATTTAAGCTGGTTAAATTTGGCACTCTAGTTTAAATTTTAAAATTCTATAATATATAATTATATAATATAATTTGCGAGGATGTGTGTTCTCTAAATGAATGAATATTTTTAAATGGTTATTTAGAGAATTCAAATATATTTTTTACTAAAATAGCACCATTATTTGAAAGTTTGATATGAACAAATGGATGGAATTATGGTTATGTGACTCATTGAAACAATGTTTATGTGTGTTGATAGCCAAAAAGATTTGATTTGTGCATAGCATTTCGTGTTAAATAAAAATGACAATAGATGAGCAAAGTTAAAATACATTCAGGCTAAAAATATCATTTCTACATATTGTCCTTTCAAAATTTATATTTGTTATTCAATCTCTGTGTATATTAATATAATTGATCAGTATTAAATATGACATATAGCACTATATTTTCTCAAATATAAAGCATCTTATAAATATGCGCTGCTGTTTTCAATTTGTTATCACAGGGGTCTTCATATGGAATCCTTCAAAGTGGCTTCACAAAAAAAAATTGATTTAATTGAAAAACATCTATCATTAATAATAATATAATCAGCAATAATTTAATAAATTACAAGTGGCCTAAAAGCGTGAAATGTGGTGAAGTGCTGAATGAACAAATCATGAGACAACAGGGGATAAGTTTTGCTGGTAGTCTGGGGACTTGGTATCGTTTGGCTTTTTAACCTTGTTGATGTCCTCTTCCAAGGTATCCCTGGACAGACGCATGGTTAGCCTGGAAGGGACGCCATGAATTCACATAGAAATTTACAGGATTTATATGTATTCTTTCTTTATAGACATCGTTTTTTTAGGGTTTGAACACAGAAATATGTAGGCGCGAATGGGTTATTTACCCTTGATCAAGAACTATTATCAAAAGAAAGGATAAATCAAGAGTAAAGAGATTGAAGGAAAAAAAGAATGTTTCCATTTATGATCCTCACCTGAGTACCCGCAGGAAGGCGAGTGTAATATCCAAACTTGACCGGAAGCAAGACAGGAACGACTCATCTGGATCACGCTCTACTGGGGTATCAACCCGCCAGTGATTGGCCAAGATGGGTGGAGCGAAGACTCTAGTGGGTGTTCCCTCAGGGCCACGCCTCCTGCTCGGATCTTCCTTCCGCCAGTTATTGACCAAGTTAGGCGGAGCGTAGACTACAGTAGGCGTTCCATCAGGGCCACGCCTCCTACTCGGGTCATCCTCGCGTCGACGGAAGCTCATAGGAGGCGGAGGGAAGGATCCCATTGGTGGGTAGGGCGACGGGGGGAGGGGCAGCGGGGAGAGCGGCGACTCCACCATGAAGGCTACCAGGAACGCCCCGACGGCCGCAGAGGCCAGGAAGATAACCGGGGTGAGTGGGGAGAGGCGGGATTCCACCTTGCTGGTGGCTGCGTCAATCAGCGTCAGTTTCTGTCAGCATCTCTAAGTACAAGTGTAATGATCTCAGGCCATGTCCGGACTATCCAGAGGACAATTTCTGTCAAATGTCATCCCTTTATATAAAGATGAGATACAGTTCTAGCTCCAAAATAAATGACCCTGTATATCCCAAATAAGTGACCACAGTTATCACTATTGTACATTAAAACCTCCTTGTAAAGGACACCTAGCTGCAGAGCAAAAGTGTCCTTTATGAAGAGGTGTCCTCTTACTGGAGCGTTGTTAAATAGTGTAATATATAATATGTATATATATGGTTTTGACCAAGGACTTGGTTGTTAGATATTCATGTTTTTAGTTCTTATGATAATTCTGTGTAATAATATTATACAAATATATAACATACAATCTCTTTTAATAGAAACTACACTACCTAAGATTATTGAATATTAGGTAGAAGAGTACATAACAAATAGTAAAAATGGGAATTTTGACATTGAAAGCTGTTATTTGTAGAGAGGTGTCCTCTAACCAGAGTGTACTCTCATGGAGGTTCTGAAGTACTGGTTATGTAAGCAGAACTGATGTATATAGATGTTTAATTGTTTTGCATAATATATAATTTATAAATTAATCTAACAATTTAGTCTGTGAAAATAAAAATATTGGACTGGTGACCAAACAAAACTGTAAATAGATGGCTTAATGTTATATATTTTTATAATATATAATTAATTGGGATGGTTATGTAATTTTGATCTTCATTGAATAAAATATATAATTTAAAATGTGTTTTAAATTTTAATAACAAGCACAAAACAATTAAAAACTATATACTTCAAGAACAAACTATAATATTATCACGGCAGACAAGTATTCCAAAAGTTTAAGTTAAAAATAATTTATTAATAAAAACTATAGAATACAAAACGTAATAATAATTTTTAATGGTAAGTGACGTATATTTTAGTTGATAAACAAATAACAGAGTAAACGACATTTGAAAATTATCCGCATGTGTTTCTTTTAAACGAAAAATCGAAATTATTTTAAGGAGAAATAACGATTATTTCTAACTTTAGGGATGAAGTATGAAAGGATGAATTGTGATTAGTAATGAGTATGAGTGATTCATCCTTTCATACTTCATCCCTAAGGTTAGAAATAATCGTTATTTCTCCACTTAAAATAAATTTCGATTTTTCGTTTAAAAAGAAACACATGCGGGATAATTTTCAAATGTCGTTTTAAAATCGTAAGCCGCATTATATTGTGACGAAGAAATAATTTATTATTTAATTTAATATTATTCAATGAAAATATTCAACAGATTATGAAAATATATACCCTGCGTGACATTGAAAATGGAACACCAGAAATAGTGGCCAGAAAGTAATGAAACTCGGCAGACAGAGAGAGACAGGGACGAACAATAAGTGATCTTTATTTCAAAATGATAGTCATAATACAGAGCGAGAACGGCGTCGGCTTAGTAGCAAGTAGGACCACGCGGACGGCGATGCACGCAGCAACACGTCTAGGTAGAGAGTCAATCAGAGTACGGATGGCGTCCTGAGGGATGGCTCTCCATTCCCTCTCAACCATTTGCCACAGTTCGTCTTCTGAACGCGGCTGTGGCAAGGCATGCAAACGGCGTCCAATGATGTCCCAGACGTGCTCGATTGGTGAGAGATCAGGAGAGTACGGTGGCCAGGGAAGCATCTGTACATCTTGCAGAGCTTGTTGGCTAATGCGAGCAGTGTGCGGTCGGGCGTTATCCTGCTGATAAAGGGCATTGGGTACCCCCTGAAGGTAGGGGAGTGTCACCGGTGCAGCACATCATCAACGTATCGTTGGGCCGTCATAGTGCCCTGAATACGAAGTAAAGGTGACCTGGAATCATACGCGATTGCCCCCAAACCATGATTCCACGTTGTCGCACGGTGGGGCGTTCCACAATTGCTGCCGGATTGGACCTTTCTCCACGTCGACGCCACACGCGTACACGGCGACTATCATGGACAAGCAGAAACGCGACTCATTGAGAACACGACCCTGTGCCATTCCGTCATCACGTCGATCTAGCCCGGCACCATTCCAAACGTTGGCGCCTATTCGGTGGGGTCAATGGCAGTCTTCTTAGCGGACGGCATGAGTGCAAGCCATTAGCAACCAATCGACGGGAAATGGTTCTGGTCGAGATGGAATGATCTAGGGTGTCTTGCACATGTTGCAGGATGGCGGTACAAGTGGCTTGTGGTGGGCCGCCACTGCTTGTCGAAGGATACGCCGATCCACACGTGCTGACGTCATTCTGGTTGCACCGACATTCCTATAAATTGCCACATTTCCTTGTTCCAACCATCTTCTCCACAGTCGGTGCACCGTGGACGCACCAAGGTGTGTATCAGCTGCGATTTGACGTATGGACCAACCTGCCCTTTTCAGTCCGATCACCATGCCCTCGTAAAAGCGTCTGTCTGCTTGAACTGCCTCCGTTTACGATGACCTGGCATTCTCTGTTATTACACGTGTCTTTTGACACAAGAACAAAATTTCTACAATGATTTTCCTTGAAGAAATAACGACACGAATACTGTCCTTTCTGCAAGTTCCTTCCCTTATATCTTACTCCATGTGCGCACGAGAGCTGCGCATTTTACATCATTTGCATAACTCGGTTAGGCGCGTCTACCCTGAAATTTGCATAATTTTCTGGCCACTACAGGGTCCATTATAAAAGTAATGAGCATAATGTTATTGTGACGCGACGATAGATGGCAGCACGGTAAAACCGTGGGAAATGTGGTGGAGGGATATGCCCTTTCAATCCACGCAGCCGTCAGTTGAGTTCGAGCAGTGTGAGGGGATATACATGCCTCCGCTTAAAGTGTGTTTTCAACTTTTGTAACATAGCGCGATGAAGCGATCGCTTGAACAACGATACGCCATAAAGTTTTGCGTGAGGCTTGGAAAAAATGCAACCGAAACATTCCGGATGCTGCAAAAAGCCTTCAAGGACGATTGCATTTCAATATCACAGTCTGGGAAGTGACACAAGGCGTTCAAGGAGGGCCAGGAGGAGGTCGCCGACGAACCCCGTTCAGGACGCCCAACAACGGCCAGAACTGACGAGAACGTGGATCGTGTGCTCGAAGTTTTGCGTACCGACTGTCGATTAAGCATCCAGCAAATTGCTGACACATTACACATGTCCACATTTGTGGTACATGGGATAGTGACCGAGGATCTGAAAATGCGTAAGGTCTGTGCGAAGTTTGTGCCGAAAGTGTTGACGCAAGACCAGAAAGAACTTAGAGTTTTGCGCTGTCAAGAATTGTTGGATTTGATTCAAAATGAACCGGACTTTCTGAACTCTGTAGTAACCGGAGACGAATCCTGGATGTTTGAATACGACCAGAGTCGAAAAGGCAGAGCTGTGCATGGCACAAAAAAATCATCCCCACGCCCCAAGAAAGCGCGAATGAGCAAGTCGCGCATCAAAACGATGATCATTGTCTTCTTTGACATCCGAGGAATAGTCCATTGTTTGTACCGCAGGGACAAACTGTAAACTCAGCCTTTTACCTGGAGGTGCTCAGGAGATTGAAACGCCGGATCGCACGCGTGAGGACTGACATTAAAGACACGGTCAAGCTCTACCATGACAATGCCACCAGTCACACAGCCTTCATCATTACCAACTTCCTGGCCCGGAGCAACACCTCGGTGATCCCTCACCCCCCTTACAGTCTCGACTTAGCTCCATGTGACTTCTTTTTGTTTCCGCGACTCAAGAGAGAGATGAAAGGAAAACATTGGGAAACCGTGGAAAACATCCAACACCATGTTACAACGTTCTTGAGAAGCATTCCTGTCGAGGAGTTTCAGGGTGCCTTTCAGGCGTGGCAAACGCGTCTCCGCAAGTGTATTGATGCAGGAGGAATGTATTTTGAAGAAAATTGAACATTCGCACAAATAACGATCAATAAATGTATTTTGCCAGTAAATGCTCATTACTTTCATAATGGACCCTGTATTTCTTGGTGTTCCATTTTCAATGTCACGCAGTGTATTACTCTGTATTTCTAAAATCATCTTTAAAATATTTCTTTGCTTGCTTGTTCAAGATTCTCTAGCTGTAGATAGTTGGGGTTAATTTGTTAATAATTGTCGACTAGTCGTGGTGACGTTATCAATAAATACTTTCACATCTTCAGATATACAAACACTCGATTTCTACGCCTCAATATTATCACGTAGAGAATTAGGAAAGACAAAATTCAAGATGACATGGCAATTTATTATATATATATATACAAGCACCAACTAAAATTTATAAAGTGAAGCAATAAACGAAGTATACAGAGTATCAAAATATACATTTTTAGCTATAGAAAAATAGATATTATTTTATTAGATAATAAAATGGCATATATTGGATTTAATAAAATATTTATTTTGCAAATATTGATGTTTTAATATTTATATTATAATATTTGGCCACTCAGGAAACTTCCCTCATTACTTATCTTGTATCTTTTAAATGTTGATTTTGTTTTTGCCTTAAATAAATTGCTGTGTCATTCTTAAATTTGTCTTTTCTAAATTTCTACATTACAATATAAATGGCAAAATAAATATTTTATTAAATCCAATATATGCCTTTTTATTATCTAATGAATTAAATATGGATTGCTCTATTTTCAAAAAGATATTATTTTATGATTTTATATTTAAAAATTGTATTGATCATGTTTTGCTTTAACTTCTATTTCTTTGGTATTTTCTATATATATAAAAATGAATGTATGTGTCTGTCCTTTATGCCTGACCAAACCACTCATTGGAACGCCATGAAACTTTGGGAAGTTATTTAGTATAGTACTGGGAAGGTTTCTAGCAAATAAAATTTTTGAAATAACTTTTCGCTTTAAAATAATCAAGATAAATATTCTAATTTATCTGTTATAATTCAACAATCTGCTCTAAATATTATCATGATGATACGATGATTTTGAAATGTAGAAAATTAGGAAAGACAAAATTCAGGATGACACGGCAATTATTTGAGACAAGAATAATGATACAATTCCAAGGCAAGATACTATTCCTTTAACTTCCAATTACCGAGGGAACCAATTAATATTGATTTTATTCAATTTATCGAGTATTTTTCAAGGGACCGGGAAAAAATGTTCACTTTATCGAGAGATTCGTTAAACAAACCTTTACTCGGGTAAAACCCGGGCGAAGCCGGGTACATCCATACAAGAATAATGATACAATTCCAAGGCAAGATACTATTCCTTTAACTTCCAATTACCGAGGGAACCAATTAATATATTTTATTCAACTTATCGAGTATTTTTCAAGGGACCGGGAAAAAATTTTCACTTTATCGAGAGATTCGTTAGACAAACTTTTACTCGGGTAAACCCCGGGCGAAGCCGGGTACATCCATACAAGAATAATGATACAATTCCAAGGCAAGATACTATTCCTTTAACTTCCAATTACCGAGGGAACCAATTAATATTGATTTTATTCAACTTATCGAGTATTTTTCAAAGGACCGGGAAAAATTTTCACTTTATCGAGAGATTCGTTAGACAAACTTTTACTCGGGTAAACCCGGGCGAAGCCGGGTACGTTCCCTAGTTATAAATAATAATTTTGTTTTACAATATATCGTAGCAAAGTATCTATTATATTTTATGTACAGATTATTGATGTTTTAATATTTATATTATTAATATTTGGCCACTCAGGAAACTTCCCTCATTACTTATCTTGTATCTTTTAAATGTTGATTTTGTTTTTGCCTTAAATAAATTGCTGTGTCATTCTTAAATTTGTCTTTTCTAAATTTCTACATTACAATATAAATTGTCATTTTGAAGTTTGTCTTTCTTATATTTCTACGTGGCAATATTGTTAGAGATAACGGGTGGAATGAACTTGTTGAATGAAATTGTTTTATTCTGAAAAGATTACGCTAAACACTTAAATTTTCTCTTTATTTAGAAGAGTGAAATATCATATTTAAAAATATCTTTAACAAATTTATTTAAGTTCTTATAAACAACCTAGATGAACTCAGGATAAAAAAAATATCTTAAAAGATATAAACAAATCTAAATATTTATATTTCAGGAAGATCGGCTGTGCGTGTAAGACTACAGCGCCATCTGTGATACAAATTTGTAACTATTTTAGGTGAATTGCAACAAATATAATTTTTGAAACACAAAAACGTTCTAACTTGAAACCAAAATAAATAATAATAAATATATACACATGATTTTATGTATATATAGTTTTTAATTATAAATAAAGCGTCATGAATTACATTTTATTTTATTCGATAAATAATGAAATAAATGATGCATTTGCGCGCCATCTGTTAAGAGAATTCGATACTATTATAGACGCGTATGATTCTTTTTAAAAATTAAACAATTACTGCAATGAAAAATTAATGAGGCCTGGATATTAAAATATTCAATAAATATTTTTTTAAAAATATATATATTATAATAGATTTTTGATATTTTGAGAATATAATTTAAAAATGTAATGTATTTCTAAAAACTATTGCTAAAATAAATAAATAGAACATAGTTTCAACAAAAACGACTCATCATGGACAAACCTATTTCAATTTTTCACCTAACAGCATGGTCGCATTTATCATGACAGACGAATTTATAATGTAATTTTATTTCTAGTTGTCTTATACGTGATGCCGCCATTTATTTTAGGAAAGATTAACTATTTTTAGATAGAAATGAGAATGTGGAAGACTTCAAGCATGTATATGCAAATAATGAAAATTCTAAACTATTTTTTCCATTGCAGTAAGGGCAGTAGAAATTGTTTCATTTAAAAAAAAAAATCATACGCGTCTATAATAGTTTCGAATTTTCATAACAGATGGTGCGTTAATGCTACATATGCAATTTCTATTTAAGGTATTCCAACTCTGTCTTCCATAGGTTTTTGAAATACCATTTTCCCATGAATTTATCATCATATTTATAAAAGTAATACAGTCCAATAGCAATATTAGAACGGTATGTTTATTTAAACTGGCGAAACCGCAGGGATATGGTGAAACAACATAACACATACACAACAGCATAACATTTTAAAATAATAATATTGTCGCGGAGATAAATAAATTTACTATAAACTAATTATTATAAGGGGTATTTATAGGGAGAGAGAGGGAGTACAACTTACCCCAAGTTAAAGATAATCCTAATGTCAGCCACCGTCCCGTTTTCCTTATTTACAGATCAGTTTCCGAGAACCCCACACCTGTGGTTCCCCCCCCCCCCCGGGGTCCAGGTGATTGACAGGTGTCCCAACTGGATGGAGCTTCTTGACAATATATATCATAACAGCGAATCAAATTCGACTCCCATAAGATCCCAACATTCCCCAAATTTATTAATTATCGAGAATAAAGATTATGTAATACATTTTTGCATATTGGTCAAAGTTTGCACAACATACCTAAGTACAGAGAGAGTGTGTATACAGATATAGGTATGGTAATTATTGTTTTAATTAAGAGATTTTAATTATAAAATCTATTTATATATTCTAGAAAACATTCCTCGCTATATTTATATATATATATATATATACATAAATCAGAAACCTAAGTTAACAGGACCAAACCTCTCATTAATTTGTGTTGTTACCTCAATTTCCAAACCAACATACATCATGGCAATTCTCAATTAAGACCTTTCGTATTTTGTGACACACGACTACGCTTTAACACAAGTCGTCTGGTTCAGAGTTCCAAACACAATTCCACTATTAAATATAATGGTTGGAAGTCTGCTTGGAAAGGCTACAACTCCATCGTGGATGAGAGGGTAGCACGCTCGATTCCCGATAAAAGTCGGTGGATGAGAGGGTAACACGCTCGATTCCCGACAGTCATGAACCGTTAACATTTTGTTTAATATGTGAATAACCTTCATATATTATTCATTCTGAAATAAAACAATCCATACTTAAATCATTAGTTAATAAAAAGTCATATATTGGATTGAATAAAAATATTTATTTGTCATATTTCGGCTGGCTGAACGCCAAACCTTTATCGAGGCATTACATTTTTATAACACTATGCGGCGCTGAGTTTGTGTATACAAAAATGTAATGCCTCGATAAAGGTTGGCGTATAGCCAACCGAAATTTTGGCAAATAAATCTTTTATTCAATCCAATACACCTATCCCCCGATTTACACAGTAGATACGTTCCTGAGAAAAACGTGTAAATCGAAAATTAAAAAAAATAATAAAATTAGAAATACAGACACAGTGTGCGTGTGCAGCAAGTCAGCACATAAGCTCGGGATTCCTCGTGAGATGTGTACACAGCGCATGTGTTCAATCACAGTAGCATTTAGTATAGTGCGATAAAAACAAAAAAAAAAAACTTATTTGGAAAACCGTGTAAAAGCGAAAACGTGTAAAACAAGTACCGTGTAAATTGGGGGATAGGTTATATGTATTTTTACTATTTTAATATTATTCATTGTTTCAATTATCTTAAACTAGGTTGATCTTGTTGAGCGGTCCTAATAAAGTGATTTTGGAAAATCTAAAACTCCATCAACCAATTGTTTATTTTCTTCCCCAAGTTTCAGTAATTCCCTGTCACTCTCCAATCTTCAGAGAATTACTGAAACGTCTGGAAGAGAATAAAATATTGGTTTATGGAGCTGTAGCCTTGATAACAAAGAATTGGTGAAGTGAACCAAAGGTCACGGCCCTAGAGGTCGCTGTGTCAGGAGGGAAATTCTCTACTCACATATTTACATACATCGCATATGCAAATTTTAAGACAGACGTGTAGGCGGAACTGAGATGTTTGAAAACCTCGTGTTTTATAACGTTAGCGGAATTTTTTTAAAAAAGAGAGAAATTTTTGCTCGTCCGTTATATAATTAGAATTATTGAATATTTGTTAAAATAAATAACGTCACGGCTCTCTGTGTGGCAATTTTTTTACATTTAATAATAAATAAATCCTCGTTTTTTTTTACATTTATAGTACTAGCGCCTGTTCTGCCTGTTTGTGAGATATTCAGTGAGAATGAATAAAATATTTGACCATTGACCAACTCTGTGGTTTTGATTATTCTTGGACATATAAGAATAACCAAAACCACAGAGTTGGTCAATGGTCAAATATATTTATTCTTTCTCACTGAATATCTGTTATTGTTCAGAAGTGGTAAAAAAAGAGATTCTTATTCACTGAGTTTTTGTGTTCAGATTTTAGAACTGAACCTTTTTCTATCGGAGAATAGTAACAATACTAAAAATTCTATGTGAAAAAAAAATAGTAGAAAAATGAAATTGTACATGAATCAGGTGGATAAATTAAGAAAAATACATCTTCTGATTGTGTATGTAAAACTTCGTATAAATATCAATTAATCCTTGATTTTTAATTATTCAAGGATTAGCCCACAGATATCGTTTCTTGTTTATTCAAGAAAATCTAATCCGTACGCATTTCGGGCTGTTGGCCCTCATCAGCGAGGTGCAAGCTGTACCTCACCCACCAAAAAAGCTGGTCCTTGGGTCATCCCGAAAAACCATGAAACAGGTAACGTGAGAAGAAGGGTATGTAAATATGTTACCCCGTTGATAGGCTGATAAAGCTTGAGTTAATAAAAACGGATAAAAAGAAACATATCCCCGGATGGAATATCTTCTTCTTCCTTATCTCCACTCAACAATCAAGCCTGTGGTGGTCGGTGGAAGGGTGGTGTGAACGATCGCTACGACCCAGGATCGCATCCCGCATTAG
Organism: Cordylochernes scorpioides; assembly: GCA_030710605.1. NCBI lineage: Eukaryota > Metazoa > Arthropoda > Arachnida > Pseudoscorpiones > Chernetidae > Cordylochernes > Cordylochernes scorpioides. The sequence continues at coordinate 2,987,102 of CP092881.1, read as the reverse complement.
GCACTTTTTTTTCTAATTAAAAAACTAAATTAAAAATAAAAACATGGAAAAAAAACTTAGGGAAGTTGTACCTTTTATCATATATATCGGGATTCCGGCAATAACTCTGAAAGATATTACTGTGATCTTTATTGAAGACACACAAGATAATCAAAAGGCAATACTCTCCATGATTATCATGCGAGTATTTGTGGTAAACCTGACTGTACATAAGCCTCGGTTGTGAGGTGAGTGGGAAGAGGAAAAGAGAGCGATGTGTGGGAAGATCTGACCTCCTTGTCAGTAGCATGATGGAAATCGACAGATGAAGGTCAAAGACCTTTCCTTAATCAGACCTTTCCTTTTGTCAGAGATTTCTATCCGAGGATGAGGCCTTGATTGTTTCCTCCTCACTAGCTTGATGCCATTTTTGTGGTCTAGGAAATAGTGCAATACCAGGCCAACCTGTGGCAGAGGTGGGGCAAGCTTCAAAAACACATGCCGTCAACTTCCATTTATTTATTTATGCTTATGAGGTGATACAGCAGCGTGTTTACAATTAGAGAGGAGACAAAATTAATTAAATCTAGAAAAAAAGAAGTGAGGACATATCGGTCATTAAAGTCTGAGAGGCAAGTCCTTCAGCCAGTTCAGGGCTTGGGGTGACAGAATGGAGATTGGAGATTCCTCCATTGAATTTGTACAGCGGGCAAGAAATCAGATAATAGAGAGACTGGTTCTGAAATATGACTGAAAGGAAAGAATCAGTAGCTTTGTAAAGCTAATAGACAGACAGACGGTGAAGTCGGAATAACTTTAAACACAAGACACACGAGATAAACAAGGTGAAAAAATAGTCTCTGTCTCCTTCTTAAAAAGAAACAGACGACCGTTGATATCAAAGACTTTCTTAAGTTTTGTCCATGAGTATAAATATCTTTGTGTGTATCATTATAGGTTTTCCTATTCAAACTGAATGCTATCAACGATCCAACATGTGAATGCCGCTTAGATGTTGAATCACCAGAGCATCTTTTTAACTTGCCCTCTGACTAATCAAATTGTATGTAGATACTTTGAAACATTACCAAATTTCTTTGTGTATATACTCTATCTTATGAGAACTTTGTTAAGTTTAGAACTATTTGTACAATAATTTACAAAACAATACTAATCCATCGTGTAAATAATTAATCATATATATATAAATAATACTAGCACAGCACAATAGTCCTTTGGACTTCGTGCTTTTGTAACAATAAATAAAAAAAAAATAGGTCATCAATAAATAAAATATTGTAGCAAAGTAATTTTTTATTAACATAGTTTCATTTTTTATGTTTATTTTTTCTTACTCTGTAAACTTCCCTCATCGCTTATCTTTTGTTTTATCATTCATAGTTTGTTCTTGTCTGAAATAAATTGCTGTGTCATCCCGAAGTGTGTCTTCCCTAATTTTCCACGTGGCAATATAATAGGGTTCTTTCCGATAACTTTTAAACTTGTGGGATGTTGGTTGAAAGAATTGTAAAACCTCACTCAAGATATTTAGCGGATGCTGAAGGAATTACTGATGAAATATTGTTGACAAATCTTCAAAGTTTCAGTTTAAAAAAAAAAAAAACCTTAATGATCTGTGTAAGTCAACTTAGAGCATTTGAAAGCGATTGATTTGCAATTTTTCATCTTAAACAAACAAATCTCAATTAGATGTTCTCGAATAGAGGTATATGGAAATAAGATGAAAAATAAAAAAGAATAGAATTCATGGACTATATTTAGAAAAAGAAGATTCTATAAGATCATCAAAGTTCGTGGAAAAAAAAAAAAGCTCTGGGAAGACAAGAATGGTGATTACCAATTTTTTGGTTAAAAGAAAAATGGGGGGGAAAAAACAATAAGAATTTGCCTAAATTTTCCACGAAAAGCATTATAGTTCCATTAAATAGTTCAGATATATATGGTACTCTATCTATGGTCTCAAGGACCACGAATCCCATCTCCTCAGAGGCGAAGTACACAATCTACGTATTCTTCGTAGGTCACGAAATACGTGGTGTCGCTGGAGACCCGCTGGTGATTCTCCACCAAACTCTGCAGCGGTGGCAGAGACGCCATGTTCTTTGTACATAGTATGATGCATATATATATATATATATATTCATTATCTTTTTTTTTTTAATAGTACAGACTGTGCAATTTGCATATATTGACAATATGTCAATAAAAGTATTTCAATTGTCTATAGATACAAAACCAGCGTCAATGTTCGAAACTATTGGATAGACCTACCATCTATAATCCTACAAACCTGGTACGTCAAACTAACGGTACGGATTTAGTTTTGTGTCGGGAGGAATTCAATCTTAAAGAAAAAAAAGATCATTACTCCCTATAATAATAGTCTTAAAAACACTCTGCGTCATCTATTATTCGTCTCTACGAACAGACGGACTCAGGTTGTTGACAAAGTCACAACACCAGCTTTGGCAAACTCAGAACGTCCACTATGATATCATGATTTGTGACTATGGGAATATTCCATCAGTTCAGGATGGACTTTGTTTTCGTAAAACCCACAAAGGAAATCTTCCAAGTATAATAGATTACATCGAATGTCATCTATTTCAACCGCGATGTCTCCTTGCTTTTTAACGATGACAATGCAATGTAAGAAAACCACTCGAGAACGAAGATAATTATTTAAACTGAGCACAATACAACATTAAAACTTTCAAACATATCCCTTCTTCTAATACAATGAAACGCTACAAAGGCATAGTTACATACAATTCTTATTTGCATAACAGAAAAAAAAATAGTCTGAGAATTAAAAAAAAAAAACTAAAGGAAATTTACAGTAGAGTATCAATGAAATGACACTTTTGCTAAAGGGTAACGCCTATTTACAAAGGACAATTATCATGGCCGAAATTACAATTTTTACTAATTAGTAACATTTTGAAAATAGCAATCCATATTTAATTCATTAGATATAAAAAAAAGGCATATATTGGATTAATAAAATATTTATTTTGCCAATATTTCGGCTGGCTGAACGCCAACCTTTATCGAGGCATTACATTTTGTATACACAAACTCAGCGCCGCATAGTGTTATAATATCACAGTTGAAATCAATTAAAATACAGAGTAGGTGGGAGAAATTTGTGTATTTTTATAATAATTTTTTCATTCACAAATTTCTCCCACCTACTCTGTTTTAATTGATTTCAACTGTGATATTATAACACTATGTGGCGCTGAGTTTGTGTATACAAAAATGTATGCCTCGATAAAGGTTGGCGTTCAGCCAGCCGAAAAATTTGGCAAAATAAAATATTTTATTAAATCCAATATATGCCTTTTTATTATCTAATTAGTAATCTCTTGTAAAAATACACATCTTTCTATAGGACACATTGGCTCTGCAATATTCAAAGGGAAAAGGTTTTTTTTTTATCTATTACACACTCTCACACGTGTGGCCATGGTAACTATGGTTACTATGGTTACTATGGTTACCATGGTACTATGGTTACCATGGTTACTATGGTTACCATGGTAACTATGGTTACTATGGTTACCATGGTAACTTGGTTACTATGGTTACCATGGTAACTATGGTTACCATGGTTACTATGGTTACCATGGTTACTATGGTTACTATGGTTACCATGGTAACTATGGTTACTATGGTTACTATGGTTACCATGGTAACTATGGTTACTCTAAGTGCACCTAACCTATACACATTTGAAAAACATGTTCGAATTTTACATTTACAAGTGTGACAGATCCCTGTTTGGTTATTTGCACTCGATATTGGGATTTGGACTTTTTTTTTTGTAAGAATCGGAGATCATTAGAGGTTTTATTATTATTTTATTATTATTATTATTAATTAGAAAAAAAATGCTTATTGCGGATTCGATCCAGGGTTAGGCCATCGTTTATCGATTCCCTGTTTTGAAAGATAAGTAATAAAAGTAAAAATGGAACCATTTTCTAGAAAGGAAGAGGGAGAAAGGAAAAATACCCGCAGCTAACATTGGTAAAAGGATTGTTGATGTTTGTATATTGAATGCCAATTAAACAACTTTATTGACATCTCGTCAATCTTTACACTCAAAGGGTTACACTATAAGGTAATATAATGGTAGGAATGAAGAGAGATATATATAATCGACGTAACCCTCTCCGAGGGCACGTCCAGATCAGGAGCTTAAAGCCGCCTTGAATCTAGACAGATCCCTACCATTTGGGGAGTGTTTTCATGTTTGGAACATGTTTGATGATAATGTCGAAGAATTTGTCGAGAAGAATCTTGTCTTCGGGGGTGAGTAGCCCGAGTTGAATGATATTGTGTGTGTTCAAGTCTGATGGAATTTGAAAGTTTTTCCTAGTGGAAGTTAATGTTGACCAATTCTCTTAATACCTAATTGAGATACAGGATTCAAGAAGCATAGGTCGGCTCTTGAAGAGCTCGAGCTCCTGCGAGGTGGAAAAACGAAACCTGGAAGAAAAGATCCTCAGTTCGACCATCCTACAGTATGGCATAGAGAGGGGAAGTGGCAGCGGCTTTTAGAATCGCTGAAACTAGCCGAGGTCGAGGTACTACTCTGATCAAAAAGTTTCGACACTTTGCTCATAAAATCCTGAAAACTCAATATTTTCTCCCGGTTTGTGGCTAACGCAAGCGTCGCCCTTGGCTTGGAGACCTGCCAATTTTCAAAAATCACGTGCCACAACAGCGCGAGCAGCGACTGTTCGAAGTGAAGCCATTTTGCCCGTGCTTCGATTTCGTTAGTCACCGAAATGGAGAATCAATGAATTTGCATCAAGTTCTGTGAAAAAACGGATTCAAGGGTGCCGAAATTTTTTGGATGTTGCAATCAGCCTACGGAATGCCGTCATGAGCCGAAGACGAGCTTTCGAGTGGTACAAGCGCTTCAAGGAAGGTCGGGAAGAGACCGCTGACAACAAGCGTTCCGGGAGACCGTCAACATCAATCACGCCTGAAAAAGTTGACAAGGTGTTGGAACTGGTGCGTGAAGACCGACGAATAACTGTCAAGGAGGTCGCCGAAGAAGCAGGGATATCATTCGGGTCGACTCAATCGAAAATGAAGGCCATTTTGGGAGTGAGAAGACTCAACGCCGTTGTCGTTCCCAAAGATTTGACTTTTGATCAAAAGAAACGGCCAATCTCAATCTCGAAGCGACAACCGACGACCCCGAATTGCTGAAGAGGGTCATTACTGGAGACGAAACATGGATTTACGGCTTTGATTCGGAAACTACCCAACAGGCATCGAAGTGGCGCTTCAAAAATGAGCCGAGACCAAAGAAAGCGAGGAAGGCTCCCAGCAAAGTCAAGGTCATGTTGACGGTGTTCTTCGACTACCAGGGCATCGTTCATCATGAATTTCAACAACAAGGCTCTACAATAACTGCTGACTCCTACCTGGAGTTTTGAGGCGGTTGAGGGAAGCGATCAGGCAGAAACAGCCGGAGCCGTGGAGGAGCAAGTTGTGGATCCTCCACCACGATAACGCGCCGGCGCACACAGCCCTCAAAATCTCGAAGTTCCTGCAGGACACTCAACCTCTGTGTTCCCCAACCCCCTACAGTCCCGATTTGGCCCCCTGCGACTTCTTCCTTTTTGGAAAGCTCAAAAAAAAGTTAAAGGGTCGGAAATTTCAGAGCATAGAAGAGATCAAGTGGAATCGAAGAAGGCCATGAAGGCGATCCCGAAAACAGACTACCAGAAGTGTTTTGCCGACTGGAAAAAAAAGGTGGCTGAAGTGCATTGCGGCCAACGGGGACTACTTTGAAGGGGACAATTTGAATTTGGTAGAATAATAAGTTTTTTTTTTTTAACTTATGAGCAAAGTGTCGAAACTTTTTGATCAGAGTAGTATGTCCTCCCAATGACACTTCCCCAGTCCTCCCTAGACGAGAGTCGCCTCGAAACGAGAAGACGGAGGAGCCGCAAGAGCAAGGGTCGGGAGTTATTTGTATATATAAAAATAGTATTTATTATTAATTTGTTAACGTGATAATCCGTTGAAGGACTGATAAGTCCGAAAACTTGAAAAAAAAAGTTGCCCAAGAAACTTAACCCTGGACAATAAACGTTTTTAAAAAGGTTGATTCAATTTGAATTAATCAACGTGAAAAAATAATACAAATGTAAACATTGTACTGGGATAAGGTTCATAAATTATGAAAAAAGGCATCTCCTTATCGTACAATTGAAAGTTGCTGATAGCTTGCGCCATCCATCGGAATAAATATCAACTATTCATTGATTTTTAATTATTCCAGAATTGGCCAAATGCCCATTCTTGATTAATCAAGAAAAGCTAACCACGTACGTATTTGGAATTGTTGGCCCTCGTCACAACGTGGTGCAAGCTGTACCTCAACAACCAAAAAACTGGTCATTCAGCCATCCTGAAAAATCGCGAAACGGGTAGTTAAGGCCAGAATTGTGTGATACCGCGAAACAATGTGAAAAAATGCCTTTTTTCTTAATTGAATTAATCAATTATTAATATAAATTTAATTGCCACCTATCGATAAAAATGGAAACAATATATTTGCCAATGTATTTCACATATATCATCAATATATCTCTACAGACTTTATTACAGTGATGAAAGTTATTGAATGAAAGGACTTGGTTAATCAGAGGTGAACCCTCTCAACGGTTTCGCCAAATTAATCTCCATTATGTTCAAATCAATAAGCTTGAGGGATAGGTTTCTTTCAAATAAATTTATTTCAAGCTTTCGGGGACAACCGCCCTTCGACAGGAAAAAATATATTACGCTCAATTTTTTTCCTATGAAGGGCGGTTGTGCCCGAAAGCTTGAAATAAATTTATTTGAAAGAAACCTATCCCTCAAGCTTATTGATTTGAACATTCTATTAGGGGATTAGCCTATTAATCTCCATTATCTAAAAAAAAAAAATTGCTCCAATGGCCCCTGATTCTTGCAAAAGTCCAACCCCACCAGCGAATGCAAGTAACCAAAACGGGGCTCTGGCATATTTGTAAGTGCAAAATTGAACTGCTTTTCACATTCTTCCCACCATAATTATCATGACTTGTACCGTGTACTAGGAATAAGCAAAAAAAAAAATCCTCCATTATCATTAAGATTTATCAGTGACAGTAGTTACTTACCCCGGTCAGCTGACTCGGCTAAGCCTAAAACGGCCGAGCAGACGAGACCAGAGAAGATACACCAGACGATCAGCTTGGCCATCTCGCGGAAGTGACCTGAGCGGTGAGGTTAATTGCCTACTCCCCATTGGCTGGATGCTAGGCCTACTTCTGTGATCCCCCCCAAACAATCATCCAATACTCTCCTTTCAACCTTGAAGGTGAAATGCAGGAAACTTCCGCCTTTTTTTTTTTTTTTACCTTTTTGGATCATCGTCTGTGTGTCCTAGAATTATCTTTTGTTCTCTGTTGTATTGATATAATTAGTTTTGTTCTTATGGTGCTCTTTTGAAATAGAAAGGAATTGTTGTATATATTATAACGTTTTTGTGTTGAATGTTGAAATGTTGTAATGTTAAAATATATTTTCACATTGTTAATTTATTTTGTTGTTGTTTTATAATAATGAAAATGCAAATTACATTGTTGTTCTTGTTTATTATCGTTTGTTTATAAAAATTACATTGTATGTGATGATGATGATAACAAAAAGGACATTTTTAATTAATACTAGCGGACGTACCCGGCTTCGCCCGGGTTTTACCCGAGTAAAAGTTTGTCTAACGAATCTCTCGATAAAGTGAACATTTTTTTCCGGTCCCTTGAAAAATACTCGATAAGTTGAATAAAATCAATATTAATTGGTTCCCTCGGTAATTGGAAGTTAAAGGAATAGTATCTTGCCTTGGAATTGTATCATTATTCTTGTATGGATGTACCCGGCTTCGCCCGGGTTTTACCCGAGTAAAGGTTTGTTTAACGAATCTCTCGATAAAGTGAACATTTTTTTCCCGGTCCCTTGAAAAATACTCGATAAGTTGAATAAAATCAATATTAATTGGTTCCCTCGGTAATTGGAAGTTAAAGGAATAGTATCTTGCCTTTGAATTGTATCATTATTCTTGTCTCAAATAAATTGCGGTGTCATCCTGAATTTTGTCTTTCCTAATTTTCTACATTACAAAATCATCGTATCATCATGATAATATTTAGAGCAGATTGTTGAATTATAACAGATAAATTAGAATATTTATCTTGATTATTTCTAGGCGAAAAGTTATTTCAAAAATTTTATTTGCTAGAAACCTTCCCAGTACTATACTAAATAACTTCCCAAAGTTTCATGGCGATCCAATGAGTGGTTTGGTCAGGCATAAAGGACAAACAGACACACATACATTCATTTTTATATATATAGATACAAATTCATTGAAAAAAAAAAGAAATAATTAATTATAAAATTTACAAACGTGACAATATATTAATTAATAGTTACCACAGAGTGTAAGTAAGCTCACAGGAAATAGGCGCTAACCGAAACAGAAAAAAGTTCCTTTGTTCAATATTTAGTTTCCCTTTTATATTTTGTTCTCTCTTGTAAATCAATAAATATATTGTTTAATTAATATTTTTTCTTGGAATCAGTTTCATTAAAAATTCTAAGCAAAAGTCAACAAGAATCATCCCCAGAAAGAAAACAAAAAATTCCCTAAAAAGGCGATCCATTGAATATAGATTTATATAAATAATTAATAAATAAAAATACATTTAAAAAAGATTTTATTAAAATTCACTAAAAAGGGAAAAAATAAAATATTGTATCTTCTGTCATTGAGAAATTAGATGTATCTGAGTGAAAATAAAAGCGGCGGGAGAAGATCATCATGAATTTCGAACCTAATGTGATTTAATATGTAGCAACTGATTTTTATAAGCGTTTGATATATTTTTACCTATTCTCTAAATATGATCGCCGCTTTTATTTTCACTCAAATACATCTAATTGCTCAATGACCCAAGATACATTTTTTTTTTTCTTTTTCCTTTTTAGTGCATATAATAAAAGCTTTTTTAAATATATCTTTACTTACTAATTATTTATTCATGAATTTACAAAACTTAGAATCAAAAGTTCACTGGTGATTAGGCCTTAAATAGAAGAGAGGTTGCTGCTGCGGCGGATTGGTCAATTCCTTGTAAGGGGTGTAACATAAGACTTAAAAATAAATATAGAAATGTGTTCATTCCTGGCCATTCTGACATCCCTTGTTATCCACGCCGAGGAAGTACTTGCAGATACGTGCCATGATGGTCATGACGTCATCCTCCAACCCTCCTCCTAAGACCCAGCTCTGCAGGTCAGGGAGATGGTGGTGAAGGCCTCCAGGATGAGATGCAGCGGCACGACAAGTGGGTCATTGGACCGACAGCCGACGCCGGACTGTGGTCCGAGACCGGGTGGATCAGAATGGGACAAGGCGTGCATCGTAAGCCTCACAGCAAGGTCTACGTTGTGGCAGCGCAGGAGCCATTACCATCCGATGGTGATGGGAAGGTCCAGATGAGTCTTCCGGCAGGAACTGGGTGATGGTCAGGTGGCGGGCAGTACGGTGGCGCAGCACCCGATGGTGTTCATTCAGAAACACCCGCGCAGGTTTTCGTCAATCAGTCGACGGCAGAATCTGTTCAGCGACGCGGCGTCAGCCAAGGAACGTTGGGCGAGTGAGGGAAGCGACAGAGTTAGCGAAGACACAGGCACCGCACAGGAGTTCAGGTGGCAGGATGAGACAACAGCCATCGGTGATGGGGAGGTCCAGGAGCTGCACGCGTAGTTCAACGTCAGCGACCGCCTCCAAGATCTTAAGAAGCCAGGACGCCATGACTGTCCAAGAATTTTTAACAGACGACGTAGAAGCCTGAAAATTTGTATACTCGCTCAATTCCGATGAAAATGCAAGTGTACAAAATTTCAGACTTATAGGTATTCAGGAAATATGTTTGGAAGAGAAGAGTTTCAGAACGTTGAAATCAATTTTTAACATACTTTCTCGGACTATCTATAAACCTACAAATTTACACATTCACTCAATTCTTATCGTCTATGCAAGTATTCAAGATTCAAGACGCCTAGATCGACAAAATGAATGTTAATTTTAATTTCGCTTTTTAAAAAATGCATTATCATTATTATTTTAAGTCTTTTCTCGTGTCCTTTCTGCATTTTAAAAATAAATAGATGTCCTAGACTCAAAACCGAAGTTTTAAGTGTATAATTTCGATTTTTAATTGTCTGTGTCCACCAGAAATATAGAGTAAGAAGTGGGGAATAAAACTCATGTAAGCATAGTGTTATTTTAGAAGCAATTTTATATTAATGATATTTTCTAATTTTGTCGTCACACACAAATTCTGAATTATATTACTATATTTTATAATGCTTGACATTAATTTTTGTTTATATTATATACCAGAAATTGTTTTATTTCAAGTATTATTCATAGGGCAAGAGAGCATTCACTTAGGGATATCTTGGGTGAAGAACCGGGTCAATATTTATAACTAGACGAATGGCCCGGGCAACGCCCGGGTTTTACCCGAGTGCGAATATATTTTAAATACGTTTTAATCTTCATCTAGATCTTCATCTTGTCTACACCTTGTATACATCTTGCTTCCTAGGGTTGCCTAGAGTGGCCGCTATAGACAGGGTGGTCTGTATAGCCAGGTGGATGTATCACACAGCTGATAATAGGGTTGCCTAGAGTGGCCGCTATAGACAGGGTGGTCTGTATAGACAGGTGGATGTATCACACAGCTGTAGAGTGGTCGCTATAGACAGGGTGGTCTGTATAGACAGGTGTATGTATCACACTGCTGATAACAGGGTTGCCTAAAGTGACCGCTATAGACAGGGTGGTCTGTATAGACAGGTGGATGTATCACACAGCTGATAACAGGGTTGTCTAGGGTGGTCGCTATAGACAGGGTGGTCTGTATAGACAGGTGGATGTATCACACAGCTGTAGAGTGGTCGCTATAGACAGGGTGGTCTGTATAGACAGGTGTATGTATCACACTGCTGATAACAGGGTTGCCTAAAGTGACCGCTATAGACAGGGTGGTCTGTATAGACAGGTGGATGTATCACACAGCTGATAACAGGGTTGTCTAGGGTGGTCGCTATAGACAGGGTGGTCTGTATAGAGAGGTGAATGTAACACACTGATGATAACAGGGTTGCTAGAGTGACCGCTATAGACAGGGTGGTCTGTATAGACAGGTGGATGTATCACACAGCTGATAACAGGGTTGTCTAGAGTGGTCGCTATAGACAGGGTGGTCTGTATAGACAGGTGGATGTAACACACTGCTGATAACAGGGTTGTCTAGAATGGCCGCTATAGACAGGTGTACATAGTTGTATTTTTTAATCATTTTTAAAATCATTTTTTATTATAACCATCATCCTCATTATAAATTTCTCATTTTCTTATAATTAGTGCGGACTGTGCACTTTACATGTATTGACAAGATGTCAATAAAAATATGTCAATTGTCAATTGTCTCTCTCTCTCTCTCTCTCTTTGAAAATAATAAATTTAAAATACTTTCTTAAAAGGTAAAATCGCCTCATTCTTTAAAACCATTTCAGCTGAAAGTAAACTTGTTATTTGTTGTTTCATCGTCTGAACCATAAAAGATTCCTAACAGGGTAATTCGGCTACTATAAAATAATCTTTAGTTTTTTATTATTTTTATATTGTATTATATATATATATTATCACCCCCCCGGTGATTGATTATATTCAACAAAATATAAATGTATACCGTTGAGAGAGAAAATATATTTTGACATTTCATTTATAAATTTTTAAATATTGGTTTTTAATTTAAAATATCATTTTCAATTTTAAAATAAAAATATGTATGAATTACATTTTGAAAACAATTTTTTTATATAACTTAATATTTTAAATGATATTTTATCCATATAATTTATAACATATTTGACTATATATTTTTATTTATGTATTTCATCTCCAAATTTTAGGACAAAACACGCTTTGCGCGTGTTGCGCTTTTATTTTTATGATTAAAAATAATAACATTTTGAGGAAAACATTTAAAAAAAAAACACTAATTGAAATATTTTGCAAAATATATCAATTTTCAATGTAGGAAATTCATTATTATACATTATTTACATTGTAAGTATAACCCAATGTAGAACTTTTAAAAATATATATATTTATATATATGCCAGAAATATTATACTGCAATCTTTTTTTTTTCCAAAATTTAACATATACTCACCTAAAATATACTGTATTCTTTTTTAAAGTTTAAATCTTTGAGAGAGAGGAAGATGTATATATTGAATTTTCTTTTAAAAAATATTTTTAATACATTTTTTTTCAATCCATTAAATTGATATTATACAGAAATTAACATTTTTATAGAAATAAGGTTATGTGAGGAAAATAGTATATCATTTGTGACATACTTATTTTAAAACTTTTAGAGAGAGAGTCCCTATGTGTTATTTTGTTCAAAATATATCTCCTGTGTTCTTTATATATCCACTAGCCGAATGACCCGGGCAACGCCCGTGTTTTAATTTAGACACGTGGATCTGTTGGATCATTAACGCCCGTGTTTTACCCGATTGAATGTTTTTATTCAAATACTATTTGTTACAATTATAAATTGGCGCCTTAAATAAATGCATATATTAGTTAATAACTATAGCCTATGTGCTTTATCTGTCTATGTACTGTTGGCTTCCGTAGGCGTCTCTTACTGGAAAAGGAAAGAGAGGATTCCATTTAGTTATTAACTAATATATGCATTTATTTAAGGAGCGACCCGCTCCAACACAATAGTTACAAAAACGAAAAAGCGAGTGGGGGAGGCATGATGGGGGGGGGGGGGGGGGCAAAGTTGGCGTGATCGTAGCCAACCAATAGGAGGGCGCCATTCCAAAAAAAAAAGCAAACGGTGACAGAGTTGATTAGGAAATGAAGAATGATGCTCGTAACTGTATATAGAATTCCCGTGAGGTATGGAGGAGAAAAACACACCACGATAAGACAGCAAAGACAACCCGAAGCTTCAAGGAAGGTGAAAAGATAATGCTGAAACAGCATCACCGTGAATGGATCCCTGCCAGAGTTACCCAAGAAGTAGCTCCAAGATCATATAAAGTGCAAACACCTACTGGTGAGTACCGCCGCAACAGCTCCTTCATGCGACATACGAATCTGGAGAGTCCAAAGCAACAGCGAAGGAGAATCCCGGAGATCCCCAAGTCAACTCTACCGGAAGGACCTGGCCCGAGCGGTGATAAGGAACAGGCTCAAGTTCCTGAAGAACTCAATACTTCTCCAAGAGCATTCACAGGCCAGGAACCCAGGAGTGATCACCAGAAGGCGGAGCACAAGAACGGCACCCTGCCCATTACAACAAGGTCCGGGCGGATCATCAAGCCACCCAAACGATTTGAAGAATGAATTTCTTCAAAGGGGGAGATGTAACGGCAGCTGGCATGCCTATATAGTAAATTATCAGTGAACACATATTTATCACTGATGATACTCTGTGCAGTTGCCTTTTGACTTGTCGTAATATATACCACTTGTAAAGATATGTCTGATTTTTGATATGCTATATCTGAGGTTGGCTTAAAAGAAATAAAGTCTTTCTTTTTTTTAAAACTTCCAAGTACTTCTTGCTTATTAACGTCAACAAATACAAGGACGTTACACAGTGTATGGGAAAACAGCAAAAAAAGGGGGGGAATATATGGTATTTTGTAGAAAAATTACAATATAAACATTTTTATAAAAAAAAAATTGTAAAATTATATAATTTAAATTTTTTCTCTACAGCCCTTATCCTAAAATAAATAAAATTTAAAGGGGAGGACATGGCTCATCTGTGATGAACCCTCACAGCGGTTTCGCCGTTTTACACCTCTTCAATATTGTATTGGTTTCTTATAAACCCAGCACTTGCTACTGTAAATTGGTGTTTGAACAAACCATTGGCATATGGACTGTCGATATGTAAATATAAATTAAAGATGTTCGTGATATATGCGCTATTATGTAAATATGTATATATATATATTGTCACGGCAGACAAGTATTCCAAAAGTTTAAGTTAAAAATAATTTATTAACAAAATATATAGAGAATACAAAACGTGATAATAATTTTACAAGTGATAATCTACTAGAATCCGTCCGTCTTGAAATTCCGGGCTAAAATTGGCCTATCAAATAAGGTCTTCTAGCCCTAACATGGCTGCAGAACGCGAGCTGGTGGCAAGGGATCCCAAGATCTGGCAGGGGAGGAGAAGCTGGAGAGGTCAGGGAAAGAGCGCCTTGATGCAGTGAGAAGCGGGGATGTAGTCCAGTTGAGGAGGCAGGAGGTCCTGGAAGCCTAGAACTTGAGGGGTCTAGACTTCAAGATGGGGCAGCTTGAGGCTCTCGCCTCGTGCTTGTCAGGAAGGACCTTGGCACAGCAGTTGGCACACTTGGAGGTGCGCCGGTCAGCAATGGATGGGCAGGCGCGGCCTTCATAGCCGTCTTCACCGCAGTGGAAGCACTTAGGAGCTCTGGGGCATTGGGCAGAGTTGTGGCCGAAGCCACAACAGCGGAAGCAAACGCGGGCTCGGATGGATTCCTCGAAGTTAAGGATCACTCCATCCACCACGATCCTTCCGCGAATGCCCAGGGCTTTGAAGGTCTTGAGGTCCACCTCGATGAAGGCGGTGCAGGTCCCGTTTCTGGGTCCAGAACGGTGCGCCACGCGCACCACCTTGTCCCCAGTAAGCTGTTTGACTGCAGGGGTTTCCAGGAATGTCTCCAAATGGTGGAGTTGGATGTTTCCTCGTCCACTTTGAAGAGGCAGATGCGTGGCAGGATCTCCTTCTGTTGGCGGACCTTTATACCATCCAGCTTGTTGGCCAGGGAGGTAGTGACAGCTGGGATGGTGTCGGGGTTACTGGAGTGGAGGACCAGCTTCCCCTTGATTCGCAGGGAAGCCCAGACGCCTTGGGGAGAGTGTGGGCAGCGCGGACAGCCTTTAGCATTTCTCTGGGGTCGGCCTGCGGGTTATCATAAATGACCACTGTGTGGGCCACCGATTTCTCTCCGTGGAGGGTCACTCGGGCGGCCGCCGGCTTGGAAGCGCGGGTAGGCACAGGTTTGGCAAGACCTTGCAGGTTTGTCCTTTTAGCAGGTGGGTTGAGAGCCTCTGGCTGCTTCCTCTTTGTAGGAGTAGGAGCAGGCAGCGTGGGGGCAGGCTTTTTAGTTGGGAGAGCAGCAGGAACAGGGGTGGCGGGCTTGACTGGGTCAGTCTGGGAGTAGGTGTCCTTGCAGGAAGGAGCTGGGCAAGTTTGGGTAGGGGTAGATCTAACAGAAGGGCGGGCGGAGGAGGCTTCAAGGGCTGTGAGTTTCTCCAGTAGTTGGTCGCGGTCGGCAGTCATGGCTTTCAGTTCCTCTGAAAGCCCAAGGATGCAAGCGCGGCGATTCTGGAGAATCCTCGCGATGGAGAAGTGCAGGTCTTGATGGGTGTAGTAGTTGTATTGGGTCCTGGTGTTCTTGTCAGTTTCCTCAACAGTCTCAGGGGTGGTTTGGAGGTCATTAGGTTCCATGTAGAAGGCGGAGCTGTTGTTGGCGGAGGAGCCAAAGTAGTGAGAAGGTGGGAAGGCGGGGGAGACATACGTAGGTGTGTCTGCGCGATAGCCCATTTGCACATTCATATGGGGTATCGTGGCCATCTGCGAGTTACTTGCTGTTCACCTTCTTCGGCGGGCGTAACTTCGGTGTCAGCATTGTTGGTCTTTTTCTTTCCTCTTCCCATATTGATGGAGGAGGGTGCGGGCTCTGGAGTGCAGTAGAGCCAGGGTTTTCAGGGAGGTACTCAGAGAAAGATCTTCTCTGTATGAAATCTGGGGGTGAACTGATAAAATCGTGAATGAGAAATTTTACCACAGCATTAATCTACAAGAATGGTAAGTGACGTATATTTTAGTTGATAAACAAATAACAGAGTATTTTTACGATAATTATTCAGTGACAATATTGATTCCGTTTTTTCCAAAACTTCGCTATGTAATTAGAGATTGATATATGCATATGTGCACTTATGTAACTTTAACAATCCGTTGTGGCACAGGGAATGAACTCCCTTCAATGAGGGGGCCATCCATTGGTGTTGATGCCCCCTCGACTTGGGGGGAGGATGAGTGCTTGAAGCCGGCAGAGGAGCTGAACATTGTGGTCGCCGTCTTCGACTACTCGCCCCGCACCGACCAGGACCTCACCATGAAGAAGGGGCAGGCTTTCGAGATCCTGTTTGACGGGAGCAAGCTCCCTGCGACGGAGACCGAGTGGCTGCACGCGCGGTCGCTGAACACGCGCGAGGAAGGCTACATCCGGTCACCTACGTGGCCAGGCTCAACAGTCTGGAAGCCCAGCCGTGGTTCTTCAGCGATATGGACAGAGTGGAGGCCACTCAGAAGTTGCTGTCTAAGGGAAACGGCCCGGGATCCTTCCTGATGCGGATGACCAAGCGGAACTCCCACCATTGGAGCCTCTCCGTGCGGTCGGCAAGCAACGAGGTGAAGCACTACATGATCGGCCACACAGACGAGGGGGGATTCGCCATCATGTACAGCGAGTTGGGATTCCCGAATCTCCTGGATCTGGTGAAGTTCTACTCCGAAAACCAGGACGGCCTGTGCATGCGGCTGCTACAGCCTTGCGTCCAGAAGAGCAAGCCGACGACCCGCGACCTTGCCTACACCCTCAAGGACAAGTGGGAGATCGACCGCAGCTCGCTGGTCCTCCTCCGCAAGCTGGGACAGGGGTACTACGGCGAGGTGTGGGAGGGGATCTGGAACAGCCGCAAGCCCGTGGCCGTCAAGACCTTCAACACAGAGACGACGGACAGGCAAAGTTTCCTGGCCGAGGCGAGCGTCATGAAGCAGCTCTCGCATCCCAATCTGGTGCAGCTCTACGCCGTGTGCACGGATGGCGATCCCATCTACATCGTCACGGAGCTGATGGTGAACGGCAACCTGCTGGATTTCCTTCGGTCCAACGTGGGGAAAGGCCTGCCGCTAACCCGACTCCTCTACATGGCGGTCCAAGTGGCCAAGGGCATGAGCTTCCTGGAGCAGAAGCGCTTCGTCCACCGGGACCTCGCTGCCCGCAACGTCCTCGTAGGCGAAGACTACGTCGTGAAAGTGGCGGACTTCGGATTCGCCAAGTTCATCGAGGACGAAGTGTACCAGAGCACGGGCGACTTCAAGCTGCCCGTGAAGTGGTCGGCCCCCGAGGTGCTGCGGAGACACCTCTTCTCCATCAAGTCGGACGTTTGGTCGTTCGGGATCTTGATGGTGGAGCTGGTGACCTACGGGCTGACCCCTTACGTCGGAATGAAGAATGAACAAGTCATTCTACGTCTGAAGGAAGGCTACCGCATCCCTGCCCCAAAGACTGCCCTCGGCCCTTATACAAGATCATCCTGCTCTGCTGGAGCGAGGAACCCCTAAACGTCCAAGCTTCCAGCAATTATCAAAACTCCTGGTA
>CP092881.1:2931778-2969410 GCA_030710605.1 Cordylochernes scorpioides | reverse complement strand
ACTTGCAATGATAAAATAATGGGAGGGCCTGGCTCATCAGTGGTGAACCCTCCCAGTGGTTTCGCCAGTTTAATCTACCCATACCGTTTTACAAGATGTATGAATATCATACTTTAAATTAATATTTAAATATTTATATCGATGTTATCAAGATATTATAATGAGGAGTTTTTTTCGTAAATATAGAGGCTGCCTGGCCGGCATTCATCTTTCTGTGAAAAATAGACACTTCGGCCAGTTAGAGTTTTTTTTTATTTTTCTCAACGTTTCGACTAAAATCTTTTGTCTTCGTCAGGAGAAGTAAATAAAAATAAAGCATTTCTTGCTTTACTAGGGCGTTCTCACACGATTTTAACGCCTTGCCAAATGCTTTATTTTTATTTACTTCTCCTGACGAAGACAAAAGATTTTTGGTTGAAACGTTGAGAAAATAAAAAAAACTCTAACTGGTCGAGAAAGTGTCTATTTTTCATAGAAAAAGAAGAGTTTTTTATTGAATATTTTTATATCATTATTGTTTGTTTTATTTATTTAACAGTTGCAAAGACACGCCATATCCACAATTAGGATAATTGCGTGTATATCTGAAATTATATACAAATCATCGTGGAATTTACATAATTAAACATTGGAAAGCACGCAATTATGGTTTGTTGGCGGCCATCTTGTGTCCACTGCTCCCCCTGGCGGCGGCTACCCGAGATAACGTTCAATAAAAGAAGTTCTTGTTCCACATGTCAAATTTTTATTAAACCCCACACGACAAAATCCTATGTAGAAAAACTAACTCCATTCCTTATTTTGTTCCCCCAATATGGTGAATTACCATAAAAAAAAAAAAAGAAATAGATTTCATTCAAAAAAATGGAATTACATAATTCTTATCATCTCTCATCATAGCTATCAATGAGATGACCTTGAAATCTCCGTACCCAGAAATAGGACAATTGAAGGGATGACAAAGGAACAAAACATATTCAATGAGAGTTTTGACACGGGGGGACACTTTCCTGGCAACAGTGAGTGTCACTTTCCTGTCCCAACGTGACAATAACTGGACACAGCTTGGACGTATACATGTCACTTTGTATTCCCAGAACTGTCAACTGGACAAAACTCCGCCTTTGCCGGTCCCAAGCCCGGATGAAAAAGTACGAGAGGGAGCAGTAACAAGCTCACTAAAAAACCTGGGCTCAGCTGGCCATGCTGATAGTACCCTGTAAGGGCTCCTAATCCAGGGATACAGGATGAGCAGCGTTTGTACTCCATGTTAGGAGAGGCTGCATATGGAGTCTGTTCCTCATGTCAGAGGCGGCCATTTCTTTTAGAGCTAAGTCAGCATGCCGCTGAGTAGTGCTGCCAGTCTTAATGACAAAGGCATTCTACTTCACCCAGATAAGAAAGAAGAAGAACTGGACGTGTGTTAGGACATGACAACATACGTAAAAGATCAATTGACAAATTCAGTTGACAATTTTTACCATTAGTAATGATCATCACTAGAATCCAAATACAAATCATCTTGTCCTGGAGGCTCTGTTGTCTAGGACGACAAATCCAATACATTGGTTCTGTACAAGTTTTACATAGCTGCGCTAGAGAAGAAACACTGAGAAAAGTGAGCCATATGTAAATAGATATTAAAAATAAAGAAAGCATATCCTGACCATGAGTACATGTGCTTTTTATATGGCAGAGCGCCATCTAGAGGAACAAAAATAAACCAAAAGTTTATTTAACATGCTCCATGATATTTGGCCAATCCAATTTCTTGATAAATCAAACAAAGCCATCCACGAACGTGTTTCGCGCTATTGGCGCTCGCCAGCGTAAATAGATATGTAAATGAACGATATATGTAAATAAATAACAAATATTTGCTATGCAATTATACACCTGGGTGAATCCTGTGTAAGGTATAGGTCTCCCCAATATAAGACTTGTTGTTATATAATCCAAATGATACAATGACCTCTGATTATTGCAAAAGTCCAACCCCACCAGCGAGTGAAAGAAACCAAATGGGGCTCTTTGACACCCACTTGTAAGTTGAAAAGGTCGAACTGTGCTTTGTACATGTGTAGACATATCAAGTGAACATTTCCACCGCAACCTATTATTTTAAAACACAAATGACCCAGTGAAGTCACCAAAAAGGACATGCTACATGTATGGACAAACTGAAGCGAGAAACCAAGATGTCAGACTATGGACCAATTGTCTTAAAGCAGATTGATTGAGAACCCAAATCATTCTTTAAGAAAGCTGTTCCAAAATCACTTTATTAGGTACCGCTCAACAAGAACAACCTAGTTTATGATAATTGAAACAGTGAATAATATTCTAAACTATCATAGACGGGTATGATTCTTTTAAAAATATAACAATTTTACTGCCCTTACTGTAATGGAAAAATTAATAGGAGGGCCTGGCTCATCATTGGTGAACCCTCCCAGCGGTTTCGCCAGTTTTCATTGCAGTAAGGGTAATATAAATTGTTTGATTTTTAAAAAGAATCATACGCGTCTATAATAGTTTCGAATTTTGATAACAGATGGCGGGCTAATGCAGCATAATGAACAATATGCAAAAGTTATTTACATATTAAATAAAATGTTAACGTGGGATTCAATCCCGGTTCATGGCTGTCGGGAATCGAGGGTGTAACCTACTCATCCACCGACTTTAAAAAAAGCTGATTTTATTGTAGCGTAGAAAATCAAGTCTTTGTAATATCTGGGGATGTTGAAAGTATTTATTGATGACGTCACCAGTCGACAAATATCAACCAAACTATCTACAGCTAGAGAATCTTGAACAAGCACGCAGCAAATAAATATTTCGATCATTATTTTATATTAAATAATTGAATTAAATCTGTTTACAAAATTAAATTAAATAATAAATTATTTCTTCGCCACACACAATATAAATACACATATTTAATTTAAAAAATATTACAGCGGTATGGTAGATTAAAACTGGCGAAACCGCTGGGAGGGTTCACCACTGATGAGCCAGGGCCCTTCCCATTAATTTATCATTACAGTAAGGACGATAGAAAATTATTTTATTTTGAAAAGAATCATACGCGCCTAAAATAGTACCAATTTCTGACAACAGATGTCGCGTTACTACGTCATATAATCATCTCTCTACAGATATGTAATTAATTCTTTTTGTTCATTGTGTTGTTCTAGGAGAATCATTATAAACGTTGTAATTATCTTTTGTCTTCTATTTTTAAAAGTCAATTTTCACAACAAACACTAAAAATGGACATATTAATATATGTGATATGATCCTGTCGACTCTTCTGTGATATGATCCTGTCGACTTTCAATGTGACAATATAGTGGTAATGATGTGGTGAGGTGAGAAATAATGAAACAACAAGTTTGGAAGGAATTCCAGGCAATCAACGAGAGAGAGCGGATCGACGGGCGACCGACCCGCTGAACGACCGTTTTCCCTGTGTACACAACCGGGGGGCTAACCAGGAAAGTCGCCAGGTGGTGACGGCCCCCCCCCCCCCTCAGGAATGTGGTCAAAATGGTCGTGAGTTAGTTGTCTAAAGTGTCTCGCTTTAGCTGCTCATCTCTCTCTCGTTGGCTGTTGGTTTGTTTTATTAATCCTGGAAGAGCATATATTATGACATATATATATACACTCATTCCTTGCTTTGCGTCGGGGTTACGTTCCAAAAAAAACACGACGCAAAGTGAAAATAAAATTTTGATGGCATGGCGCAATCAAAAACAAAGGTGTAACCATATTTTAGGGAAAAAAAATTAAAGACTCGAATCCAAAACAACGCAACTTCGAAAATCTAACGACGCACAGTGAAAATCAGTAAAAATTAAACAGCGACGCAACTTCGAAAAAAACGCAAAACGAAACGACGCAAAGCGAGGTATTGGTGTATATATATATATTAATAGTAAAAATTTTGGAAAATAGAGAAAAGTAAAATATTAAGAAATACAGATTTTGAATTTAACTTTAAGTCAGAACAGCGAGCAAATTCTGTATCTCACATGTTTAAACACACAAACTAAATAACAAATTATATACTTTTTGAAATTCTCTTAACGGTATTTTATATATATAGCCTCTGGCACCAAAAAATCTTTTTGGTCGCAGTGGTTACAGCCTACTCCACGCTAACGAGCGCCAAAAAGCACGAAACGCGTTCGTGGATAGCTTTTCTTGATTTATCAAGAAATTGGGTTGGTCAAATACCAGGGAACAGGCTAAATCAATGTTTAGTTGATTTCTGTTCCACCAGATGGCGTTCTGCCTTCTGTAAAGCACATTTGCTCCTGGTCAGGATATGCCATTTTTATTTTTGATTTCAACACCTGACCTTTTATCTTTCATTTTTTCATATATATATATTAAAATAAAAAAAGGCCTATCCTGACCAGGAGTGCATGTGCTTTTCAGAAAGCAGAGTTATGGAACAGAAATCAACTAAACATTGATTTAACCTGTTCCCTGATATTTGACCAACCCAATTTCTTGATAAATCAAGAAAAGCCATCCACGAACGCGTTTCGCGCTGTTGGCGCTCGTCAGCGTGGAGTAGGCTGTACCACTGCGACCAAAAAGATTTTTGATCCCAGAGGCTTCTTGAGAAACCATGTTTTTAACCATCCCAATATACACTCATGGATAAAATTTAAGAAAGCGGAAAGTATTTGATGTCGTCGGTCATCTATTTATTTATTTTTTTTTTTTTGAAGGAGACAGAGGTTGTTCATACTTGGTTATCTGTGTGTCTTCAATAAAGGTCACTGTAATATATTTAAGAGTTATTGTCCCGATATACATGAGGTACAACTTCCTTAAGTGTTGTTCCTCCATGAGTGTAAACCTAAGAGAATATTTGATGCCTCTCGCAATATTACTCTCCCATTGCAGCAGGGATATTAGGAACTGTTGAAGAAATAAACGTAAAATAGCTCAATTCTTTCAGTATAGGGGCAGTTACAAATAAAAACTACCATGATTATCACGTCCTGGATAATATACATGTAAGTGAGCACAGCAACTCTAAAAACAAAGGTCACCTCTCCCGTCAAAATAGGCGTAAAAACTAAGCCCCATCTACTAACCATCTCCACAAACTAGCGGATTCAGGTCGTTGACAAAGCCACAACACCGGTGAGACAGTGGTTTCGGGCTAATGTCCTTCTTCAGTCTAGGGCAGAATTTGGTTTCATGGGATCCACAAGGATTTTTCATGGAATACAGTGGAACCCAGCAAAGTGGTGTTTAGATGGCAAAGTAGTTTGGTAACTTCTAAGACTAATATATAGAAATATATATATGGCGTACCTGGATCTGTTAAAGAAAAAAAAACAATTTTTACTCAAAATATGTCGAGGGATTGCTCCCTCTTTATCAATTTATTCCACAATGGTAAAATATGGATGCAGATTTTGTTGTGAGGAATTCAATAATTTAAATAGTATTTCTCCCGTCAAAATAGACATACAGGTTACGCGCCAGCTATTCCCACAATTTTTGGTATTTGTGTACGCAGTTTGAAAATCTCATGGATGGACAGGACACAGGGTGTGTACGCAGGTACAGGACACGTGGAGTGTACGCGGGTTCTCAGCAGCAGGAGGAACAGGACACGTGGAGTGTACGCGGGTTCTCAGCAGCAGGAGGAACAGGACACGTGGAGTGTACGCGGGTTCTCAGCAGCAGGAGGAACAGGACACGTGGGGTGTACGCGGGTTCTCAGCAGCAGGAGGAACAGGACACGTGGGGTGTACGCGGGTTCTCAGCAGCAGGAGGAACAGGACACGTGGGGTGTACGCGGGTTCTCAGCAGCAGGAGGAACAGGACACGTGGGGTGTACGCGGGTTCTCAGCAGCAGGAGGAACAGGACACGTGGAGTGTACGCGGGTTCTCAGCAGCAGGAGGAACAGGACACGTGGGGTGTACGCGGGTTCTCAGCAGCAGGAGGAACAGGACACGGGGAGTGTACGCGGGTTCTCAGCAGCAGGAGGAACAGGACACGGGGTGTGTACGCATGTACAGGACACGTGGCGAAGACGTGTGGCGCAAGGAATGACTGGAAAGAGAGCCAAACACTCCGCTATCTCCACTACTGACAGATGGGTCTATCTCCAGACCTAGTGTCCTTCCCTGACACAATTTGTCGCGGCGTAGAGAGACAAACTATAGAAGTCTATATACAAAACTTCACTCAATTTACATATACGTTTCTGAAATAAACATAAAACACCGGAAGGATGATATTCATGCACCAAAAGAGAAACTTGCTTCACCTTTATGGTATTCTTTGTCTGAAAATCGGTCCTTGCCACTTCACCAGTTTAACCACCTGTTTGGTAAATTCGACCGATTTCTCAACACTTCTCATAGGATGTTATGAAATCGAAGCTGTCCCTGTACTGATGAGGGTTATAGCCAGACACCATGGTATAACACAGGTTGTTGGCTTTTTGTCTGAATATTCCAAAACTGATGTTATGGCTTTATCTCTACCATAACGTGCCGTACAATATAATACACTGCGGCCTGTGATTGTAAAACGACACCTTGAAGTTACACCGCATGAGGTTCTTTCAACGAAAAATCAAAATTTTATTTCAAGGTCAAATATCGACTATTTCTAACCTTTCATACCTCATCCAAAAAGGATAGAAATAGTCGATATTTCACCTTGAAATAAAAATTTGATTTTCGTTTAAAAGAAACTCATGCGGTGTAACTTCAAGTGTCGTTCCGTACTGGGTTGATGAACCAAAATGAATTGTTTTTATGTCTTTTTTAAGGGAAAGGTGCCTCTTTTGGTGCAAATTTGAATGCGAAATTATAAGAGAATGTTATTCCTATGTTACCATGAAGTACGTTCAAAATGTACACTCATGAACAAAACTTAAAGAAGTGAAAGTCTTCGATGTCGTTGGTCATTTGTTTTTATGAAGGAGACAAAGGCAATTATGTTCAAAGTTGGTTATCTCGTGTGTCTTCTTCAAGAAAGGTAACTGTAATATATTTCAGAGTTATTGTCTAAATCCCGATATACATGCTAAAATATACAACTTCCTTAAGTTTTTTGTCCATAAGTGTACTTCAATATAACGCCTTTGTATCTATTTTAACATGTTTTAATTAATATTTTATCTATATTGTCACACTGAATAATTATTTTAAATATTCTGTTGTTTATCATCATAAATATTTGCATAGTCATCACCCTTTACCATACTTGTATATCACCACTTGTAAAATCAATTGACACATTTTGCGATATATAAGTTTAATTAATAAATTATTTTTAATTAAGTTTTTGGAATACTTGTCTTCTCTGCAGTGACAATATTGTAGATGTTGATGTCCATCAAGTCGACTTTCAGCAACTACATGGACAAATATTGTCCAATATGATCTGTAAGTAACCATCACTCTCATCTAGTGACCTTCTGGTTGTTTTCTTGACCCTTTCTAACCAGCTCATAGCAAGACTTCCTTCAATGTTTCCCAACATCATTTCTAAACCATTTACTCCCATTATATGTCCAAAGTCAGTCTATTTCCATATTTGGGATTCTAGGGATCTACCAGAGGATTAATTTAAGATTGAAATATCTGTCCATGGTACTCTGAATTCTCCATGTCCACATATCAAGGGTTCAGTTTGTCTATATTCATGTCTATTTGTGTCTATTTTGATTCTCATGTCTATATGGTCCCATTAAGGGACAGTATGTTTTGTACCATTCCAAGATAGAATGTACAAAATAGTCAATTAATACAAAGCAATAACATACCATCTACATATATATAATTAATGAAGACATTAAGACGTGAATGTTTCTTTTCACAAATAAATCAAATTTATACCGTTTAATGTAATTCTACTGTCCTAGTTTGTCCTTATGTCCATAGTTTTCTTAAATACCATTTCTAAAATTTCACTCTTCAGTGCAGCATTGCGTAGAGGCGATATCGTAGCCCATTAGGATCTTCCGAGGCGCGATTATTGCTAGTTGAAAACTTTTACCTTTCAGTGCAGCATATAAAAGCATTTTTTTTTTATCCCATGGGTAAGATTCTACCAGGCCATGTGTGTGAGAGAGAGAGAGAAGGTTGGAAGCAATAATATTTTCTACTATAGTTTTGTTGTATAGGTCTTAGCTCCAATACAGTCCAGGATATGTGCTGGAGTTGTTGTATAGGTCTTAGCTCCAATACAGTCCAGGATATGTGCTGGAGTTGTTGTATAGGTCTTAGCTCCAATACAGTCCAGGATATGTGCTGGGGTTGTTGTATAGGTCTTAGCTCCAATACAGTCCAGGATATGTGCTGGAGTTGTTGTATAGGTCTTAGCTCCAATACAGTCCAGGATATGTGCTGGAGTTGTTGTATAGGTCTTAGCTACAATACAGTCCAGGATATGTGCTGGAGTTGTTGTATAGGTCTTAGCTACAATACAGTCCAGGATATGTGCTGGAGTGGAGTTGAATGAAGCAGAATGATCCAATACAGTATTAGAGCTCTAAGAAGAGGTCTGGTAGATAAAATTGGCGAAACCGCTGGAAGGGTTCACCACTGATGAGCTAAACCCTCACAATATATATTTTAAATCGTACTAAGGACAGTATAATTTTGATTTATTTTTGAAAATAAACATTCACGTCTTAATGTCTCCATTTGTTAAAAAATAACCAAAACTGTTGGAATATTACACCGAGTAACAATGGCTATAGATGAGCTTGTGTTTGAAAAGGAACTTGTATGTATATAATGTTTTATTGTTGTTTTTCATGTAGACATATATACCAAGATTTGTTTTGTATAATTGCTATTGATAATACATATAAAATGAAAGGATTTAAAAGCACGAATGTTTCTTTTATACAGAATACAAATTTCTACAAACTTTTATATGTATAGATGGTGTATAATTGCTATTAATAATAAATAATATGCAAAATTGGTTACGTCCTTCTTACTTACTTTAATTACATAACATAAACAACAGGATTTCTTGAAAATAAAAATACTTCGGCCAGTTAATCTTTTTATCGACGTTTCGACATTTTTATATTAATATTTCTTACGAAAACATACTCAAACTATAGGTTACTTTATGATTCATTCATTCCAGAACATTATTTCTCATGCAATCTGTCCTCAGCTCTAGTGAGTTTCATTGCACAGATCAGGATAATATCAACATTGATCAAAGAAAATCATATCTACGTAATTAAGAAAGAAGATTTGTACTGTAGGTTATGCGGAAGTCAGATAACCGATGAAATATACCATTTTACTGCTGAGTGCGGGGATCTGGAAGGAGAGAGAAAAAAGATCCTGAAAAGTCTTCCTAGACCGCATTTGAACTCAATAAAGATAATAAAAACTGTTTCAGATAAGAAAAGTTGGGCAATAGAACTGTTCAACTACCAAAAAGCGGTTGTAAATAAAATTGCACTCGTGGAAGAGAGAAGAACTGGGGCAATATAAAAAAATATATATATATATTTGACATACCTTAATTATAAACACTCCATCTCTCCCTTTTCTCTTGTGTTGAATATTGTTAACAATTCTACGGCGGATCTGTACAGGGCAGGACGCCCTAATAAAGTTGATTTGTTGTTGTTGTTTGTTATTAATATTTACTGGCCGAAGTATCTTTATTTCCAAGAACTATGAATGCCGGCCAAGCAGCCTCTATATTTACAAAAACAACAGACGATAGCTTCACTGAATTCCTACACAAACATGTTACAGTTCCGGGAATCTTGTCAACTATTCAAATTCCTGGACTTATGGACTAAGTAAGTGTTTACATCTCAGCTTTCGGCCCTGACCTTTTTATCAGAGCGTATGTCAGATATCCTGGCTGTTTTTTTGATTGGTTGAGAAATACGATTGAGATGTCCCCATTACTGCGTTGTAAGGTAGGGGCATGGCTCATCATTGGTCTCAACAGACTTGCAGTCCACGGTGTCACACAGTTTATAATAGCTTCGTGTCAGTTGAAGGAAAGGGCTTCCAAGAATTGTTAGAATAGTGTTGGGTCACTCCAATCAGAATATGCGCGGAAACAAGACTTCAAACCGGCACAAATAGTAATAAGAGTAGCAAAATAATAAAATTACACTTATGGACAAACTTAAGGAAGTGGAAAATCTTTGATGCCGCCGGTTAACTATTTCTATTTTTTTAAGGAGCCAGAGGTAATTTTGTTCACATTTGGTTATTTCGTGTGTCTCCAATAAAGGTCACTATAATATCTTTCAGAGTTATTGTCTGAATCCCGATATACATGGTAAAAGCTACAACTTCCTTAAGTTTTGTCTTCATGAGTGTATCTTTCAGAGTTATTGTCTGAATCCAGATATACATGGTAAAAGGTACAACTTCCTTAAGTTTTGTCCAGGAGTGTATCTTTCAGAGTTATTGTCTGAATCCCGATATACATGGTAAAAGCTACAACTTCCTTAAGTTTTGTCCAGGAGTGTATCTTTCAGAGTTATTGTCTGAATCCCGATATACATGGTAAAAGGTACAACTTCCTTAAGTTTTGTCCAGGAGTGTATCTTTCAGAGTTATTGTCTGAATCCCGATATACATGGTAAAAGCTACAACTTCCTTAAGTTTTGTCCAGGAGTGTATCTTTCAGAGTTATTGTCTGAATCCCGATATACACGGTAAAAGCTACAACTTCCTTAAGTTTTGTCCAGGAGTGTATCTTTCAGAGTTATTGTCTGAATCCCGATATACATGCTAAAAGGTACAACTTCCTTAAGTTTTGTCCAGGAGTGTATCTTTCAGAGTTATTGTCTGAATCCCGATATACATGGTAAAAGGTACAACTTCCTTAAGTTTTGTCCATGAGTGTATCTTTCAGAGTTATTGTCTGAATCCCGATATACATGGTAAAAGGTACAACTTCCTTAAGTTTTGTCCATGAGTGTATCTTTCAGAGTTATTGTCTGAATCCCGATATACATGGTAAAAGGTACAACTTCCTTAAGTTTTGTCCATGAGTGTATCTTTCAGAGTTATTGTCTGAATCCCGATATACATGGTAAAAGCTACAACTTCCTTAAGTTTTGTCCATGAGTGTATCTTTCAGAGCTATTGTCTGAATCTCGATATACATGGTAAAAGCTACAACTTCCTTAAGTTTTGTCCATGAGTGTATTGGATTCAGTAAATACAGAATTTCAAGGCTGATTTATATTCAGACGTGTGTAATGGTAGGTTTTACCCCCAACTACTATCCTTGATACTCTATCTTTGCTGAATACAGTGATATACATTGATTATGTAAATAGAGATATATGTAAATAGGATATACAGAAATTGTATTGCATAGGTTCGTACATAGTTGTTGTAACAATGAACCAATTCTTACATCAACAAACTCACCAAAAGCATCAATAAGCTACCTTGTTCAGCCTCACGCCATAGCTACCCTCTTGATCAAACATTTGAAGATTTTCTTCAGTTGCTTTCGACTTGACTGGCCTTCAGTGACGTCATACTTCGATCTTTCCAGTTATGTCTTCCTCCATAGCTTCCCATCAATCCAATACTTCCTGAGATTGTGACAAAATGTTACAA
Organism: Cordylochernes scorpioides; assembly: GCA_030710605.1. Taxonomy (NCBI): domain Eukaryota; kingdom Metazoa; phylum Arthropoda; class Arachnida; order Pseudoscorpiones; family Chernetidae; genus Cordylochernes; species Cordylochernes scorpioides. The sequence continues at coordinate 2,957,785 of CP092881.1, read as the reverse complement.
AAGTGAAATTGTACTGGAATCATTTGGATAATTAAAGAGAAACGTATCTCCTGATCTTGTAACTAAAAGTTGCTGATAGTTTGCGCCATCTACCGGAATAAATATTTTAGTTGCACGCTCAGGAGATACTTTTCTCTTAATCATTCTGATTGGTTGATCAATGTCACCAACAGACTTTAGTGAATGTCGTCTGAAGATATGGATTGGCGATGTCTGCTCAAGACGCCCTCTATTCTTACACTTCAGAGCGTTGACATATTCTTACATCTTCATTATGCAAATCTAGGATTATGTAAATAAGGAATTTATAGAGACAGTTTTGAAAAGATTTTGCGGTGTTTTTCTGATAAAAGAGAATTTATTTCCATAACATCTTTTTCTCTCTAGAGACAATAAAGCAGAGTCCGGGGGTAAATATGCAAATCTAGGATTGTGTAAATAAGGAATTTATAGAGAGAGTTTTGAAAAGATTTTGCGGTGTTTTTCTCTGATAAAAGAGAATTTATTTTTATAACATTTGTTTCTTTCTAGAGACAATAAAGCAGAGTCCGGGGGTAAATATGTAAATGAGTAACCTGAAGTTCCTGTCACCGTGACGTCACTTCCACATCCTTCCTCTCTGACAACGCCTTCAGTTGTTCTACATTGGATTCCGGTCCAAGAGCCGGACAGAAATTTGCATAATTTCCTCTCAGGAATTTCACAGTCCGTTATCGCCTTATAATGTTTCATTTCCCGCCTTCACTTCCCGGTAATATGCAATTTTTTCTATTTCCTGGTTTACACAGAGTATATAACTATTTTAATTACAATACTTCCCCTAATTCACAACGTTTTTGATACACACAATGTCAAATTTCAACCATAGTATCTACTAAACATCCAGGATTTAACGGAATGTTAAAGTGAAGAAGTATCTAATAGGATATGTAAATATACATATATACTCTGTGTACACTGATGGACAAACCTTAAGGAAGTTGTACCTCATGTATATATCTGGACAATAACTCTGAAAGATATTACAGTGATCTTTATTGAAGACATACGAGATAACCAAGTGTGAACAGCCTCTGTCTCAAAAAAATAAAAATAAATAAAAAGTCGACCGTTGACATCAAAGACTTACCACTTCCTTTTAACTACTATATAACTATCCAGTGTCAGTACGGTATATTCTCCCCAGCCATAGTGCTTGGTATATATTCCACTTTATGCGGCCATTGGGGCTCAAAATCATCTATTTTGGTTAGCAGCCCCGTAAATAAAGATATTTCCTAAAGAGACAAAGGTCGCCTCTCCCGTCAAAATAGACGTCAGAACCAGACGCCATTTATTGACCGTCGCTGCAAACTAGCGGCCTCGGATCGGTAACAAAACCACAACACCAGCTTTGGCAAACTGAAAAGCGTCCACCTAGAGATCATGGTTAAAGAGACAAAGGTCGCCTCTCCCGTCAAAACAGACGTCAAAATCAGAAACCACCATGGTCTCTAGGTGGACGCTTTTCAGTTTGTCAAAGCTGGTGTTGTGGTTTTGTTACCGACCCGAGGCCGCTAGTTTGCAACGACGGTCAATAGATGGCGTCTGGTTTTGACGTCTATTTTGACGGGAGAGGCGACCTTTGTCTCTTTAGATCAATATCCTCCCGGCAAAATTTCCAAATATATTTCCAGTACGGTGTAATTTGGTCAGTCCATCCCTGTACTTATATTCTCCACATAATAATCATAGAGAGTCTCCAGTACTGGTCATGTCTGGGAGACTACACCATCATCCAGCGACCTACAGAGCTACTTCGGACTACATTCTCGTGTCAACCAAGATGCCATTCACCAGTTTTTCCTTATCTTTGGTGTGAAGTGAGATATTGTCATGGTAGGTTTTCTATCATCATTAGTACACATGGTACAGGCCATTATAATCATGATGGGTATAAGTTGGCAACTTCTTTTACTCTAAGTGTCACCGCATGTAGAGAGCAGCTCGACTTTTGAAGTTACAAATGTTCCAGAGCCCTGTTTGGTTACTTGAACTCGCTGGTGGTGTTGGACTTTTGTAAGAATCAGGGGGTCATTGGAGCAAATTTTTTTAATAATAAAAAAGTACCCAATAAGGAATTCAATCCTGGGTAGTGTCGGTAGAAAACCAGCGGTACACACTACACTACCATTGATTTACCAATGTAATCTACACCACCGCCATTATATAGAATGTACCAACTATGTCTACTCAGTCCGTGACGTCGTGAAAATTATTTTTAGCGTGAGAGAGTGAGAAAGGTCTTAGAAATGGTCATCACGTGACCTTGACGTCAGAGTGGGCACCGAAGTGTGCCAAGGACCTGACAATATGTGACAGTAGCTCCCGTGTCACATCTTCACCATAACTCTGTCCTCTGGAGAGATTTGTCGTTTAGCGGACACTTCCCAGTAACACAGAGTTACTCCTATTAAGATCAAGACAATTGAAGTTACACAGCATGAGTTTCTTTTCAACGAATAATCAAATTTTTATTTCAAGGTTAAATATCAATTATTTCTAACCTTTTTGGATGAGGTATGAAAGGATGAATTATGAAAAGTAATGATGAACGGAAAAATAAAAGTGTCCAGGGATGGGAATCGAACCCACAATGTTCCGCTTACCGGGCAGATGCCATGTCCACTAGGCATAAGTTTTAAAGTATAACTTTCTATTTATCACTTAGCGATCTTTGTTTGAGTTCCTAATTCAAAACATCATTCGCCTATATCACTATTGTAACAAAGTATTTTATTAACAGAGTATCATTTTTATGATATGATGCACTAGCGCGCCATCTGTTAACAAATGATTATTGAAACGTTCACCACTGATGAGCCAGGCCCTCCCATTAATTTTTCCATTGCAGTAAGGGCAGTAGAAATTGTTTAATTTCAAAAAGAATCATACGCGTTTAAAATAGTTTCGAATTTTTGTTATCATTTTTATGTTTATATTTTGTTACTCTGTTAACTTCCCTCATTCCTTATCTTTTATTTATCATTCATAGTTTGTTCTTGCCATAAATAAATTGCTGTGTCATCCTGAAGTTTGTCTTCCCTAATTTTCCACGTGGCAATATGGTAGCAAAGTATTTTCGATCAAATAATCCCTTGAATCAAAATTAAAACAAGAACATTCAGCTTCCAGGGTCGGAGTTAGAAGACCATACTCTAAATACCCAATACACCCGGAAGAAATACAAGACAAACCTTCAGGGAAATGTTTCTTTTTTAAAAATATTTGGCGATAAATTCATGTCTTGAGTTCACAATTCAATAAAATGAGAGATTTTTAAAATAAAAAATATTTTAAAAGGAAACTTTTCCCTAGAGGGTTAATCTTTTTTTTTTTCAATAACAAAGTATTTTTTATGAAAATTCGAAACTATTATAGACACGTATGATTCTTTTTAAAAATTAAACAATTTCTACTGTCCTTACTGAAATGTAAAATTGATTGGGAGGGCTTGGTTTATCAGTGTTGAACCTTCCCAGCAGTTTCGCCAGTTTTCATTGCAGTAAGGGTAGTAGAAATGGTTTAATTTTTAAATAGAATCATACACGTCTATAATAGTTTCGAATTTACATAACAGATGGCACGCTAATACATTATAAAGTATTTATTATTTTATTAACAGAGTATCAATTTTGATGTTTATATTTTGTTACTATGTAAACTTTCCTCTTTGTTTATCTTGTATTTTATAATTCCTTTTTTGTTGCTGTCGTATTCAATGAAGAGCCTCAGCCCGACGGGCCCTGGATCGTCCACGCCTCGCGGCCACCCTCATCTCCAGATTCATCGCGAGATGGACGCCCACCATCGCACCACCATCCAGGATCGACTGGGCCTCGCTACGGCGCTGCGCCTTCTCGGGCCACGAGGCCGACGCGGCCCTCAAGTTGGCCCTCCACGCCCTGCCCCATCCGGCCCATCCTGCCTCGGCCGGCCCCTCGTGTCCTGCCTGCGAGTCCGTCGACAGCTCCCTCGGCCACCGATACTGGAGCTGTCGTTCCATCAGGCCCCTCATCAGAGAGGCCTTCAACATCATAGGGCGGCCCCCTGACCTGCAGGCTTGGATCTTCGGCGGGCCCGGCCTTGAGGACGACGCCCTCTCCATCCTGGCGTCGGCAAAGCTGCGCGTTTATCGCCACTTTGTACAGGTTGGGCTCGGAGAAGCGGTGGAGGACCCGAGGATGCCTTCTTCCTTCATCCTCCATCATCACTTTGTAAAAAATTATGTATTATATTCCTGTTTATATTTCTCTTATTCTCTCTCGCTGAATTGTAAAATTGTCTAGATGACAATAAATATGTTTCAATTGTCAATTGTCACCTCTATCACAGCAGTCGCAATGTTCTCTATCTTGGGTGTGTAAAGCTGCTGTTCTGGGTCCATGTCAGTTTTCTGTTGTTGTTGTCATGTCCAATGAAGAGCCTCAGATGTCTCCGTACATCTCTATCACAGCAGTCACAATGTTCTCTATCTTGGGTGTGTAAAGCTGCTGTTCTGGGTCCATGTCAGTTTTCTGTTGTTGTTGTCAGTCCAATGAATTGCCTCAGATGTCTCCATACATCTCTATCACAGCAATGTTCTCTATCTTGGGTGTGTAAAGCTGCTGTTCTGGGTCCATGTCAGTTTTCTGTTGTTATTGTCGTGTCCAATGAAGAGCCTCAGATGTCTCCATGCATCTCTATCACAGCAGTCACAATGTTCTCTATCTTGGGTGTGTAAAGTTGCTGTTCTGGGTCCATGTCAGTTTTCTGTTGTTGCTGTCGTGTCCAATGAAGAGCCTCAGATGTCTCCATGCATCTCTATCACAGCAGTCACAATGTTCTCTATCTTGGGTGTGTAAAGTTGCTGTTCTGGGTCCATGTCAGTTTTCTGTTGTTGCTGTCGTGTCCAATGAAGAGCCTCAGATGTCTCCATGCATCTCTATCAGAGTCTTAGTTTGTTCTTGTCTTAAATAAATTGTGTCATCCTGAAGTTTGTTTTTCCTAATTTTCGACGTGGCAATATTAAATTTTAACGTTATTTTGACGTTTCAAATTAAAAATCACTTTATTAGGTACCGCTCAACAAGAACAACCTAGTTTATGATATTTGCAACAATGAATAACATGTGAAGGTTATTCACATATTAAACAAAATGTTAACGCGGGATTCAATCCCGGTTCATGGCTTTCGGGAATCGAGGGTGTTACCTACTTGTCCACCGACTTATTATTTTGACGGGAGAGGTGCCCAATACTTTCATAGAATATTAAAATACATTTATATTATCTGACAAAGTAAGACAAACTTTCTAGTGTCTTTACTGCGGTGAACAATAGTAGGAGGGGTTAAGCTCATCAAGTACTGTATTGGACGGCAATATATGTAACACTTGTGGTATTCCAGCCACCTATGTAAATAAGGTTTTGAAACAGTAGAATTCCACTAGTTCCCATCTCAGGGAAGACAGTTGAAGTTTGTTTTTAAATGTAAAATAAACATAGGTTCGCTTAATGTTTGTGAATTATGAAATTCTCCAGACAAAATGCGTCTCTTTATTTAATTACAATACACAAATATAAACATCTAGACAAGCTTTCGAGGATAGATCTTCTACAAGGCAGCCTAGAAGCTACAAGGAACCGGGTAAACTGGTGTATTCATAATTTACATCTATATTGGAAACGACATATTACAACATGTTTCTTTTATTAGAATGCGCGGAAAGCTTTCGAGCGTTAGATCTTTATCCGTTCTGAGAAAGAGATAATACGCGAAAGCTTGAGACACATTTTAATGAAGTAACACCTTGTACAATTAAATATTTTAATTTCACAACTTGTTTTGATTGTAAGTTCTATCTCTTTTTTTACAATATTATTTGAGATCTCTGCAGGTGAAATAACGGTGAGAATTTCATGCCATAATGTAAATTTAAATAGGTCTCTTTCAACAGCTACCAAATGTGTTCAAAACTCAGTAATCTGGGCAACTTTGTAATGTTCTACAAACTTGGCTTCTCACACACCTTTCTCACATCTTTCAATTTTGTCAGCTGAACTTCAACATTCTATCTAGATCAATTAGCGGCTTGTTCTACAACGATCTATTGTTCGAAAGCTTGTCAAAATTATACCGCTATAATAAAGACTATTGTCGCCATTAACTTTGGTTTCTTCTTAGAAACAATCTTTATTATTGGAGGAATAATGGTGCATCCCCCCAGGGGATATGTTTTCTTTTACGAAAATATACTAACACAAGCTTTCGTTGGGATTTTAACGTTCTACTTCAGGAGAAAGAGAGAGAGAGAGAGAGAGAGAGAGAGAGAGAACGCTTCACGATTTTGCGTGTCATCCTTGCGCAGGGCCATGCTAATCTTCTCTGTATCGTTCCAATTTTAGTATATGTACCGCCGAGAGAGATTGAGATTGAAACTGATTTATTAAAACGTCCATATATGATTAGATAATTATGATTACAAAATTGAATAAATACGAATAAATGTAAATCGAAGCAATTATCCCTAGCCGGGATATCGCGTTTTGGGTATTGAAATAAATAAACTTTGGTTTATTCTTAGAAACAATCTTTATTATTGGAGAAATAATGCTGCATCCCCCCAGGAGATATGTTTAACACAAAGCCATCTATACATATAAAATGAAAGAATTTAAAATCACGAATGTTTCTTTTATACATAATACAAACTTCTACTGTCCTTACTGCGATGAAAAATATATTGGGAGGGCTTGGTTCATCAGTGGTGAACCCTCCCAGCGGTTTCGCCAATTTAATCCACCAGACCGCTTCTCAGAGCTCTAATACTGTATTGGATGATTCTGCTTATATACGCAGCACTGAAGGGTGGAATCTCAGAAATGGGTTTCAAGAGAACTATGGACATATAGGACAGTAGAATTCCATTCAAATATTTGCATCGAGCAATATGTTTCTTTTACCAAATGTACTAATTCAAGCTTTCGTTGGGATTTTGGCGTTCTTTTACAGGAAAGGGAGAGACTTTAATACTGATTTTATGACTCGAGTTAATTGGTGATAATGATCGAATTGTGTCCAGAGAGAAAGAATAAAAAAAACATCGCGACACGTCATTTCCACGAGCGTCATCTTCCCAGTCTCCCGTCGACAAAGGAGGAAATGACTGTAAGAAGACAATGAGAGGAAAGTACAAGACAGGTTTCTGGAGAGAGAAAGAAAAAAAACATCTTCAAGATTTGTCCATCCGTGTGGAGATGCATTGCTACATGTTGGAGAAGTTCTGGGGAAGTTTGAATGATCTACAGAAACAATAATGGATAGAAGAAAACCGCCAAGAATTTGATTTCCCAAAACTTCTAGCGTTTACTCAATACATCGTCATTTAGATAAAAATACCCCCTTGAATTAATATTAAAATAAAAACATAAAGCCTCCAGGGAGAAGATTCTTTTAATTCGGTTTTTTTCTTCTTTGGAAATGTGTTTGAAGGTAGTTTGATCTTCAAGGATTTCAATTACAATTATTTTATTTCCAAAGCGCTATATCCCGCAAGGGATACTTGCACCAAACAAGGAGAAAAGTTTATTTACATAAGTTATTTACATTATTCAACGCATGAAAACATTAGAGATCCAGATTTTGTAGAAAGTTTAGAATGTATTTACAAAATGAATTGAACTTTAAATATGATTTTTTATCGGAAATCAAATCGTTAAATTCACAAACAACTAGTTCATTCTTCATTCTATAATCTTAAAATGCTGGGCAATCGATCAGTAGATGTTTTGAGGTTAGTTCCTCAATACCACAAAAGCAACTTGAATCCTCCACTGCCTTTATTGATCTTCAGGGATACTCAGCATTTTACTATGGTAATCAGTTTTGTCCAGAATCACTGTTTGACCGCCTTTATCTAATTGGGTGATGATTATTTTGTTTCTTAAGTCTTTAAAGAATCTTTTCCCTGGAGGCTTTATGTTTTTATTTTAACATTGTCATTTCATTGCTCAGGACAGTATGAAGAAATAGTAGAAAGATATCTGATTCCCAATAACAGAAAGTATAAATTCCTCTGTGACAACAGTACTGTAAGTTATGTTTTTTACATGTTGACAAAAGTAGGTACAAAGAGTCAATATAGAAGATAGAAAAATCCCCCGATATGATTTGTGAAAGTGGTAAAACGATATTTGTAGACGACAAAATAATTATCTACATTCCTATCTGTAGAGAAAGCAATGTTACACCGCGGTCTACCAATATATAAGTCTACATTCTACCAAGACAGAAGCATCTACGGTTATTCAGTCTCTATAAGACGACACAACCATTCTTCTTAGCAAAGTTCCGTTGTCGATTTAACGGAGGTTTATAGATAGAAGACGTGACACCTACCATGGCCTGCAGGGGCGAGGAGATTGCCCCGGCGCTGTGTTGGACCAGGAGCACCGCGGAGAGGCAGAGCACGACGAGCTCCATGGTGACTAGAACATAACTGACGTCAAGTCGACGTCCTTGGCGGCCGCTGCCACTGTGGGGAGCTGGTGTCGTCCTGGTGTACCGCCCCTGGTGTGCTGTACCTCCGTGTAGCTTATTGTCCGTGTACTGTACCGCTCTCTCCGTGTAGCTTATTGTCCGTGTACTGTACCGCCCCTGGGTGTACTGTACCACTCTCTCCGTGTAGCTTATTGTCCGTGTACTGTACCACTCTAATGTACCGTCTTCGTGGTGTAGACAGTATGGACAATAGTCAATGTACCACCTCCGTGTAGTGCACCGTCTCTGTGGTACTGTCTTCGTGTAGCTTATTGTCAATGTACCACCGTCCGTGTAGTACACCGTCTCTGTGGTACTGTCTTCGTGTAGCTTATTGTCAATGTACCACCTCCGTGTAGTGCACCGTCTCTGTGGTACTGTCTTCGTGTAGCTTATTGTCAATGTACCACCTCCGTGTAGTACACCGTCTCTGTGGTACTGTCTTCGTGTAGCTTATTGTCAATGTACCACCTCCGTGTAGTGCACCGTCTCTGTGGTACTGTCTTCGTGTAGCTTTATTGTCAATGTACCACTCCGTGTAGTGCACCGTCTCTGTGGTACTGTCTTCGTGTAGCTTATTGTCAATGTACCACCTCCGTGTAGTGCACCGTCTCTGTGGTACTGTCTTCGTGTAGCTTATTGTCAATGTACCACCTCCGTGTAGTGCACCGTCTCTGTGGTACTGTCTTCGTGTAGCTTATTGTCAATGTACCACCTCCGTGTAGTGCACCGTCTCTGTGGTACTGTCTTCGTGTAGCTTATTGTCAATGTACCACGTCCGTGTAGTGCACCGTCTCTGTGGTACTGTCTTCGTGTAGCTTATTGTCAATGTACCACCTCCGTGTAGTGCACCGTCTCTGTGGTACTGTCTTCGTGTAGCTTATTGTCAATGTACCACGTCCGTGTAGTGCACCGTCTCTGTGGTACTGTCTTCGTGTAGCTTATTGTCAATGTACCACCTCCGTGTAGTGCACCGTCTCTGTGGTACTGTCTTCGTGTAGCTTATTGTCAATGTACCACGTCCGTGTAGTGCACCGTCTCTGTGGTACTGTCTTCGTGTAGCTTATTGTCAATGTACCACGTCCGTGTAGTGCACCGTCTCTGTGGTACTGTCTTCGTGTAGCTTATTGTCAATGTACCACCTCCGTGTAGTGCACCGTCTCTGTGGTACTGTCTTCGTGTAGCTTATTGTCAATGTACCACGTCCGTGTAGTACACCGTCTCTGTGGTACTGTCTTCGTGTAGCTTATTGTCAATGTACCACGTCCGTGTAGTGCACCGTCTCTGTGGTACTGTCTTCGTGTAGCTTATTGTCAATGTACCACCTCCGTGTAGTGCACCGTCTCTGTGGTACTGTCTTCGTGTAGCTTATTGTCAATGTACCACGTCCGTGTAGTGCACCGTCTCTGTGGTACTGTCTTCGTGTAGCTTATTGTCAATGTACCACCTCCGTGTAGTGCACCGTCTCTGTGGTACTGTCTTCGTGTAGCTTATTGTCAATGTACCACCTCCGTGTAGTGCACCGTCTCTGTGGTACTGTCTTCGTGTAGCTTATTGTCAATGTACCACGTCCGTGTAGTGCACCGTCTCTGTGGTACTGTCTTCGTGTAGCTTATTGTCAATGTACCACCTCCGTGTAGTGCACCGTCTCTGTGGTACTGTCTTCGTGTAGCTTATTGTCAATGTACCACGTCCGTGTAACACCGTCTCTGTGGTACTGTCTTCGTGTAGCTTATTGTCAATGTACCACCTCCGTGTAGTACCGTCTCTGTGGTACTGTCTTCGTGTAGCTTATTGTCAATGTACCACGTCCGTGTAGTACACCGTCTCTGTGGTACTGTCTTCGTGTAGCTTATTGTCAATGTACCACGTCCGTGTAGTGCACCGTCTCTGTGGTACTGTCTTCGTGTAGCTTATTGTCAATGTACCACGTCCGTGTAGTGCACCGTCTCTGTGGTACTGTCTTCGTGTAGCTTATTGTCAATGTACCACGTCCGTGTAGTGCACCGTCTCTGTGGTACTGTCTTCGTGTAGCTTATTGTCAATGTACCACGTCCGTGTAGTGCACCGTCTCTGTGGTACTGTCTTCGTGTAGCTTATTGTCAATGTACCACCTCCGTGTAGTGCACCGTCTCTGTGGTACTGTCTTCGTGTAGCTTATTGTCAATGTACCACGTCCGTGTAGTGCACCGTCTCTGTGGTACTGTCTTCGTGTAGCTTATTGTCAATGTACCACGTCCGTGTAGTGCACCGTCTCTGTGGTACTGTCTTCGTGTAGCTTATTGTCAATGTACCACGTCCGTGTAGTGCACCGTCTCTGTGGTACTGTCTTCGTGTAGCTTATTGTCAATGTACCACCTCCGTGTAGTGCACCGTCTCTGTGGTACTGTCTTCGTGTAGCTTATTGTCAATGTACCACGTCCGTGTAGTACACCGTCTCTGTGGTACTGTCTTCGTGTAGCTTATTGTCAATGTACCACCTCCGTGTAGTACACCGTCTCTGTGGTACTGTCTTCGTGTAGCTTATTGTCAATGTACCACGTCCGTGTAGTGCACCGTCTCTGTGGTACTGTCTTCGTGTAGCTTATTGTCAATGTACCACGTCCGTGTAGTGCACCGTCTCTGTGGTACTGTCTTCGTGTAGCTTATTGTCAATGTACCACGTCCGTGTAGTGCACCGTCTCTGTGGTACTGTCTTCGTGTAGCTTATTGTCAATGTACCACGTCCGTGTAGTACACCGTCTCTGTGGTACTGTCTTCGTGTAGCTTATTGTCAATGTACCACGTCCGTGTAGTACACCGTCTCTGTGGTACTGTCTTCGTGTAGCTTATTGTCAATGTACCACCTCCGTGTAGTGCACCGTCTCTGTGGTACTGTCTTCGTGTAGCTTATTGTCAATGTACCACGTCCGTGTAGTACACCGTCTCTGTGGTACTGTCTTCGTGTAGCTTATTGTCAATGTACCACGTCCGTGTAGTGCACCGTCTCTGTGGTACTGTCTTCGTGTAGCTTATTGTCAATGTACCACGTCCGTGTAGTGCACCGTCTCTGTGGTACTGTCTTCGTGTAGCTTATTGTCAATGTACCACGTCCGTGTAGTACACCGTCTCTGTGGTACTGTCTTCGTGTAGCTTATTGTCAATGTACCACGTCCGTGTAGTACACCGTCTCTGTGGTACTGTCTTCGTGTAGCTTATTGTCAATGTACCACGTCCGTGTAGTGCACCGTCTCTGTGGTACTGTCTTCGTGTAGCTTATTGTCAATGTACCACGTCCGTGTAGTGCACCGTCTCTGTGGTACTGTCTTCGTGTAGCTTATTGTCAATGTACCACGTCCGTGTAGTCACCGTCTCTGTGGTACTGTCTTCGTGTAGCTTATTGTCAATGTACCACGTCCGTGTAGTACACCGTCTCTGTGGTACTGTCTTCGTGTAGCTTATTGTCAATGTACCACGTCCGTGTAGTGCACCGTCTCTGTGGTACTGTCTTCGTGTAGCTTATTGTCAATGTACCACGTCCGTGTAGTGCACCGTCTCTGTGGTACTGTCTTCGTGTAGCTTATTGTCAATGTACCACGTCCGTGTAGTGCACCGTCTCTGTGGTACTGTCTTCGTGTAGCTTATTGTCAATGTACCACGTCCGTGTAGTGCACCGTCTCTGTGGTACTGTCTTCGTGTAGCTTATTGTCAATGTACCACGTCCGTGTAGTGCACCGTCTCTGTGGTACTGTCTTCGTGTAGCTTATTGTCAATGTACCACCTCCGTGTAGTGCACCGTCTCTGTGGTACTGTCTTCGTGTAGCTTATTGTCAATGTACCACGTCCGTGTAGTGCACCGTCTCTGTGGTACTGTCTTCGTGTAGCTTATTGTCAATGTACCACGTCCGTGTAGTGCACCGTCTCTGTGGTACTGTCTTCGTGTAGCTTATTGTCAATGTACCACCTCCGTGTAGTGCACCGTCTCTGTGGTACTGTCTTCGTGTAGCTTATTGTCAATGTACCACGTCCGTGTAGTGCACCGTCTCTGTGGTACTGTCTTCGTGTAGCTTATTGTCAATGTACCACGTCCGTGTAGTGCACCGTCTCTGTGGTACTGTCTTCGTGTAGCTTATTGTCAATGTACCACGTCCGTGTAGTGCACCGTCTCTGTGGTACTGTCTTCGTGTAGCTTATTGTCAATGTACCACGTCCGTGTAGTGCACCGTCTCTGTGGTACTGTCTTCGTGTAGCTTATTGTCAATGTACCACCTCCGTGTAGTGCACCGTCTCTGTGGTACTGTCTTCGTGTAGCTTATTGTCAATGTACCACGTCCGTGTAGTGCACCGTCTCTGTGGTACTGTCTTCGTGTAGCTTATTGTCAATGTACCACGTCCGTGTAGTGCACCGTCTCTGTGGTACTGTCTTCGTGTAGCTTATTGTCAATGTACCACGTCCGTGTAGTGCACCGTCTCTGTGGTACTGTCTTCGTGTAGCTTATTGTCAATGTACCACGTCCGTGTAGTGCACCGTCTCTGTGGTACTGTCTTCGTGTAGCTTATTGTCAATGTACCACCTCCGTGTAGTGCACCGTCTCTGTGGTACTGTCTTCGTGTAGCTTATTGTCAATGTACCACGTCCGTGTAGTGCACCGTCTCTGTGGTACTGTCTTCGTGTAGCTTATTGTCAATGTACCACCTCCGTGTAGTGCACCGTCTCTGTGGTACTGTCTTCGTGTAGCTTATTGTCAATGTACCACGTCCGTGTAGTGCACCGTCTCTGTGGTACTGTCTTCGTGTAGCTTATTGTCAATGTACCACGTCCGTGTAGTACACCGTCTCTGTGGTACTGTCTTCGTGTAGCTTATTGTCAATGTACCACGTCCGTGTAGTGCACCGTCTCTGTGGTACTGTCTTCGTGTAGCTTATTGTCATGTACCACCTCGTGTATGCACCGTCTCTGGTACTGTCTTCGTGTAGCTTATTGTCAATGTACCACGTCCGTGTAGTACACCGTCTCTGTGGTACTGTCTTCGTGTAGCTTATTGTCATGTACCACGTCCGTGTAGTGCACCGTCTCTGTGGTACTGTCTTCGTGTAGCTTATTGTCAATGTACCACCTCCGTGTAGTGCACCGTCTCTGTGGTACTGTCTTCGTGTAGCTTATTGTCAATGTACCACGTCCGTGTAGTGCACCGTCTCTGTGGTACTGTCTTCGTGTAGCTTATTGTCAATGTACCACTCCGTGTAGTGCACCGTCTCTGTGGTACTGTCTTCGTGTAGCTTATTGTCAATGTACCACTCCGTGTAGTACACCGTCTCTGTGGTACTGTCTTCGTGTAGCTTATTGTCAATGTACCACGTCCGTGTAGTGCACCGTCTCTGTGGTACTGTCTTCGTGTAGCTTATTGTCAATGTACCACGTCCGTGTAGTGCACCGTCTCTGTGGTACTGTCTTCGTGTAGCTTATTGTCAATGTACCACGTCCGTGTAGTGCACCGTCTCTGTGGTACTGTCTTCGTGTAGCTTATTGTCAATGTACCACGTCCGTGTAGTGCACCGTCTCTGTGGTACTGTCTTCGTGTAGCTTATTGTCAATGTACCACCTCCGTGTAGTGCACCGTCTCTGTGGTACTGTCTTCGTGTAGCTTATTGTCAATGTACCACGTCCGTGTAGTGCACCGTCTCTGTGGTACTGTCTTCGTGTAGCTTATTGTCAATGTACCACGTCCGTGTAGTGCACCGTCTCTGTGGTACTGTCTTCGTGTAGCTTATTGTCAATGTACCACGTCCGTGTAGTGCACCGTCTCTGTGGTACTGTCTTCGTGTAGCTTATTGTCAATGTACCACGTCCGTGTAGTGCACCGTCTCTGTGGTACTGTCTTCGTGTAGCTTATTGTCAATGTACCACGTCCGTGTAGTGCACCGTCTCTGTGGTACTGTCTTCGTGTAGCTTATTGTCAATGTACCACTCCGTGTAGCACCGTCTCTGTGGTACTGTCTTCGTGTAGCTTATTGTCAATGTACCACGTCCGTGTAGTGCACCGTCTCTGTGGTACTGTCTTCGTGTAGCTTATTGTCAATGTACCACGTCCGTGTAGTACACCGTCTCTGTGGTACTGTCTTCGTGTAGCTTATTGTCAATGTACCACGTCCGTGTAGTGCACCGTCTCTGTGGTACTCTCTTCGTGTAGCTTATTGTCAATGTACCACGTCCGTGTAGTGCACCGTCTCTGTGGTACTGTCTTCGTGTAGCTTATTGTCAATGTACCACGTCCGTGTAGCACCGTCTCTGTGGTACTGTCTTCGTGTAGCTTATTGTCAATGTACCACGTCCGTGTACACCGTCTCTGTGGTACTGTCTTCGTGTAGCTTATTGTCAATGTACCACTCCGTGTAGTGCACCGTCTCTGTGGTACTGTCTTCGTGTAGCTTATTGTCAATGTACCACCGTCCGTGTAGTGCACCGTCTCTGTGGTACTGTCTTCGTGTAGCTTATTGTCAATGTACCACTCCGTGTAGTACACCGTCTCTGTGGTACTGTCTTCGTGTAGCTTATTGTCAATGTACCACGTCCGTGTAGTGCACCGTCTCTGTGGTACTGTCTTCGTGTAGCTTATTGTCAATGTACCACGTCCGTGTAGTGCCACCGTCTCTGTGGTACTGTCTTCGTGTAGCTTATTGTCAATGTACCACGTCCGTGTAGGGCACCGTCTCTGTGGTACTGTCTTGTGTAGCTTATTGTCAATGTACCACGTCCGTGTAGTGCACCGTCTCTGTGGTACTGTCTTCGTGTAGCTTATTGTCAATGTACCACGTCCGTGTAGTGCACCGTCTCTGTGGTACTGTCTTCGTGTAGCTTATTGTCAATGTACCACGTCCGTGTAGTGCACGTCTCTGTGGTACTGTCTTCGTGTAGCTTATTGTCAATGTACCACGTCCGTGTAGTGCACCGTCTCTGTGGTACTGTCTTCGTGTAGCTTATTGTCAATGTACACCGTCCGTGTAGTGCACCGTCTCTGTGGTACTGTCTTCGTGTAGCTTATTGTCAATGTACCACGTCCGTGTAGTGCACCGTCTCTGTGGTACTGTCTTCGTGTAGCTTATTGTCAATGTACCACGTCCGTGTAGTGCACCGTCTCTGTGGTACTGTCTTCGTGTAGCTTATTGTCAATGTACCACCTCCGTGTAGTGCACCGTCTCTGTGGTACTGTCTTCGTGTAGCTTATTGTCAATGTACCACTCCGTGTAGTGCACCGTCTCTGTGGTACTGTCTTCGTGTAGCTTATTGTCAATGTACCACGTCCGTGTAGTGCACCGTCTCTGTGGTACTGTCTTCGTGTAGCTTATTGTCAATGTACCACGTCCGTGTAGTGCACCGTCTCTGTGGTACTGTCTTCGTGTAGCTTATTGTCAATGTACCACGTCCGTGTAGTGCACCGTCTCTGTGGTACTGTCTTCGTGTAGCTTATTGTCAATGTACCACGTCCGTGTAGTGCACCGTCTCTGTGGTACTGTCTTCGTGTAGCTTATTGTCAATGTACCACCTCCGTGTAGTGCACCGTCTCTGTGGTACTGTCTTCGTGTAGCTTATTGTCAATGTACCACGTCCGTGTAGTGCACCGTCTCTGTGGTACTGTCTTCGTGTAGCTTATTGTCAATGTACCACGTCCGTGTAGTGCACCGTCTCTGTGGTACTGTCTTCGTGTAGCTTATTGTCAATGTACCACCTCCGTGTAGTGCACCGTCTCTGTGGTACTGTCTTCGTGTAGCTTATTGTCAATGTACCACGTCCGTGTAGTGCACCGTCTCTGTGGTACTGTCTTCGTGTAGCTTATTGTCAATGTACCACGTCCGTGTAGTACACCGTCTCTGTGGTACTGTCTTCGTGTAGCTTATTGTCAATGTACCACGTCCGTGTAGTGCACCGTCTCTGTGGTACTGTCTTCGTGTAGCTTATTGTCAATGTACCACGTCCGTGTAGTGCACCGTCTCTGTGGTACTGTCTTCGTGTAGCTTATTGTCAATGTACACGTCCGTGTAGTGCACCGTCTCTGTGGTACTGTCTTCGTGTAGCTTATTGTCAATGTACCACGTCCGTGTAGTGCACCGTCTCTGTGGTACTGTCTTCGTGTAGCTTATTGTCAATGTACCACGTCCGTGTAGTGCACCGTCTCTGTGGTACTGTCTTCGTGTAGCTTATTGTCAATGTACCACGTCCGTGTAGTGCACCGTCTCTGTGGTACTGTCTTCGTGTAGCTTATTGTCAATGTACCACGTCCGTGTAGTGCACCGTCTCTGTGGTACTGTCTTCGTGTAGCTTATTGTCAATGTACCACGTCCGTGTAGTGCACCGTCTCTGTGGTACTGTCTTCGTGTAGCTTATTGTCAATGTACCACTCCGTGTAGTGCACCGTCTCTGTGGTACTGTCTTCGTGTAGCTTATTGTCAATGTACCACCGTCCGTGTAGTGCACCGTCTCTGTGGTACTGTCTTCGTGTAGCTTATTGTCAATGTACCACGTCCGTGTAGTCACCGTCTCTGTGGTACTGTCTTCGTGTAGCTTATTGTCAATGTACCACGTCCGTGTAGTACACCGTCTCTGTGGTACTGTCTTCGTGTAGCTTATTGTCAATGTACCACCGTCCGTGTAGTGCACCGTCTCTGTGGTACTGTCTTCGTGTAGCTTATTGTCAATGTACCACGTCGTGTAGTGCACCGTCTCTGTGGTACTGTCTTCGTGTAGCTTATTTGTCAATGTACCACGTCCGAGTAGTACACCGTCTCTGTGGTAACTGTCTTCGTGTAGCTTATTGTCAATGTACCACGTCCGTGTAGTACACCGTCTCTGTGGTACTGTCTTCGTGTAGCTTATTGTCCATGTACCACCCTCCGTGTAGTGCACCGTCTCTGTGGTACTGTCTTCGTGTAGCTTATTGTCAATGTACCACGTCCGTGTAGTACCAACGTCTCTGTGGTACTGTCTTCGTGTAGCTTATTGTCAATGTACCCACCTCCGTGTAGTACACCGTTCTCTGTGGTACTGTCTTCGTGTAGCTTATTGTCAATGTACCACGTCCGTGTAGTACACCGTCTCTGTGGTACTGTCTTCGTGTAGCTTATTGTCAATGTACCACCTCCGTGTAGTGCACCGTCTCTGTGGTACTGTCTTCGTGTAGCTTATTGTCAATGTACCACGTCCGTGTAGTACACCGTCTCTGTGGTACTGTCTTCGTGTAGCTTATTGTCAATGTACCACCTCCGTGTAGTGCACCGTCTCTGTGGTACTGTCTTCGTGTAGCTTATTGTCAATGTACCACGTCCGTGTAGTGCACCGTCTCTGTGGTACTGTCTTCGTGTAGCTTATTGTCAATGTACCACGTCGTGTAGTGCACCGTCTCTGTGGTACTGTCTTCGTGTAGCTTATTGTCAATGTACCACCTCCGTGTAGTGCACCGTCTCTGTGGTACTGTCTTCGTGTAGCTTATTGTCAATGTACCACGTCCGTGTAGTGCACCGTCTCTGTGGTACTGTCTTCGTGTAGCTTATTGTCAATGTACCACGTCCGTGTAGTGCACCGTCTCTGTGGTACTGTCTTCGTGTAGCTTATTGTCAATGTACCACGTCCGTGTAGTGCACCGTCTCTGTGGTACTGTCTTCGTGTAGCTTATTGTCAATGTACCACGTCCGTGTAGTGCACCGTCTCTGTGGTACTGTCTTCGTGTAGCTTATTGTCAATGTACCACCTCCGTGTAGTGCACCGTCTCTGTGGTACTGTCTTCGTGTAGCTTATTGTCAATGTACCACCTCCGTGTAGTGCACCGTCTCTGTGGTACTGTCTTCGTGTAGCTTATTGTCAATGTACCACCTCCGTGTAGTGCACCGTCTCTGTGGTACTGTCTTCGTGTAGCTTATTGTCAATGTACCACCTCCGTGTAGTGCACCGTCTCTGTGGTACTGTCTTCGTGTAGCTTATTGTCAATGTACCACCTCCGTGTAGTGCACCGTCTCTGTGGTACTGTCTTCGTGTAGCTTATTGTCAATGTACCACCTCCGTGTAGTACACCGTCTCTGTGGTACTGTCTTCGTGTAGCTTATTGTCAATGTACCACCTCCGTGTAGTACACCGTCTCTGTGGTACTGTCTTCGTGTAGCTTATTGTCAATGTACCACGTCCGTGTAGTACACCGTCTCTGTGGTACTGTCTTCGTGTAGCTTATTGTCAATGTACCACCTCCGTGTAGTACACCGTCTCTGTGGTACTGTCTTCGTGTAGCTTATTGTCAATGTACCACCTCCGTGTAGTGCACCGTCTCTGTGGTACTGTCTTCGTGTAGCTTATTGTCAATGTACCACCTCCGTGTAGTGCATCCTCCCTGATGTACCGTCTCTAATTTACCGCTTTTATGTACCATCTTCAACAATGTACCGCTCTAATTGACTATCTCCGTGTAGTGAAGTATTTTTCTCATCCGTTTACCACCTCCGTGTAGTGCACCCTCCCTGTATGCCGTACTTCCATTACCATCTAATGTACAAACAGTGTCCATCTTCTCGTCCCATGACCGTCCGAGTGCGACAACATCACACTGCGGTCTCCTACCAAACCTGGTGTCTACACACTCTACAAGCTCTCCGTGTTGTCAAGAGGTTAGAACTATCCACTCACAGATATATCTACACAACTGTAGACAGATAAGTCGCCATCTTGGAGAGTCCAATGTCGCCGCCAGTCCTGTCTAAGGAGGAAACTGAAGAAGGACAACCTTCTTCAATCTCGTCGGCTTCTTCCAGAGAGATCGAGCGTCGCTGTGGGGATGTCACATGGTCGTGGCTCCTCAGGACTGAACACGGCAGAAGGATCGAGAGAGTAAAATTTTCTCAATTTGCATATCGAATGGCTAAGCTATAAGACCAGAGACGGAGATAAAACTCCATCCTGACATTGAAGGAGGACATTCACTTGTTCCTAGAAGTTGGAAACATCTTCTAAAGACGGATAAACCCGCTGTTAGCTCAGCGGTCTATGGATGTGGAAGAAAGGATCGTATTAAGTTTTCCCACGAAAATTCTCAATGAATGCATCAAGATAACGCCCTAATACGTTGTTTTGGAGAATTCGGATCAGTGAGTTACACCAGACTGAGATTTGTATATATATAGTGCTGCATCATGGCTATTTTATTTTAATTTGTAAGATTATCTTTCATATATTTTAAATTCAAATTTATATTTCATATTTATTTATTTTATTAAACAGAATATATATATATTTATAAATTTAATTGCCATCTATCGTTAATATTTTACACAAATAAATTTACTGGCAATGCGTTTCTTTTAAATATCATCAAATATTATCTCTACAGACCTTACTGTAATGATATGAGTTAATATTTGATGATATTTAAAAGAAACGCATTGCCAGTAAATTTATTTGTATAGAATACATATATTATAAGCAGATCTATGTATTATAAAATCACCATTTATATTTAGATACACGTGTGACTTCACTGCTCTCTTTGATGTGAGAAATAAATAAATAATTCTGGAGGCTACTTAAAGTTATCTCATTATTCCCTTATATAAATTTGTAGGATGGTTGAAACACGCTCTGGTAAGATACAAGACCCAGCACAGGAGAGAATCAAGGTTGAAGAGTCTGCCAAGCCGCAACCTGGTGTGCAACAATATATACCCTACACGTTTAGTTAGAATAGAGCTATTAGAACCGTTCTGGTAGATTGAATTGGCGAAACCGCTGGGAGGGTTCATCATTGATTTAGCCAAGCCTTCCCAATACTGTATTGAATAATTCTGCATATATATGCTACACTGTAAGATGGAATCTTAAAAATGGTATCTAAGCAAACTATGTGGACATAAGATTTTAGAACAGTAAATTTATATTAAAAATATTTGCATCGAGAAATGTTATTCCGCAAACAATAAGTACAAGGCCAATGGCAACGGGTATCTGAAACGTAGAAAATAAATATTTAAAAAGGTTATAACATTTGTAGCATATTATTTATGATTCTATGAAAACATTTTCAATTTCGATATTTGTATTTTGATACACTGTAAAATTTTCTCATTGCCTCTCTGCTATTTTATTAAGTTTTAATTTGGTTTTGACTTAAATAAATTGTTGCGTCATTCTGAAGTTTCTAATTTTCTACGTCACAATATATTTAATCGTTTATATAATTCCAACTTGTAAAAATGTTTTCTATAAATATAAATCGTTCTGCTCTAAACAACGACATAAAAAGAAAACATTAATGCACGTATTTGAAGCAAGAAAATGATTATTCTTTGAGTGTGAAAGCTTGTAAAAAAATAGGAACTTACCCTCTATTATTAATTTGTTTATTTTTTCTTTTTCGTCTGTTTTGTACAAGTTGATTCTGCTTAGAACGATGTATAAAAATTAGATGAATATTTTGTTGCCTTAAATACGAGATAATTAACTCGTTTCTATATATATCTAAAAATGTTTAAAGTTTTTTTAATAAATTACTTAAAAAAAAAAAAAAATCTGAGAGTTGTCTTCTAAAACGATCCAACAGAATGTTTCTTTTTACATATAAAACAAACGTCTACTGTCCTTACTGCGTTCTACCATTCATTGTAGCATATATAAACAGAATCGTACAGTATACTAATAGAGCTCTAAGAAACGGTCTGGTTGATTAAATTGGCGAAACTGCTGGGAGGGTTCACCTCTGATGAGCCAAACCTCCCTCAATATATTTTTCCATGGCAGAGTAAGGACAGTAGAAGAACCATTCGTTCTATGATGTTTTCTTATATCCGAATAGCACGTTACCGCCTTATAATAAAAATACAAAATTTGAATACATCTATCCCCCGATTTACACGGTACTTGTTTTACACGTTTTCGCTTTTACACGGTTTTCCAAATAAGTATTTTTTTTTTTGTTTTTATCGCACTATACTAAATGCTACTGTGATTGAACACATGCGCTGTGTACACATCTCACGAGGAATCCCGAGTTTATGTGCTGACTACATATTTTAACCTGTCAATGCATTTTATTTTTATTTCTGTGTACACCTATCTCCCGATTTACACGTTTTTCTCAGGAACGTATCTACCGTGTAAATCGGGGGATAGGTGTATTTGGATAAGTTTGAAGATGTCCTGGCTAAGTTTGCCAAACGAAATGCTCTAACTTTCGCTTGACACATCTCACCTGGCTTGAAGTCTTCTGTCAAAATGGTTTTCCCAATTTTAAATTGTTTAATTTATATGTAAATATGTGAAATTACAAGATTTAATGGCTTCCTCCACGAGAAGTGTTATAAATGATGGTTAACCAAGAAAGGTGTGATGAGAGAGAAGTGGAAATTTGAGTGGAATTCCCGGGTTTGTGGTGTCACGATTTGTTCATTAGTCCAGCTGTGTTTATCATCATGATTGTGATGATAATAGCCTCTTCATTAAGGTAATTAATGATGTTTGGTGTCTACATACAGAATGTATGCTCTGTAGAAATAGACACCAACTAGCTTAAATACTTGTAGCATCCAATCTGCATTCCATATTGAAATGAATGGTAGATTAAACTGGCGAAACTGCTGGGAGGGTTCACCATTGACGAGTCAGGCCCTCCCATCATTTTATTGTAGCGTAGAAATCAGGTCTTTGTATATCTGGAGATGTTATTTATTGATGACGTCACCAGTCGACAATTAACAACCCAACTATCTACAGCTAGAGAATATCGAGCAAGCAAGCTAGGTAACTAAATGATGATTTTATAAATAATAAATAATAAATCTGTTTCAAATATTTTCGTTGAATAATTAAATTATATAATTAATTATTTATTCGCCACATTATCATTAAGGTAAGGGGAGTAGGAAATTTATTTATAAAAAAAAAAAAAGAATCATAAGAGTCAATAACAGTTTAAATTTCTTATAAGACTGATTACCGGACTCCGTCTTAGCTCCTGGACATCATCGGAGGCTGCTACCCGACCTTCTCCCAAATAAGTTTGCGCCTACGTTAGAGACTTCGTACCGCTATCCTCACTCGCGGTGTGCCTTGGCAGACGCAGCCTCCTTGTCCGGTGTCTGGCCGACAAGAATCTGCGCGGGACCTTCGGTGTTGGTACCATCGCTGTGGTGCTTCACGGGTCGAAGACTCCATTCTTGCGCCTCACCAGCCGTACTGCCCGCCTTATGCTGGCTGCCCTGCCCATCACTCAGCTCGCGAGGAGATGGATTACCCACTTGGATATCCACAACACCATCTCTTGGTCGTCACTCTGTGCCTTCTTCAGCCATGACACAGATGTAGCAGTGAGACTAGCCCTTCACGCTTTGACACATCCAGCCTCGGCCCAACAGTCCTGCGTCGCCTGTGAGTCCAGCTACCTGACGCTAGGTACTGGTCCTGCCGCTGTCCTCTCATCTGGGAGCCATTTACCATCATCAGGTGACCTGCGGGGCTGGGTCTTCGTACATGGCCTAAATGACGACGCCATCCTGGCGTCTGCCAAGCCATGTCTCTATAAGTATCAACATTGAACTGAGAGCGGTTCAAATTGATCCTGTTCTTGTCTGGAAGAATACAAGATGGAGGAACCTCCCTTCCTGAGAACAGTTTTTATATATTTTTATTATAAAATAAATGAAGCTTCCAGGTTTAAGTTTCATTTGCAACTTTTTATTTTCAAGCTTTCGGACTTGTCAGTCCTTCAACAGGATTATCACGTTAAAAACTTAATAATAAATACAAAATTTTTATATACACATTATTATATCCATAATTTAAATACTTATTATTTACCATTAGTAACTTTATTAACATCATGAAACGCGATATATTCCAAACTCTGGGATATTTGCGTCAATACCTTTTACTGCATTACAGAAATTCGGCTATATACAATCCTGTTCAATTCATTATTTTACATAAATTAACTAAAGAAAATTGTCCAAAGAGAAAAGCAAACAACAAAGCAAAACACACAGAGCAAGCATCGCAGTTCTTTTTTTTTTTTTTCTAAGATTCCTTCTCTTTTTCCAAATTCAAGAGAAAGTTGTATATGTATTTACAAAATTGATCAAAATTTTTATACTTTTCTTTTTTGTCTACAAATTCATCAAGCTGTCCAATACGACCAAATATATTTTCCCTAAAATCCCGGAAAATTGGGCACTCCAGAAGTAGATGTCTCGCGTCTTGAATTGGTATATTACATTATTTCAGTTTTTATCACCAAATTATAAATAATCACCTTTATCTTTGTTTAATTTATCATTAATTAGTGTAACAGTTGACTAAGGATGTCGATTAAATATTTTAAATTGTCTCAATCACACTAAGGTATCAAGCTTGTAAAGCTTGTTGATGGTGTCTGCTGGGAATGCTGAGTAGAGCTCATCAATGGATGAGTCAATACAGTCAATGATGTGGTTTGGGGTTGCAGGTTGACACTTAGTACATAGTGGGAAACAACCATTCTGTCATTGTCCGTAGATGACCAGACTTAAGTCTGGAAATCAAACACTGTTGTTTACTTGAGGACGACCTAATTGGTGTTAGGTTTCGCTAATTTAAACCGCTGGGAGGGTTCACCACTGATGAGCCAGGCCCTTCTATATTTGCATATACACTCATGGACAAAACTTAAAGAAGATATACCGTTTAGAATGTATATCGGGATTCAGATAATAACTCTGAAAGATATTATAGTAACTTCATTGAAGACATACGAGATAATCAAGTGTGAACAGCTTCTGTCTCCTTAAAAAAAAAAAAAAAAAAACAGAAGACATCAAAATTAGAAACTTCCTTAAGTTTTGTCCATGAAAGTAATCATTACAGTAAGGGCGCAGTAGAAATTTGTTTAATTTAAAAAAAAAAAGTTACATAAGCGTCTGTGTAGTTTCGATTTTTTATAACAGATGGCGAGCTAGTGCGTCATCTTACAATTGTTTGTTGTCATTTAACACGTAATGTACATATACATATGGCGTTCAGCCAACCGAATATATAAAACTTTTATTAAATCCAATATATGTCATATCTAATAACATAATGTACATATACATATGGCGTTCAGACAACCGAATATATAAAACTTTTATTAAATCCAATATATGTCATATCTAATAACATAATGTACATATACATATGGCGTTCAGCCAACCGAATATATAAAACCTTTATTAAATCCAATATATGTCATATCTAATAACATAGTGTACATATACTCGTACATATGGCGTTCAGACAACCGAATATATAAAACTTTTATTAAATCCAATATATGTCATATCTAATAACATAGTGTACATATACTCGTACATATGGCGTTCAGCCAACCGAATATATAAAACTTTTATTAAATCCAATATATGTCATATCTAATAACATAGTGTACATATACTCGTACATATGGCGTTCAGCCAACCGAATATATAAAACTTTTATTAAATCCAATATATGTCATATCTAATAACATAATGTACATATACTCGTACATATGGCGTTCAGACAACCGAATATATAAAACTTTTATTAAATCCAATATATGCCTTATCTAATAACATAATGTACATATACTCGTACATATGGCGTTCAGACAACCGAATATATAAAACTTTTATTAAATCCAATATATGTCATATCTAAAAACATAGTGTACATATACTCGTACATATGGCGTTCAGACAACCGAATATATAAAACTTTTATTAAATCCAATATATGCCTTATCTAATAACATAGTGTACATATACTCGTACATATGGCGTTCAGCCAACCGAATATATAAAACCTTTATTAAATCCAATATATGCCTTATCTAATAACATAATGTACATATACTCGTACATATGGCGTTCAGACAACCGAATATATAAAACTTTTATTAAATCCAATATATGTCATATCTAATAACATAGTGTACATATACTCGTACATATGGCGTTCAGCCAACCGAATATATAAAACTTTTATTAAATCCAATATATGTCATATCTAAAAACATAGTGTACATATACTCGTACATATGGCGTTCAGCCAACCGAATATATAAAACCTTTATTAAATCCAATATATGTCATATCTAATAACATAGTGTACATATACTCGTACATATGGCGTTCAGACAACCGAATATATAAAACTTTTATTAAATCCAATATATGCCTTATCTAATAACATAATGTACATATACTCGTACATATGGCGTTCAGCCAACCGAATATATAAAACTTTTATTAAATCCAATATATGTCTTATCTAATAACATAGTGTACATATACTCGTACATATGGCGTTCAGACAACCGAATATATAAAACTTTTATTAAATCCAATATATGCCTTATCTAATAACATAGTGTACATATACTCGTACATATGGCGTTCAGACAACCGAATATATAAAACTTTTATTAAATCCAATATATGTCTTATCTAAT
>CP092881.1:2795961-2931678 GCA_030710605.1 Cordylochernes scorpioides | reverse complement strand
ATATTAAATATTATACAGTTAAACCTGTCAATAGCGCCCCCCTCTAAATAGCGTTTCCCTCTCTATAGCGCCTGATTAGTAGTATGATGCGATTTACATTAAAAGTGACCTATGTCTCTATAGAACCCTATTTTGGTGGGTCCCAAGAGGGGGCGCTATAGATAGGTTTAACTGTATATTTAATAATATAAGAATGTGCATAACCTAGGCCATGTACAGAGGTCACTGACTATCTGAGTTAATCTTCAAACTTATTGTATCGTTGTTGCGGTGAACATCCAACTGATCCGAATCATTAGGCCGATTGGTTTTTATGGAGGTTTCTTAAAGTATTTTCATGAAATGTGTTGATACTGAGGAGGACCCCAGCCTGGAATCTCAGGATATGATAATAGGGGCATCTGAAAAGGAGGTGATCGACAGTTTGGTTAACTTCTTGACTATGCGGGCAGATGAGTCTATTTTTAATATTTTTTCAGGATCCAGCTTGTACAAAGTCATTTTCTCTCAATGTTGTGAATGTGGTGTTGCATAGTATATTTTGAAGCATGTAAATTAGAAGTCTGGGAAAAGCTGCCACTCTTCTGATATATCTTGTAGAGTGATCTGTTGTATATAGGCTAGTCCATAGCTGTATGACAAATTCTTTAATGCGATTAGGGAAAGATTTTAGAGAAAGGTGCCAAAGTGCAGAGGTAAATTGGAGTGGGCCATCATTTATGAATTTTGATCTGCTTGGTCGTTTCCCTTGATGCAAGAGGCTCTGGATCCACCTGAGCTGGACATCTTCCAGAGAGTGTATTGAAGTTTCTAACTATCTCCGCAATAATTGAGGTTCTTGGAACATCAGATGGCGTGTTGGACTGCCATTTAATCAGATGCAAAGGCGATATATGTGAAGAAATTGTGGGTAGTCGTTTCACAAAACACTGTGCGAGTTCGGTAGAAGAATTCGCAGTGATGATTCTTTGTGGGCTGTTGCAAGGATTTAAATAAGATCACTAAATAGCAGAAAGGAGAGGGTAAAAGTCTCCTTCTAACTAACTTTATTTAATACATCTTAAGAGGACAGAGGAAAACACCCAACTGCTCGGTAGCAGACCAAGCTGTGTTCTAGTCCTTTGTTGGCGGCTGGCGCCGCCAGCGCTTGTTTGTTTACAGTCGTCACCCGACCCGTCCGGACGGCGTCCGGAATAATGGATCTCCATTATTCCACAATATATTTTCTTGGCATGATCTGTATTGATGGCCAGTAGTTCCACCTGAGACCATGCGCAGGAATCGTGGCGCTTGAGGTATAGTGGTGCATAGAGAGGTGGGAAAAAGCCTCTGAGAACCACTACTTCCTTGAAACTTCTCTCCCTCTGGCAGTATATCTCGATCTTACCACTGGTGGGGGGACACGAGACTCTTACAAGAAGAGCAATTACTGTGATCTTGGAGGGTGAAATCAGAACAGCAACCAGGAACAAGTCTCTTGTGTCGTCCCACCAGTGGTAAAGCCAAGAGAAACTGCTAGAGGGAAAGGAGTTCCACGGGAATAGTGGTTCCCGGAGGCTTTGGGCAGTCTACAGGGTAGGGTTGCTGAGGTGAGGCAAAGACTCCACGGTTGGTGATCCACGAGAAGAAGCCATGTGTCGCGAAGGACTAGGGGAAACACGCGACAACTGGTGTCAGATATTCTTCTTCGTGGAGGTCAGTAGGATGCTCCTTTAAGTTTGCGAAACAAACTTGATTGGTTTGTGGTTGCTGATGTCCATTGAAACAAGAAGTCAGTCAAAAGTGTCCTCGAAGCAGAACTTTTTGGCCACAATCACCCAGATGATGCAAAAACAGCAGGAGGATAGAGAGGAAGAAAGCCTTCTGAGACAGCAAGAAAGGGAAGAGCTGTACCAGACTAGAAAATGGAGAGTAATAATGGTGATGACCAGACCACCTTGGAGACTAATCTCTGAGGTCCAAATGTCTGAGGTCGAGCTGCCTCCTGCTGCTGTGATCTCTGCAGCAAGCAGCAGAATGCCTCAGCGCAGACCTTCAACAGAAAAATTCCCCATAAGTGTTCTAGGAGACAAATGCGAGGCTTTGTTTCTTAACAATTCTAGAGAAGGTTATGATAAAGAATGATTGTGATATATCTAGGATTGGACGTGGATCAGGCAGTTCCGCGAGAGGTACCGGGACACGGCCAAGAATATGTTTTGGTGAGAGTTGCGCCTCCCTGTGTATGGGATTGGTGCGGCGCCCTTTATTACCAGTAGCTGCTAGAATTAAGGATTAGATACACTTTAATCCACAATATAATTGTGGTTCACTGATTATTTCTTTACTTACCCCCAAACTGTCTAAATAGTATAGTGTTAAAACATTGGAGCTCTAT
Organism: Cordylochernes scorpioides; assembly: GCA_030710605.1. NCBI lineage: Eukaryota > Metazoa > Arthropoda > Arachnida > Pseudoscorpiones > Chernetidae > Cordylochernes > Cordylochernes scorpioides. Next base: position 2,929,301 of record CP092881.1, on the reverse strand, counting down.
TATTTCAAAATATTGAGGTTTGCTGTTTATATATATTTGAATAATAAATGTAAAACGGCATTTGAAATTTCCTGCATGTGTTTCTTTTGAACGAAAAATCAAAATTTATTTTTGAGAAATAACCATTATTTCTAACCTCAGGGATGAAGTATGAGAAGATGAATTGTGAAGAGTAATGATAAGCGGTAAAATAAGTGTCCAGGGATGGGATACTCTTCACAATTCATCTTTTCATACTTCATCCTTGAGGTTATAAATAATCGTTATTTCTCCTAGGGTCCCACCGGGCGGACAACCTAGGCGAAGCTGTGGTGCTGCGCGGAACGGTGACTCCGCTCATGCCTAACTACCCGCACCATCCGCCGTACACTTGAGCGACCACGCCTGGCAACCCAGCCCATCGCCCAGCTTCTGTACCGTTGGCAAGACTTTTATATTCCTCTCACCGTCGGCTGGCCATCGCTTCGACGTTGCGCCTTTTCAGGGCACAATGTCGACATTGTAGTACAGCTGGCCCTGCACGCTCTTCCCCATCCTGCACATCCGGCCTCTGCTTGAGAGACCTGTATCGCCTGTGGCTCTAGCGACCTGACGTTGGCCCACCGCTACTGGTCCTGCAGCTCCATCAGGCCCCTCATACGGGAGGCCTTCAACATCATACAGCAACCACCCGACCTGCAGGGCTGGCTCTTCGGTCAAGGGCTGGATGACGACGCCCTCGCCATCCTCGCGTCTGCCAAGTCATCAATTCACAGGTTCTTTCTGAGCCTTGAGATGAGGGGAGAACGTGAAAACCCCTTACTGTCTGGAGGAGAACTCTCCGTCGTTGGGGGAATTTTCTCGACTGTACATAACTGTATATATTTTATTTTATCCCTCTTTTTATAATTATTTATACTACCATTGACTTGTGTATGAGGTCAATAAAGTATTTTTAAATCTCTTAAATCTCCTCAAAAATAAATTTCAATTTTTCGTTCAAAAGAAACACATGCAGGATAAATGCTGTACATATTGTAAATAAATGTGTAGGAGAAAGAGTTTACCTTATTCATGAAAGATAAATGCTGTTGTTTCTCTTGTACAAATATCACACAAATTCCAAGAGTCCTCGAGCTGTTTGATAAAAAGAAGCCAAAATGTGTTCTGGAGCTGGAGGTACCAAGCTACATTCTCTCTCTCTCTGAATATATATATATATATATAGGCACCATAATTATTCTATAAAACCATTAATTTCACAAACAAAGATTTAATAGTGAATATCATTCTTTTTGTACCATACAGATATACACTATGGCTCACTTGTGGAGAATGGCTCCTCTGGCAGTGGAGTTCTCATCCTTAAAGATAGTATGGAAATAAAAGGAAGAATCAAAAACCCAAAGAACTTGTCAGTTTTCAGATCTGAACTAACAGCCATACTACAAGCTCTAAAACTTGTAGAGAAAAACGAGACTAAAAACATAATAATTTATACAGATTCAAAAGCCGCCATCTTTGCAGTTAAAAACTGCTACTATTCACAAGACAGACTCCTCAAAAACATTGCTGCAGAAATCAACAAACTGAATAAAAATACCAAAATAAGTCTACAATGGATTCCATCACATGTGGGAGTCCCTGGAAATGAGGAGGCCGACAGATTGGTAAAGAAGGAGAGCTGGACATCCTGATGTCCGAGACCTACATTTCAGCAAGGGACCATATTAACAAACTGAAACTACAACTAATAAGGAACCATAGAGATAGTTTCCATCATTCTTGGTACCAGGTAGAAAACCCAAAAAAACAGACCCTCCAACTAAACAGAAGGGAATCGACACAGTTGGCCAGATGGAAATCTGGTCACCTGCGCCCTCTAGTCTATAAAGAGGGAGCCAAAAGCTTCCCCATGTGCACTAGGTGCAAAACTGAAGAGGCCACTCCCCAACATTTACTAAATTGCATTGGAAAGGACAAAAGATCCCTGTACAGAGAACCAAGAAGAGTTCTTGAGTTTCTTTACGAGCACGACCTCCAAGATCTTGTCTAATTTAGACTAAAAGGATAAGTAAAAAAAAAAAATTCTTTTTGTGCATGTAATCACTACACGTAGTAATCTATAATATGTAACTAGGGCACTAATTATCTGACAATTAAAATAATTTTTAGGACCTTTGGGAGAGGCCGCTGCTCATCATAAAACAGCTCGAGGAGCATGAACTCATGGAATTCGTGTAATCTTTACACAAGGGGATAAGAAACAACAACAAAATAATTTTTAACATTACTTTTTAAATATATTGAGATAAAAGCTATAGAAATAGCTAAGGAGTGAGGGTTCATCAATGTTAAACCCTCGCTGCAGTTTGGACAGTTTCCAGACCGTTTGAATTAATGCGTGTTATGGAATACAAGAAATCAATGTTTAAAAGAACTATGGATATATGCTTCTAGGACAATATATATACAGTAGAACATACTCCATGACACCTCTCTCTCTTACAAATTTCCATATTTAGCATTTTTACCAATTCTCAGGTAAGAGGACACTTTGGTCTGTTGTCTTTTACTGTCCAACCCCACCAGTGAGTGCAAGTAACCAAACGGGGCTCTGACACATTTGTAAGTGCAAAGTCGAACTGATTTTCACATGTGTAGACATGTGGTGCACTTACAGTAAAAGCAGTCACCTACCTCTACCCACCATGATTATGGCCTGTACCAGGTGTTTTTTTTTGTTTACTCCTAGTACACATGGTACAGGCCATGATAATCATGGTGGGTAGAAGTAGGCGACTGCTTTTACTGTAAGTGCACCACATGTCTACACATGTGAAAAGCAGTCCGACTTTGCACTTACAAATGTGTCCAGAACCCCGTTTGGTTACTTGCACTCGCTGGTGGAGTTGGACTTTTGCAAGGGCCATTGGAGCATTTTTTTTTAAACATAAAAAAGTGCCCAATGCGGGAATCGAACCCAGGTCGTAGTGGTTGAAAACAACGGACCAATCCTTCCACCCACCCCCAGCACGTGTACTAGGGATAATAAAAAAAACCTGAGAGTTTGTTCTACTGTATTAACACATCAAGCAATGGCGCCCTACTGTGGAATCAATTTTTTAAAAAATTCCATCAATAATTATGTAATATAACTTTTGATTAATAAATTTATTTTAAATATAGTTTCCATACCTTAATTCGAATATATAAGAGATTGTGTGCCAGGGTTTAATCTATTTAGCTATATAATATGTTCAAATTTGAATATACATATTAGAAAGTTCTAACATTTAAATTTCCTTGACGTCACGAATTGTAACATCACTTGCTCTGTACAAAAAATCTTTGGTGCAATAGACAACCAACCTGGGTGAGTTTCTGTTTCCTCTAACCTTTCGAACATGCAGCATAGAGGTTTTAAAATATGTGAATTTAATTTGTTGTGTAATAAATATAATCTTACAGGAACCCCCTTTTGTAATGACAGTTTTAATTCAACAATTAGACTGGCGCGCTTGACTCCATTTTAACAAATTTTATTTATAACATACAAGGTGGGATCAATAAATAAGGTGAATTATAATTTATTTTAAAAATAAGAACGATATTAAAAATTAGGACTTGATTTATTCAAAATAATCACCTTGGCTTTCTATACATTCTGGCAACTTGTAAATACCCTCTTTATAGACACTCTTAGGAAGCGTGTGAAAAAAATCTTGCACCATTCTGGACATCCTCATCCGAGTCAAATCGCTTTCCCTTTAACTCCTTCTTTAGTAGTCCAAAAAGGAAATAGTCAGAGGGGCTAGGTCTGGACTATATGCAGGATGTTCTAAACTTCAAAACCTAATTTAATGATTGTAGATACAGTTTTACATGATGTATGCGGCCTTGCATTATCATGAAGAAGAGAACACCTTTACTAAGCTTTCCTCTTCTTTGTTTCTTATACTGGGCTTTAGCTTATTTACAAGAATGTCACAATAAAGGTCGCTGTTCATACGTTGCCTTGAGGATAAAAAATCAAGACAGATTGGGCGATAAACATCCCAAAAAATTGTTAACAAAACTTTACCAGCCGAACGTTGAGACCTGATTTTTATTTTTGGTCTTGGAGAGTCGCCTCGTTTCCATTCCATAGATGCACGTTTTGTCGAAGGATCATAAGGTAACGCCAGCTTCATCTCCAGTTAGAATTTGGTCAAGGAAATGATCACCTTCCTCTTCATACCGCTTTAACAGAGCCTTTGAAACCGGGGTTAAGTTTTTGGTCCAAATTAAGGAAAGGTTGAATCCATCTGCAGCATTTTTTCTAAATTGCAATTGTTCTTTAATAATGGTGTGCACAGTTCCCCATAGCTTATATTCAAATTGTCGGCTATGGTTAAAATGGATATTTTTCTATCCTCCAAAATTAAGTTTTCAACCGCATTTATCGTGCTTGGCGTCGCTTGTAACACTTGGTCGTCCTGGTCGCTCAATATCGGTACATGTAATTCGTCCATTTTTGAACTCGTTAACCCATTTATAAATGTTTTTTGAGACAAACAAGCCTCACCATGGATATTTTTCATTATTTGGCATATTTGAGATGTTTGAATACCTTCTGCATTCAAGAAACAAATAACTGCACGTTGTTTCAAGCGTTCAAGCGTGGTGCAATCCTTCAAGGGAGCTTCCATTTTTGTTTATTTATAAGTCTCGCGTGGGAAAAAAGAACAGAACACCTTAAATGGTCTCTCGATGTTATATTTTAATATTCTGTGGTTTAAATTATTTTTGCTTTTTTAATTTTTAAGAAATAAGATAATTCACCTTATTTATTAATCCCCCCTTGTATATACAGAAATAAATTAATAAAGTTAGGGTCACCACTATAAAAACAAGAAACTGAGTAATTCGATGTTAATGACCCTTGAAATTTGGTATTATTTTATATTAAAATATTATATATAGATTTATCTATATATATAAAATTGAATGTCTGTCTGTCTGTCTGTTTGTCTGTACTCTATAGATTCAAAACCATACATCCAATAGCCGTGAAATTTTGGGATATTATTAGGTATATCACCGGGAAGGTTTTTGAAAAATAATTTCATGAATATCTTGGATATCCTTAGAGTTATTTGCAGATTTGTAGATTTAACTCGCAAGCAGCGCCCCCATTGTGACGATGTAAACAAGTTTTCTTATCACTAAGTTTGTTATCTTAAATATTATTTATCAAAAGTAAGATTATCTCAGGATGACACGGCAATTTATTTGAGACAAGAATAATGATACATTTCAAGGCGAAGATACTCCAGGAATCCAGGTTACCTAAATAAAAAAATAAAAAAGGCGAAGATACTATTCCTTTAACTTCCAATTACCGGGGAACCAATTAATATTGATTTATTCAACTTATCGAGTATTTTTCAAGGGACCGGGAAAATTGTTCACTAGATAAAACGATGATTTTGTAATGTAGAAAATTAGGAAAGACAAAATTCAGGATGACACGGCACACAGGGACCCAGGGACCGGGAAAAAATGTTCACTTTATCGAGAGATTCAAATTTACGAGTTTCAAATTATCAAAATATATCTTTTTTTTATAAGTTTATAGAGAATTGCTTTAACAAATGTTCGTTAGACAAACCTTTACTTGGGTAAAACCTAGTATAATAATAAACTAGCGGATGTGCCCGGCTTCGCCCGGGTTTTACCCGAGTGAATGTTTGTCTAACGAACATTTGTTAAAACAATTCTCTATAAACTTATTAAAAAAAAAAGATATATTTTGATAATTTTGAAACTCGTAAATTTGAATCTCTCGATAAAGTGAACATTTTTCCCGGTCCCTGTGTGCCGTGTCATCCTGAATTTGTCTTTCCTAATTTTCTACATTAGAAAATCATAGTTTTATCTAGTGAACATTTTTTCCCGTGTCACATTGCCGTGTCATCCTGAGATAATCTTACTTTTGATAAATAATATTTAAGATAACAAACTTAGTGATAAGAAAACTTGTTATCATCGTCACAATGGGGCGCTGCTTGCGCGTTAAATCTACAAATCTGCAAATAACTCTAAGGATATTCAGGAAATTATTTTTCAAAAACTTCCCGGTGATATACCTAATAATATCCCAAAATTTCACGGCGATTGGATGTATGGTTTTTGAATCTATAGAGTACAGACAAACAGACAGACATTCAATTTTATATATTTACTAGCGGACCCGGCCACGCCTTGCTGTGGCTAAATTGTAATATGTTAAATTAACATTATACTAAACTATTCAGTACAGTAAAGTCAATATTTCACTTATAAAGATAAAATGTTATTGTATTGTATATTGTATATGTTATATTATATGTATTGTTTTTTGTTTTCGAGATATTCTAATAGAACGTTCTCACATTTTCTGTAAAATAATTATATATGCACAAACACAGAATATAACACTACGTCTTAATTTCGCTATATTTATTGCTATAAATATTATTCTAAAATAATTCGCCAGAAATCGTCCTGATAGTATACTACACAGCGAACCCGGCCACGCGTTGCAGTGGCTAAATTGTAATATGTTTGAATTAACATTATACTAAACTATTCAGTACAGTAAAGTTAATTTCATAATAAAGATAAAAATGTTTTAGCCGATCTAAAGCCCAACGGGATTGAGAATGGAACGTTACGTTAATATTTGAAAGTGATTTTTACATATATAGACAATATAGCCCTTCATTGTAATCATTGATTATAATCAACTGTCCAACCGGGAGCGCCCCGCGCCGTCAAAATCGTAACGCGTTCTAGAGGGCGCTGCTCGGCCGTCAGCCGGGAGATCTCATTTACTCGGCGGGGGAGGCAGGGAGGTCACGTGCTGCTGCGCCGGCAGCCAAATCGTCGCGCGCCGCCATCCCCCGTCTGCCGCGAGAGGGGCGCAGATTGCGCGTGAATTTACGTTTTATTGTAAATAAAAATGCAACGAAAGGTTATTTCTAAAGAGTAATTAGCCATAAATCATCCGGTAGTATACTAAACATCTTCCCAAAGTTTCATCACGATTGGTTGAGCGATGTAGAAGATCATCACTGACAAACGGACGGACGGACCAACAAACATCCATTTTTATATATTAGATATATACGAATGGCCCGGGCAACGCCCGGGTTTTACCCGAGTGCGTATATATTTTAAAACGTTTTAATTCAAATACTATTCGTTACAATTATAAATTGGCGCCATGATGTCACTCTTGTGAAACGTCCCGTTCCAAACTGTGTGTTTTTAAAATGTTTTAATTAAAATACTATTCGTTACAATTATAAATTTGAACGATAGGCTCATTATTTCTTTATACCGTTATTATTATATATTATATTTATTTTATATATATTACACGTTATTTGTTTTCTGGCCGACTGTTTACATATGGTGTTATCTTAAAATTGCTTGTTTTGAATATTTTTTAGATTGAGATTATTAGCTAGTATGTAATAAATTAACTCTGTTGAAATTTAATTTTGTATTTATATATAAATAAAAAAAACTCTGTTGATTTTTTTTTTTGTATTTAATCGATAACAGCGAAGTTACGCATGTTAATGTTAGGGAAAATATTTTGATGTTAAGCAAAACCTGCTCCATCTCGTTTTACATAAATGTTGAAAATTTGGTTGAAATTGATGCATTGTAACGAAAGTTTTTAGTGATGTCCTCTTATGAAATTTGCATTTTATTAATATAGATATCTATATAAATAAAAATGAATGTGTGTGTGTGTCTGTCTGTCCTTTATGCCTGACCAAACAACTCATTGGAACGCCATGGAATTTTGGGAAGTTATTTAGTATAGAACTGGGAAGGTTTCTGAAAAATAATTTCTTGAATATCTTGAATAACCTTAGAGTTACTTGCAGACTTATAGATTTAACTCGCAAGCAGCGCCCCCATTGCGACGATGATATAACAAGTTTTTTATCTATAAGTTTTATTATCACTAAGTTTAATATTTTTAAAGATTATTTATCAAAAGTAATTTTCTACCTATTAATTACGCACAAGTCAAAGTTAGTTATCGAGTATTTTTCATGGGGAAAAAATGTTCACTAGATAAAACGATGATTTTGTATGTAGAAAATTAGGAAAGACAAAATTCAGGATGACACGACAAGACAAGGGACGGGAAAAAATGTTCACTTTATCGAGAGATTCAAATTTAGGAGTTTCAAATTGTCAAAAAATAGATATATTTTGATAATTTGAAACTCGTAAATTTGAATCTCTCTCGATAAAGTGAACATTTTTTCCCCGTCCCTTGAAAAATACTCGATAAGTTGAATAAAATCAATATTAATTGGTTCCCTCGGTAATTGGAAGTTAAAGGAATAGTATCTTGCCTTGGAATTGTATCATTATTCTTGTCTCAAATAAATTGCCGTGTCATCCTGAATTTTGTCTTTCCTAATTTTCTACATTACAAAATCATCGTTTTATCTAGTGAACATTTTTTCCCAGTCCCTTGAAAATACTCGATAACTAACTTTGACTTATGCGCAATTAATAGTTAGAAAATCTTACTTTTGATAAATAATCTTTAAGATAATAAACTTAGTGATAATAAAACTTATAGATAAAAAACTTGTTATCATCGTCGCAATGGGAGCGCTGCTTTCGAGTTAAATCTACAAATAACTCTAAGGATATTCAAGAAATTAATTTTCAAAAACCTTCCCAGTACTATACTAATAACTTCCCAAAGTTTCATGGCGTTCCAATGAGTGTTTGGTCAGGCATAAAGGGCAGACACACATACATTCATTTGTATATATAGATAACTATTGGTTGTTGGTTTAAAGTGGAATATTTTTTATTTAATTTGTTTTGCTGATTCAAGTTAATTTTCTCTACTAAGGGCTAATTACACTATGACATAAAAATGAAACTATATTTACAAACAGAACAAGATAAATAAAATATTGGCGTGTACACGGGCGGAATTATAATATATTAAAATATATTAAATATAATATACATTTAAACCTGTCAATAGCGCCCCCCTCTAATTCACACCCTTATTTTGCCCATAATATTGTCACTGAATAATTATTTTAAATATTCTATGGTATATCATCATTAATATTTGCATAGTCATCACCCCTTACCATTCTTGTATATTATTACTTGTAAATAAATTCTTAGCAATAGTTTGCATTTTATAAATAAATTATTTTTACTTAAACTTTTGTTATCTCGTTATCACTACCGTGACAACTGGTGGAGAAGCTGGAATATTCCCTCGACGCCCAAGCCGTTAGAAGAAGCCGAAGACTACAAGGACTAGAACCTGAAGAAAACATTGCTATGATCAAGCAAGAAACACAGACAAAAATGGGTGAGTACCACTTTCAACCTTTTAGAAACCCTTCTTTTTTACTGGAGAACGCAACCAGATCCAGAAAAATGGTTGAAAGAATTCCATCGCCTCGCTCGCTACAACTGCTGGGATGATTCAATGTGCCTCGCAAATGTTATTTTTTCCTCCAAGGAACAGCGCACAGATGGTACGAAAATGTTGAAGAGAAAATTAATTCATGGGATATTTTTGTGAAAATGTTTTCTCAGAATTTCGGACATCATGTCACCCAAAAAGATCAACTCGCAGAGAACCTCAAAACTCGAGCTCAGGGGAAGGAGGAGACCAGTGATTCTTACATTCAAGATGTTCTCCATCTGTTGCAGAGAAGTGAATCCGGCTATGATGGAAAATGAAATAGTTGCACACTTGACGAAAGGAATATCGGAGGAGATATATGTCAATCATCATTTTAGACATTGCAAGTATCGATGAGTTCATCAAATGGTGCCGTAAAATCGAGGCTTCAAATAAAAAACGTGTAAATAAACGTGTAGTATTCGACAGACTACCGAATGTTGCCGCCATCGATTCAGCAGACTCTGAATCAATGGAAGACTTAATCCGACGCATCGTGCGTGAAGAAGTTCATCGCGCACTAAATCCGGAGTCAACTACCCTGAACCATCTTCTCTGAAAGAAATTATCCGAGAAGAGATTGAAAAAAACGTAGCAGCAACTTCGAAGCCTATTCAAAGGCCTCCGCCACGACAGTCGTACCCCAACCAAACACGTACATTCAACCAGGTTCCACGACGTCAGTACCCTACCCAAACACCCATATAACCAGACCGCCACCACAACGAAGAACGGATGAATGGAGGACGCATGACAACATCCCAATATGCTTTAATTGCGGCCGCCCAGGCCATGTTAAGCGCTATTGTAGAGAACGCCGACAATGGACGCAGAGACCCGAAGGACATGCACCAAGCACCCAAGAACCTCAAAGGGGTAACCACCAAGCCATAAGAAGCCAAATCTACCGCAGACAATCGCCGTATTCAAACAGAGGAAGATCCCCAAGACGCCAGTCCATTTCCCCAGGCCGCCATACAAGCCAATCCCCACGCCGCTACAATCTTGAAAAAAACTAAATGTCGCGTCTTCTTTCGAGGGGAAGCCGCGGGTGTGAAAAACCCTCCATCGTCGACAGCCGCTAAATTACAACAAAATTATGTCGAAATCATCATTGATGACATTGCATTTTCTGCTCTGGTCGATTCAGGTTCCTCTTTTTCAGTTATCTCTGATGGATTGAGACGACAATTAAAAAAGACCATGTTCAAGGATAGCGGAATGACTCTGAAAGTTGCTGATGGCAAGAATGTAACATCGATCGGCCGATGCACAATCAGCTTGAGCATCAATGGATTGGAACAGCCGCTTGAGTTTATCGTCCTCCCTAATAGTAACCCAAGTATTATCCTCGGATGGGATTTCCTAGAGGCATCAAATGCCGTGATTGATTGTGGACGCGCCGAAATCAGATTGGAAGAGGCCAAAGATGTACTAATTCACCAGCTTCCATGGGAAAGGTTGTGGCTAGCAGAAGCGTCGTAATCCCAGCCGAATCAACCAAACTAATAAATGTTATGAGTGAAGAGCTTAATGGCAAAATCAGGTACTTTTGAACCTTCGAAAAAGGTATTGATAGGAAAAGGGTTAACACTTCCCTGTGCATTATTCAGGCTTTCCCATAATAAAGGAAAACTTTGGATTGTAAATTCAAGCACCACAGCTCAAATAGTCCCTAAGGGAATGTGCCTGGGAAAAATTCAAAGGGTTGAAGAAAATAACTTGACGGCTATTTCAGAATGTTCTGAATTTAATAAGGAGGTGAAAAATGCGAATCATGCCAGTCATGCTGATAAAAGTGACTTTAAATTTTTACAAAATTTAATTAGTCATGATTTATCAGAAGAGCAGCAGTCTCAAATCTTATCAATTTTAAAACGATATGAAAAAATATTTGATAAAAATAATGAACCTGTAAAGCAAACTTCAGTAACCAAACATAAAATTGAAACTGGAAACCATCAGCCTATTAAGCATAGACCATATCGAGTGCCCTACAGAACGCCAAGCAATCCAAAACGGAAGTGGACAAAATGCTAGACGCCGGGATTATACGTCATTCAGAAAGTCCATGGTCATCGCCGGTTATTTTAGTGAAGAAGAAGGATGGTAACTGGCGTTTCTGTGTGGATTACAGACGACTAAACAAAGTTACTAAAAAAGACGTTTACCCACTACCCCGAATCGATGATACACTTGACTCCCTGAAAGGAGCCAAATTTTATTCATCAATGGACCTTCGTTCAGGATATTGGCAAATAGATGTCGACGAAGCAGATAGAGAAAAAACTGCCTTTATTACCCCTGACGGACTCTACGAATTCCTAGTCATGCCCTTTGGCCTGTGCAATGCCCCTGCAACATTCGAGCGCATGATGGACAAGATATTGAAAGGCCTGAAATGGACGATGGCCCTCTGTTATTTAGACGACATCGTGGTGTATTCCAAATCGTTCAACGAACATTTACACCGGCTTGAAATCATACTACAATGTCTTAACAAAGCCGAGCTGCGCCTCAACCAAAAAAGTGTATTTTCGAAACCAAACGAATCAGAGTGTTTGGACACCTCGTCGATAGTAAAGGTATTTATCCCGATCCAGAAAAGATTGAAGCTATCGCCAAGTTTCCAACCCCAAAATCTATAACAGATGTGAGAAGCTTCATTGGCCTATGTTCCTATTATCGTAGATTTATCGAAAATTTTGCTGAGAAAGCTGCTCCTTTACATGAAGTCCTCAAAAAAGATAATAAATTCACGTGGAACTCTGACCAACAGGATGCTTTGATTCCTTGAAAAAAGCATTGATGTCTGAACCTGTTCTTGCCTATTTCGAAGAACAACTGCCAACCGAGCTTCATACTGACGCCAGCGGTTATGGAATTGGAGCTGTCCTCGTACAGATCAACGAAGGGAAAGAGCGGCCAGTTGGTTATGCTTCAAGAACTTTATCTAAGGCGGAGAAGAATTACTCAACAACGGAAAGAGAATGCTTGGCCGCAATATGGGCCATCAACAAATTTCGACCGTACCTTTTTGGTCGTGAGTTTGTCATCGTCACTGACCACCACGCTCTTTGTGGTTATCTAACCTGAAGGACCCGACAGGAAGACTAGCAAGATGGGCTTTAAAACTCCAAGAATACAATGTAACGGTTGTTTATAAAAGTGGGACGCAAACACCAAGATGCCGACTGTCTTTCTCGAAATCCTCTCCAACTTGAATCGGAAGAAGCATACAATGATGAGGATGATGATATACCCTCAATAACTGCTCTGACGTGCTTCGAGGCTGAAACAAAGACCCTAAAATTAATAAATTGATAGATGAAAACAGAAAGATTTGGTGCCGAAACAAAAGGATATGAAATGTTAAAAGGAACTTTATACAAAAAGAATTTCGACCTCCACTGTGAAACCAACACCTTTTAGTTATTCCCAAGCACTTACGCTTAGAACTATGAAAAGTTTACACGACGCTCCCACAGCAGGTCACCTTGGATTTAGAAGACATATGAGAGAGTTAAAAACAAATATTTCTGGCCAGGACTTCTCCGGGACATACGGAAGTATGTCGCTCATTGTAAGAGAGTGCCAAAGAAAGAAACAATCAACTCAAAAGCCACCCGGACTACTTAAAGCCATACCTCCTGCAACCTCCCCTTTTCAGAGAGTTGGAATGGACCTCCTTGGAAGATTTACCAAGTCTGATACTGGTAATAAATGGATCATAGTCTGTACTGACTATCTTACTCGATTTGCCGTTACTAAAGCCTTACCCACAGGGGAAGCAAAAGAAGCAGCCAAGTTCTTAATGGAAGATGTTGTTCTCAAGCACGGAGCCCCCAGAGAAATCATCACGGACCGAGGACGAGTATTCCAATCCAAGTTGATTGCGGAACTCACCAATCAATGCTCGTCGATACATCGGTTCCCCCCCGAAGTTGATCCACTTTGCCGCAGTGGGGGGGCCCGAGTCCGACTTCAAGTCGTTCCGCCAAGAGATCAACACCACAGAGGTCCGTACGTCTCTTGACCTCACGGACAATACAGCAGCTACATTATGCACTCATGCTCTCCATTCTGTCACCCCGGAAGCCCTGAACTGGCTGAAGGACTTGCCTCTCAGACTTTAATGACCGATATGTCCTCACTTCTTTTTTCTAGATTTAATTCATTTTGTCTCCTCTCTAATTGTAAATACGCCTGTATCACCTCATAAGCATAAATAAAGAAATCGGTTCACGACAGCGTATCATCCCCAGACGAATGGACTGACGGAGAGGTTAAACAAAACCTTAGCCAACATGATCGCTATGTATGTAAGTGTTGAACAGAAGGACTGGGACGTAATCCTGCCCTACGTCACGTTCGCCTACAACACGGCAAAACAAGATACGACAGGTTTTACCCCTTTTAAATTGATTCATGGACGCGAAGCCGAAACAACTGTAGACACTCTTTTCCCCAAATCCGCATGAAGATCTCCAAGAGGATTACTGTCAGAAGATTGCCTCGCGAGTCGAAGAGACTAGGCAGCTAGCAAGATTAGAAACATTGAAAGCCCAAGAAAAAGACAAGGCCAGATATGACTCAAAGCACGAGGCAACGGATTACAACGTTGGTGACCTGGTATGGATTTTCATCCCGATATGAAGGTTAGACTCTCAGAAAAACTGATGAAAAGGTACTTCGTGCCATACAGGGTTACTTCGGAAACTCTCTGACGTACCTTCGAAGTTGAACCTGTGGACCAACCAACCAGGAGACGCCAAACAAGAGACCTGGTCCATGTACTGAGAATGAAACCCTACCATGACCCTGAGGACCAAGCTGATCTGTTCAAGTGATAATTACAGCGGGACGCTGTTCATCTAGGATGGGGCAATGTCACTGAATAATTATTTTAAATATTCTGTGGTATAACATCATTAATTTTTTGCATAGTCATCACCCCCTTACCATTCTTGTATATTATTACTTGAAAATAAATTCTTAGCAATAGTTTGCATTTTATAAATAAATTATTTTTACTTAAACTTTTGTTATCTCGTTATCACTACCGTGACAAATATAAATTTATATTTTTAAAGGCATATATTGGATCTCTCTCTCTCTCAAAATATCATTTATTTTACCAATATTTCAGTTGGCTGAATGCCAACCTTTATCAAGGTGTTATAACATATTTAAATAAATGATATTTTGATCTAATATATGCCTTTTTAATTTAAGATTTATTTATGGATTGCTTTATTTAAAAAAATTATATATTAATTTTTTTCTCCTCATTGAATATATATATATATATGAGCAAAAATATTTTTTAAACTTAATTCTATTGACATTATGTGGCGCTGAGTTTGTTGTTGACACATATTAAAATTAAGAAAAAGGCATTTCGTTATCTTAAAAGTTGCTGATGGCGTACAAGCCTTTTTCATAATTTATGCACCTTATCCCAGTACAATATCACATTTGTTAAAACTATTTTAACGATCCTTTACTTTTGTACATAGAATGAAGATCTTAGGTGAAGGGAGACAACGAGCAAGATATCGACATGGTCGGGGAAGCCCCCGCTGAGACGAGGGGGCAAAGGTCAGCAGCGGGGACGCAGAATCACGTGGACACCCGCGATGTGATTGGTTGTTCTGAGACCCCCCGGGGACGGGGCGTCATGTGACATGATTTTTTCTTAGCAGCGGATCTGGCGGACAGTTGAGTTCCCTTGCCTTGGGGCAGACGCGCCAAAGAAATACCCTACAAGCAGCGTCTTGTGGACGGAAAGAAGTCTAAGAAGAGATATCCCACAAGCAGAGTCTCGTGGACGGAAAGACATCTTGGAGGATCCCTCAAGCAGCAACTTGAGGACGGAAAAGGACGTCTTAGACAACCAACGAGTCGCGACAATTGGACATCGCACAAGACAAGCCAAGCCAGCGACGGTGCTGCCACCAGAGGTACTGTGTAAACAAACGCTCGACACCCCCCCCCCCCGCCATTTATTTTTATCTCCCTTCCCTGAGATTAGTTAATTTTTTTACTTTCTTTTTTGCCTAACCTTGTTTATTTTTTTATACATAATTCTATAGATATAAGTATAATTTAGCTTAACCTTTTTTCTTGTTTTTTTTTTTACCCTTAATTCTTTATATAAGTGTAATAGTTTTTATCCCTTTTGTTTTTAATCTTTAAAATAAATCCTTTTATTATACTGTGCAAGTGTGCATTTATTTCCCCCATTGTTTTTCCTTTCAATCGATCACCCTTTATTTTTCTTTTTTTTTAAAACGAACACGAACAACATTTGTACTATTTTTTCACATTTTAAAATGTTATAACACCTTGATAAAGGTTGGCATTTAGCCAACTGAAAAATTGGTAAAATAAATGATATTTTGATCCAATATATGCCTTTTTATTTACATATTATTAAAAAGCCTTTAATTTTCAAAATACACCTATCCCCCGATTTACACGGTAGATACGTTCCTGAGGAAAACGTGTAAATCGAGGGATAGGTGTATATTAAACTTGCAAATCTGAATGGGTGTTCGCCCCTCATGAATCAGAGCCTCCCAATATTCTTTTCAACATAGGTAGTATAGAGTAGAATATCACATTTAGAATAGTGCGATAAAAATAAAAAAACTTATTTAGAAAACCGTGTAAAAGCGAAAACGTGTAAAACAAGTACCGTGTAAATCGGGGGATAGGTGTATTTTATTATTATTAAATTTTTTAAAATAATAAACGTTAAGAGGAGCTTCTTGTGTACACAAGAAGCTCCTCTTAACGTTTATTATTGTTTTTATGATCGTGATTTTAAGAGTTTTGATCCTACAATTAAATTTTTTATTGTCAATAATTATTTTTGACTAATGACAAAGTTGTTTTCATGTGATCTACAAAAATTATTTGTAAATTCACTGTGCAATAAATTGATAAAGAGGGAGCAATCTCTCGAAATATTTTAAGAAAAAAATTGATAAGGCACAATTTAGATTATAAACACAAGGTAATAAGACCAAATCCAAATAAATAAATAGTGTGTTATAGATCATAAACACAAGGAAATAAGACCAAATCCAAATAAATAAATAGTGTGTGACGTTTCGGCAACAGCGTTGTTACCATCTTCAGACAAAAGTACTGAATGAGTGGTAAAATTCTCTCATTCAGTACTTTTGTCTGAAGATGGTAACAACGCTGTTACCGAAACGTCACACACTATTTATTTATTTGTTTTGGTCTTATTACCTTGTGTTTAAGAAAAAAATTGTTTTTTTTTTTTTTTGCACTTGTAAGACCTATTTTGGAATATGCTACACCAGCCTGGATCAATGCAAGTAAAACTAACCTATCCAAAATAGACAGAATCCAAGCAAGCGCAGCTAAAATTATCAGCGGACTTCGAGGATCCTGCCCAAATCGCATTGCTGAACTCGAATCCAACCTTCTTCCTCTGCAACTAAGGAGAAAAATCTGCTTTTCAAAATTTATAACAAAAAAGATTAACTCTCCAAAAGAACATCTTACAGGAAAATTTATTCATAATATTTCATTATAACCGATCACACCCTTTAAAGAGGGCAGTTTATTCAGATAGATTTAATAATGTTAAATTGCTAATAAATGCTGGGGCCTATTTAGATCGTATACACGTACACACACGGTATACACACGGTTTTAGACACAGTATTCTCATGTGTGCTCTAGAACTAGAATCTAGCATTGAAATGATACAGTTATTAATCAAATTAGGCGTTAACTTGAATTTAAAAGACAAAGGTGTTATTACAGCATTTGACTATGCATATATGTATGATAGGAGTGATGCTATGAATGCTCTTAGAGAAGCAGGAGCTGATGTTAATTTGAATGCTTTTGGAAAATTAGTTTATGCATATGACACAGTGCCTATAGAATCACTAAAGATCTTCTTGGATAATGTAGATAAAGTCCCTTTACTAAAGTTTTTAAAGGAAATAAAATTTGCACCGAATTTCAAGGTTGCTCAAAAAATATTATTTAAATATTACATTCTCTATCATTTTCCAGCCGCAATGCCTCTAGAAATTGACTTCGACATACAGACATCGGAAATCTGGAAGATGTGTCAGAAACAAGTAAAAAAGATGCACAATCACAAGTTGGGAAACTTGTAAATACCCTCTTTATAGACACTCTTAGGAAGAGTGTGAAAAAAAAATCTTGCACCACTTTCTGGACATCCTCATCCGAGTCAAATCGCTTTCCCTTTAACTCCTTCTTTAGTAGTCCAAAAAGGAAATAGTCAGAGGGGGCTAGGTCTGGACTATATGCAGGATTTTCAAAAACTTCAAAACCTAATTTAATGATTGTAGATACAGTTTTACATGATGTATGCGGCCTTCCATTATCACGAAAAAAGAGAACACCTTTACGTTTCCCTCTTCTTTTGTTTCTTATACCGGGCTTTAGCTTATTTACAAGAATGTCACAATAAAGGTCGCTGTTCATACGTTGCCTTGAGGATAAAAATCAAGACAGATTGGTCCATCAACATCCCAAAAAATTGTTAACAAAACTTTACCGGCCGAACGTTGAGACCTGAGGAACATGTAATTCGCCCATTTTTGAACTCGTTAACCCATTTATAAATGTTTTTTGAGACAATCAAGACTCACCATAGATATTTTTCATTCTTTGGCATATTTGAGATGTTTGAATACCTTCAACATTCAAGAAACGAATAACTGCACGTTGTTCAAGCGTGGTGCAATCCTTCAAGGGAGCTTCCATTTTAGTTTATTTATAAGTCTCGCGCCGCGCGTGGGAAAAAAGAACAGAACACCTTAAATAGTCTCTCGATGTTATATTTTAATATTCTGTGGTTTAAATTATTTTTGCTTTTTTAATTTTTAAGAAATAAGATAATTCACCTTATTTATTAATCCCCCTTTGTATATACATATAAAATACGTCCAGGGTAGCCTAGTGGACATGGCATCTGCCCGGTAAGCGGAACATTGTGGGTTCGATTCCCATCCCTGGACACTTTTATTTTTCCGTTTGTCATTACTCTTCATAATTCACCCTTTCATACCTCATCCAAAAAGGTTAGAAATAGTCAATATTTCACCTTGAAATAAATTTTGATTTTTCATTGAAAAGAAACTCATGCGGTGTAACTTCAAGTGTTGTTTTACAATCACAAGCCGTAGTGTATTATATACATATAACATATTTCTATATACAGTTACGAGCGTCATTCCTCATCTCCTAATCAGTCATCAGTTTTCATCTCTGTCACCGTTTCCTTTTTTTTTTTAATGGCGCCCTCCTATTGGTTGGCTACGGTCACGCCACCTTTGCCCCCCCCCCCCCACTCGCCTTTTCGTTTATGTAATTATTGTGTTGGAGCGGGTCGCTCCTTAAATAAATGCATATATTAGTTAATAACCAAATGGAATCCTCTCTTTCTTTTTCCCTGTAAGAGACGCCTACGGAAGCCAACAGTACATAGACAGATAAAGCACATAGGCTATAGTTATTAACTAACATATGCATTTATTTAAGGCGCCAATTTATAATTGTAACAAATAGTATTTGAATCAAAACATTCAATCGGGTAAAACACGGGCGTTGCCCGGGTCATTCGGCTAGTCTATATACAGTTACGAGCGTCATTCCTCATCTCCTAATCAACAATCAGTCATCAGTTTTCATCTCTGTCACCGTTTGCTTTTTTTTTTTTGGAATGGCGCCCTCCTATTGGTTGGCTACGGTCACGCCACCTTTGCCCCCCCCCCACTCGCCTTTTCGTTTATGTAATTATTGTGTTGGAGCGGGTCGCTCCTTAAATAAATGCATATATTAGTTAATAACAAAATGGAATCCTCTCTTTCTTTTTCCCTGTAAGAGACGCCTACGGAAGCCAACAGTACATAGACAGATAAAGCACATAGGCTATAGTTATTAACTAACATATGCATTTATTTAAGGCGCCAATTTATAATTGTGACAAATAGTATTTGAATCAAAACATTCAATCGGGTAAAACACGGGCGTTGCCCGGGTCATTTGGCTAGTAACATATATACATAACATATTTTATTATACACAGTAAGTATTACTATTTTATATATAACACTAGCCGAATGACGCGGTCAACGCCCGGGTTTTACCCGATTAAATGTTTTTATTCAAATACTATTCGTTTCAATTATAAATTGGCGCCGTGGATGTCACTCTTGTGAAACGTTCCGCTCCAAACTTTGTGTCTGAGAAGCGATATTTTTATAGAAAGATGATCTGGCTTTTGTTTTCTGCTCGAATGAATGTTTTTCTGTTAGAATTTTGTTCCTGCGTACAAAATAATGAACTGGTTTCACCCGTGGTCTCTGCTTTTTGGAATTTTTCCCGATATAATTTTGTATCTGATAATCAAACATGATACAGCAATATCGTCATCATCATTTTCTGACTAAAAATATATAGTTTTAATAATTGATTTATATATTTTTTAAAATAGCATATCGTCTTCCCCGTATTTTTTTACCTATGTATGGAAATTTTGGTTTGAATTAGTGAACTACTTCGAATTTGTATACCGGACATACAAACAGACATACAAACATTCATTTTTATATATAACATATACAAAAGAAGTCGGTGGACGAGTGGGTAGGACCCTCGATTCCCACAGTCACGAACTGGGATTGAATCCCGCGTTAACCTTTTGTTTAATATGTGATAACCTTCACATATCATTCATTGTTGCAAATATCATAAACTAGGTTACTCTTGTTGAGCGGTACCTAATAAAGTGATTTTGGAACCGAATATTAACAGTAAGTATTTTTACTTGAGACAAGTACTGTAATTTTACCCTATTTATACTTATATATGTCATTTCATTTTCAAAGTATCTTAATTGCTGCATTTATTTTATAATCACTTTATTTGCATCTAAAATGAGATGACTATTTATTAAAAATAGAAGACACTTCTTAAAGTTTACAAATTTATTTACCTTTTCTGTTACATAACTGACTAACAAATTTTGCGATATTTTTTCTCAATGCTTCTTTACAGCTGCTACTTGGGGGAAGGCATCTGATGCTTCTGTAAAACTTGTTTCTTCAACAGCCTAGGGTCAAAAAATGCAATTCCCAAGTAGAATATGACAATGCCATTCTATATTATTTTATCATATCCAATATGTTCATATCGCTTCTCAGCCTTTTGGCTAAGGTCAACGTGTTCAACAGAATTAAGCACAGTATTCCCAGAGCCTCTATCTAACCTTCACCTACCCATATTCGACACGGAACCAAGCGCCCACCATCTATACTCGGGTAACATGCCACTTGGAGTAGAATGATGAAGACGCCACCTCATCATCACAGACTCGAGATCTGGTCCTGAAGTCACCCCACTGTGATGTGGAAGCGACTCCTCAAGTTGAAGGAGTGAAACCTTGCGCAGACGAACGACTAATTGCAGCACAAGGCCCTCCCCATACACTCATCCAAGAGTGCCGGACCTGGAAAGAACTTTTCTGTTAAGCATGTAGGATTCAGGAAGGTTTCGGACGGAAGCCCCCCCGAGACCCAGCGCTGGACAGGCCCGAAAAAGAGAGGCCGAGACCCGCAAGAAATACCACTCCACAGACCCCAAAAAGGACCACTAGATAGCCTCCTTACAGCTACAAGATCGGGTCAATGAAGAATTGACCAAGCCTGCTAAAGATCCTAAGGACCAGTTGAAGTACAGCTTCATCTGATGATTCATTCTGTTCTTGATTGGTTCTAATGTTCATCTGTTTTGGTTTTTGAATTCTAAATCTGCATTCTTGATTTTTTTCTGTTGATTTTTTCTGTTGCACCATGTGCATATCTTACCCTACGCAGGACATGAAGCCTTCCTATGATTCGACCCACATTAACGACAATTAATGATGTCTTCAGGTGTTTCAGTTTGTAGCTTTGGTCGATTCCTTTTTCCGTTCATATTTTTTGTTCCACTTCACGTCTTCTGATTCTTGGCCGGTCAACTTGGTTATATGTTGTTCCATGACCTCAGCTGTTCTTCATATGTCGATGGATGGCCGTAGATGACTTTAGTTTTGGTTCCATTAGCAATTTTTTTCTGACTCTATTATCTTTGATTCCCAATACTATTCTATCTCTGATTAGTTCTTCTGTTAGTATATCATATTCACAAGAGCTAGCTAGTCCTCTTAATCGATTTGCATAGTTATCTTCGTTTTCTTCTTGATTCGCGCATTCAACAAACTATCTCCCACCAATATTTTATAATTTGACACATCTGACACCATGTTTGGTGTTTATATTTTTTATAATTAAGAATGAGATTTGTATAAATTGTTTATTGAACGTTATACGAATATTTTTACATCATGTTGCTTACATTCTACTTCTTTATTGTTTATAATGATGATATATATTTTTCACAGATTAATAGGATATATATATGTCATAATATATACTCTGCCAGGAATAATAAATTAAACCTACAGACACCCAGAGAGAGACGGGAGGATAAGGACCAGTCACTTTTTTTGGCACAGTTGGGGATTGTGTGCGACACCAACGGCTGGCCGGATGTGCCAGATCCGTCTCTCTCCTGGTTGTCTAGGTCCCTCTTTCAACTTGTGATGTGATTATTTCTCTTCTCACCTTATATTTCCACATATATATATATATATTATAAAAATAAAGAAGGCATTTTCTGACCACGAGCACATGTGCTTTTTAGATGGCAGAGCGCCATCTAGTGGAGCAAAAAAAAAAACTAAACGTTTATTTAACTTGCTCAGTGATATTTGGCCAACCAAATTTCTTGATAAATCAAGAAATGTCATCCACGAACGCGTTTCACGCTATTGGCGCTCGTCAGCGTGGAGTAGGCTGTAACCACTGCGACCAAAAATATTTTTGGTCCCGGTGGCTTCCCGAAAAACAAAGACATGGGTATTTAAGGCCAAATTTGCGTTAATACGCTTAACACATGAAAAAACAATAGAAAAAAAAAAGATGAGTGGGTCAGGTGTTGATATTAAAAATAAAGAAGGCATCTCCTGACCACGAGTACATGTGCTTTTTTTGTGGATGGCTTTTCTTGATTTATCAAGAAATTGGGTTGGCCAAATATCACGGAGCAAGTTAAATAAACGTTTAGTTTATTTTTCTCCACTAGATAGCGCTCTGCCATCTAAAAAGCACATGTGCTTGTGGTCAGGAGATGCCTTCTTTATTTTTAATATCAACACCTGACCCACTTATCTTTTTTTTTTCTATTGTTTTTTCATATATATATTGCAGCGTAGAAATCAAGTCTATCTGGAGATGTGAACGTATTTATTGATGACGTCACCACGACTAGTCGAAAATTATCAACCAAGAGAATCAGAGAATACAGCTAGAGAATCTTGAGCAAGCACGCAGCAAAGAAATATTTCGATCATTATTTTATATTGAATAATTAAATTAAATCTGTTTCCAAATATTTTGATTGAATAATTAAATTAAATAATAAATTTATTCATCGCCACATATAAAGAGCATCGACCCGATGCTCAGCAGGAGACTTACGTCGTCAGTCTTAAGAATTAGTACTATGGCCAGGGATCTTTTCAGGTGACTGCGGTGGATGTCTTCTTTCTGTTGAGATATCTTCTTCATGATGGCTTGGCAGGTCTATATTTACCTCAATGTAGTTTTTTATTTCTACTGTAGTCGGCAAGGGAGGATTTTCTAACTTTGCGGCTTCACCTCCAATATGGTCTATTATCTAGTTTTCATGGCGGGGCGACCAGCTAGATCTTCTAGCAGGTGAGAAATTTTGTCTGTTTCGACCGGTATATGGGGTAGGGCTTCGGTGCGACTCAAATTTTCCTCGATGATTCATCGTTGGGTTCCTGAGATTCGGCTCGAGAGTTGTAGAATTCCATTGCGTCTTGCTTTCTTTGGAAATATTCATTTCTCCTTTCCTCATTGTGTCTCTTCCTGTCGCGGCAATAGCGGACGACGTGACCTGGGCGTCCGCAGTAGAAACAGATTGGCTTTCCCTCAGTTGTCTTCCATTCATTGGTGTCGCGTCTTCTTCCTTGTTTCTGATGCTGAGTTGTAGGACGGGGAGTTCTAGGTTGAGCCTCGAATCTAGGATTAGATTCCGGCCTGGGTGCTTAAGGGGGACTTATTGTAGGTTTTGAGATAGGCGCCATGGTCTTTACAATCTCTTCCCTCACTAAATCTTCAATGGCAGCGATTTTAGGCTCCTCTTGAGGAGAGTGCAATGCTTGCTGTATCTCCTCGCGGACAATTTTTCGGATCAGCGATGACATATCTTCTCCGTCATCCTGGTCACAGAGAGAGGCCACATTTGGTAGGCGCTCGTACATGGTTGGGGTAACTCGCCTACAACGGAGCGCTTCGACACGGCGACATTCTGTAATGAATTGCTCGGTGCTCTGTACATCCCTCGGTAGGAGTGCCTGATAAAGCTCCTCAGCTATCCCCTTCATGAGGTGGGAGATTTTATCTTCCTCGCTCATTTGAGGATCAACCTCTTTGCACAGGCACAGGACACCCTGGATGTAAAATTCGGTACTCTCACCTTTTAATTGTGCCTGTGTTTTTAGTTTCTTCTCCGCTTGCAATTTCGAATTTTCGTTTTTTCCGAACACATTCTCTAATTGAGATGTGAATTTCTTCCAAGTCTGGATGCTTTCTTCGTTGTTCTCCAACCATTTCAGAGCAGTTCCAGACAGATAAAAATAAACTTTAGTAAGACAGAGGGTTTCGTCCCAATGGTTGTACTTTGCCACACGTGCATACCCTTTTAACCATTTTTGGAGATATTCACCATCCTCCCCGGAAAAATGGAAGGGTTCCTTGGCAGATGTTGAACAACGTAGTTGCTTACCTGAGTACCTTCCTTCTTTACATTCATAGAAGTTTCTTCTGGTTCAACAGAATCAATTTTTCTTTTATTTCTTAATGGGTATTAGTCCAGTCTCTCCACCAGTTGTAGCGTAGAAAATTAAGTCTTCTTATATCGGGGGATGTATTTATTGATGACGTCAGCACGGCAATGATTCACCAACTCAACTATCTACAGCTAGAGAATCTTGAGCAAGCACGCAGCAAATAAATATTTCGATCATTATTTTATATTGTATAATTGAATTAAATCTGTTTCCAAATACAGTAGAACTTGGATAATTCGAACTTCTTTAATTCGAAAACCTCTTTAATTCGAATATTTATCTTGGTCCCTAGAATCTATATATATATATATATATAAATAAATGTATGTATGTGTGTGTGTCTGTTTGTCCTTTATACCTGACCAAACCACTCATTGGAACGCCATGAAACTTTGGGAAGTTATTTAGTATAGTACTGGGAAGGTTTCTAGCAAATAAAATTTTTGAAATAACTTTTCGCTTTAAAATAATCAAGATAAATATTCTAATTTATCTGTTATAATTCAACAATCTGCTCTAAATATTATCATGATGATACGATGATTTTGTAATGTAGAAAATCAGGAAAGACAAAATTCAGGATGACACGGCAATTTATTTGAGACAAGAATAATGATACAATTCCAAGGCAAGATACTATTCCTTTAACTTCCAATTACCGAGGGAACCAATTAATATTGATTTTATTCAACTTATCGAGTATTTTTCAAGGGACCGGGAAAAAATGTTCACTTTATCTAGAGATTCAAATTTACGAGTTTCAAAATTTCAAAATATATCTTTTTTTTTATATAAGTTTATAGAGAATTGTTTTAACAAATGTTCGTTAGACAAACCTTTACTCGGGTAAAACCCGGGCGAAGCCGGGTACATCCATTTCGTAGCTTAACCCGTCTCTCCAAGAGGCAGTCTCTTATTAAAGGTCTATTAGAGATTCTTTAATAGCAATTAGAATCTTCAATGAGAGACCACCAACAGGAGAAACAAGTTGAGTCATGTTTTTAGGTGGTCTTTCTTAAGAGACTCTATTTACATATATTAAAATATGAAAAAATTAAAATATATTAAAATCAACATTTTCTTACTGTTACGTTTAATTGCTGTTAATCTATCTACTTATATATTTGCCTTATTCTGTCTGTTTGTCTGTATGTCTGTTTGTCTGAAGCTCACGGATAGAATGCGCGCCCATTGGCTGCCAGCAAACACGTGACCTCCCTGCCCGCCCCCCTCTAGACAACCCTGTTATCAGCTGTGTGATACATACACCTGTCTATAGCGGCCATTCTAGACAACCCTGTTATCAGCAGTGTGTTACATCCACCTGTCTATACAGACCACCCTGTCTATAGCGGTCACCTTAGACAACCCTGTTATTAGCTGTGTGATACATCCACCTGTCTACACAGACCACCCTGTCTATAGCGGCCACTCTGGGCAACCCTGTTATCAGCTGTGTGATACATCCACCTGTCTACACAGACCACCCTGTCAATAGCGACCACCACCCTGTCTATAGCGACCACTCTAGACAACCCTGTTATCAGCTGTGTGATGCATCCACCTGTCTATACAGACCACCCAGTCTATAGCGACCACTCTAGACAACCCTGTTATCAGCTGTGTGATACATCCACCTGTCTATACAGACCACCCTGTCTATAGCGACCACTCCAGACAACCCTGTTATCAGCTGTGTGATGCATCCACCTGTCTATACAGACCACCCTGTCTATAGCGA
The DNA here is from genome assembly GCA_030710605.1 of Cordylochernes scorpioides. NCBI lineage: Eukaryota > Metazoa > Arthropoda > Arachnida > Pseudoscorpiones > Chernetidae > Cordylochernes > Cordylochernes scorpioides. The sequence continues at coordinate 2,903,081 of CP092881.1, read as the reverse complement.
CCACTCTAGACAACCCTGTTATCAGCTGTGTGATACATCCACCTGTCTATACAGACCACCCTGTCTATAGCGACCACTCTAGACAACCCTGTTATCAGCTGTGTGATACATCCACCTGTCTATACAGACCACCCTGTCAATAGCGACCACCACCCTGTCTATAGCGACCACTCTAGACAACCCTGTTATCAGCTGTGTGATACATCCACCTGTCTATACAGACCACCCTGTCATAGCGGTCACCCTAGGCAACCCTGTTATCAGCTGTGTGATACATCCACCTGTCTATACAGACCACCCTGTCATAGCGGTCACCCTAGGCAACCCTGTTATCAGCTGAGTGATACATCCACCTGTCTATACAGACCACCCTGTCATAGCGGTCACCCTAGGCAACCCTGTTATCAGCTGTGTGATACATCCACCTGTCTATACAGACCACCCTGTCATAGCGGTCACCCTAGGCAACCCTGTTATCAGCTGAGTGATACATCCACCTGTCTATACAGACCACCCTGTCATAGCGGTCACCCTAGGCAACCCTGTTATCAGCTGTGTGATACATCCACCTGTCTATACAGACCACCCTGTCATAGCGGTCACCCTAGGCAACCCTGTTATCAGCTGAGTGATACATCCACCTGTCTATACAGACCACCCTGCCATAGCGGTCACCCTAGGCAACCCTGTTATCAGCTGAGTGATACATCCACCTGTCTATAAGACCACCCTGTCATAGCGGCCACCCTAGGCAACCCTGTTATCTGCTGTGTGATACATCCACCTGTCTATACAGACCACCCTGTCATAGCGGTCACCCTAGGCAACCCTGTTATCAGCTGAGTGATACATCCACCTGTCTATACAGACCACCCTGTCATAGCGGTCACCCTAGGCAACCCTGTTATCAGCTGTGTGATACATCCACCTGTCTATACAGACCACCCTGTCATAGCGGTCACCCTAGGCAACCCTGTTATCAGCTGAGTGATACATCCACCTGTCTATACAGACCACCCTGTCATAGCGTTCACCCTAGGCAAACCTGTTATCAGCTGTGTGATACATACACCTGTCTATAGCGGCCACTCTAGACAACCCTGTTATCAGCTGTGTGATACATCCACCTGTCTATACAGACCACCCTGTCTATAGCGGTCACTTTAGGCAACCCTGTTATCATCAGTGTGCTACATTCACCTGTCTATACAGACCACCCTGTCTATAGCGACCACCCTAGACAACCCTGTTATCAGCTGTGTGATACATCCACCTGTCTATACAGACCACCCTGTCTATAGCGGTCACCTTAGGCAACCCTGTTATCAGCAGTGTGATACATCCACCTGTCTATACAGACCACCCTGTCTATAGCGACCACTCTAGACAACCCTGTTATCAGCTGTGTGATACATCCACCTGTCTATACAGACCACCCTGTCAATAGCGACCACCCAAGACAACGCTTTTAAAATATATTCGCACTCGGGTAAACCCCGGGCGTTGCCCGGGCCTAATACCAACCACCCCACTATCCATTACCGTAACATACCCAACCTACACCAAAGATTAATGTTAGAATCCATAGTATCCACCAAACTTAAAAGCATAAATAGAAAAATAGAAATTCCTGAAATTTATGATATTTTTGTTTCAAGTTAATCTATTCTTTTTTACATAGTTAAAAATCTAATATACAAACATCTTATTACCATATCAATACAATAGTTACTTATTAAAAATTAAAAATTCTTACTGCTAAGTTATAAAAATTGTTTATTATGTAAATCATCCCTTGTATATAGGTCGGTCTCTCGCCTTAATTTCTGTCAAACCTGTAGAAGGGCGTTTGCCCGAAAGCTCGTAACGTTTACAAATAAAAGATACCTATCTTCCATTTAATGATACGTTTATTCATAAATAAATGAATCTGTCTGTGTGTGTGTTTTCAGAAATATGTCAAGTCACCTCTTTAGTTTTGAAAATTACTTTTGATATATTTTATAGTTTTTATCTGAAGCTTGAAAATAAAATATTTTTATTTTATCTTATTGATAAAGTTTGCACACCACGGTTAATTTTTTTATTTACCAAAAGAATCATCGGTAGTTATGCCTCCCAAGCGTAAATCGATTGGTCGATCTACCTCTCAAGGACGATCGAAAAAGATATCACGAGCTTCAGAATCAGTTCAACAACGAGATGCAAGGTTGGAAGCCGTTCGACTACAAACTGCTCAAGCTCGCTCGAATGAGACAGTTCAACAACGAGATGCAAGGTTGGAAGCCGTTCGACTACAAACTGCTCAAGCTCGCTCGAATGAGACAGTTCAACAACGAGATGCAAGGTTGGAAGCCGATCGAATACAATCTGCTCAAGCTCGCTCGAATGAAACAGTTCAACAACGAGATGCAAGGTTGGAAGATAATCGAATACAAACTGCTCAGGGTCGCTCGAATGAGACAGTTCAACAACGAAAAGCAAGGTTGGAAGATAATCGAATACAAACTGCTCAGGGTCGCTCGAATGAGACAGTTCAACAACGAAAAGCAAGGTTGGAAGCCGATCGAATACAAACTGCTCAAGCTCGCTCGAATGAGACAGTTCAACAACGAAATGCAAGGTTGGAAGATAATCGAATACAAACTGCTCAGGGTCGCTCGAATGAGACAGTTCAACAACGAAAAGCAAGGTTGGAAGATAATCGAATACAAACTGCTCAGGGTCGCTCGAATGAGACAGTTCAACAACGAAAAGCAAGGTTGGAAGATAATCGACTACAAACTGCTCAAGCTCGCTCGAATGAGACAGTTCAACAACGAGATGCAAGGTTGGAAGATAATCGAATACAAACTGCTCAGGGTCGCTCGAATGAGACAGTTCAACAACGAAAAGCAAGGTTGGAAGATAATCGACTACAAACTGCTCAAGCTCGCTCGAATGAGACAGTTCAACAACGAAAAGCAAGGTTGGAAGCCGATCGAATACAAACTGCTCAAGCTCGCTCGAATGAGACAGTTCAACAACGAAAAGCAAGGTAGGAAGATAATCGAATACAAACTGCTCAGGGTCGCTCGAATGAGACAGTTCAACAACGAAAAGCAAGGTTGGAAGCCGATCGAATACAAACTGCTCAAGCTCGCTCGAATGAGACAGTTCAACAACGAAAAGCAAGGTTGGAAGATAATCGAATACAAACTGCTCAGGGTCGCTCAAATGAATCAATTGCCCAGCGGGAAACACGGTTGGGAACCAATCGAGAACGCAATGTTCGCTCCAGACGAACACTACATGCTGACTTGAACCGGGCCGCGTTCCATTATGATGCTGAATATGATTACAGTCTGCATCCAAGTGTTGTTATTGATAAAATGGACAAGTTATGCAAATTTTGTGATGCGTTTAAATTCAAGAATGAGACTCCAGGAATGTGCTGCGCAGGTGGTAAAGTGAAATTGCCCGAATTGCATTTACCTCCTGAACCTGTATCAACGTTGATATCAGGTGCAACAAGCCAATCAAAGCATTTCTTGAGAAACATTCGAAAGTACAATTCATGCTTTCAAATGACATCGTTCGGTGCAACAGAAATCATTCGGGACAATTACATGCCAACGTTTAAAGTGCAAGGGCAAATTTGCCATCGTGTTGGATCTCTTCTACCTCTGCCGGATTCAGATCACAAATTTCTGCAAATTTATTTCATGGGAAACACCGATGACCAAGTTAATCAACGCTGTAGATTCAATAGCAGCACAAATCAAGAAATTGTGTCTTCATTACAAAATTTGTTAGATCAACACAACGAATTAGTTCGACTGTTCAAGACAGCCATCGAGCGAATGCCTACTGATGATTACGTAGTTGTCATTAGAGCTGACAAAACACCAGCAGGTCAACACGATTCAATGCACCAACAATAGATGAAGTGGCAATCCTCATAGTTGGCGAAGAATTCCCGCGATATAGTAATTCATCGCAGAGATGATACCGTTCAACGAGTATCTGAAACTCATCGCTCATATGATGCCTTACAACATCCCATTTTGTTCTGGCAAGGAGAAGATGGATATCACTTCAATATTAAGATGAGAGATCCAAAAACAGGTGCCGAGATCGATAAAAAAATCAGTGCAATGAATTTCTATTCATATCGGTTGATGAGTCGTGCCAACAGAGACAATCACATTTTGAAATGTCGAACATTGTTCCAGCAATACATTGTCGATATGTATGTAAAAATCGAGACCAAACGACTACTTTTCATTCGATTGAACCAAACCAAACTCCGCTCTGAAAATTATATTCATCTACGAGATGCAATTGCTACTGATGAGAATCCCAATGATCTGGGGAAATGATCATACTGCCAGCTACATTCGCAGGAAGTCCATGGCACATGCATGAATACGCACAAGATGCAATGACATATGTTCGTGTATACGGCCGTCCAGATTTATTCATAACATTTACATGCAATCCTAGGTGGGAAGAAATTAGAGAACTTTTGTTGCCTGGACAATCACCTTCGAATCGGCCTGATATCATCGCCCGTGTGTTCAACCAGAAATTGAGAGCTCTTATGCATTTCATTGCCAAATATCGTGTTTTTGGAGCGTCACAATGCTGGATGTATTCTATTGAATGGCAGAAGAGAGGCTTACCACATGCACATATTTTGATTTGGCTGATCGACAAGATCACACCAGACCAAATTGACCAGGTCATCTCAGCAGAAATCCCAGACATCGCCATTGATCCAGATTTATTCGAAGTTGTAGCCAAAAACATGATTCACGGTCCGTGTGGCGCGATAAACAACAATTCTCCGTGCATGAAGGATGGAAAATGTACTAAGCGCTATCCAAGAGATTTACACGCCGAAACTATCACTGGAGTTGATGGATATCCACAATATCGTCGGCGCTCAACTCAAGATGGCGGTAAATGCATCACTATAAAAGTTCACAACATTGCTATCGAAGTTGATAATCGTTGGATTGTGCCTTATTCACCATTACTCTCTAGGACTTTCAAAGCACACATCAATGTTGAATATTGCAATTCAGTTAAGTCAATCAAATACATTTGCAAATATGTCAACAAAGGAAGCGATATGGCAGTTTTTGGAGTTAAAAATGCATCTGCACCAATCGATGAAGTACAACGCTATCAATTGGGACGCTACATCTGTAGCAATGAGGCAGTTTGGCGTATTCTATCATTTTCAATTCATGAACGTTATCCTACAGTTGTTCATTTGGCAGTACATCTCGAAAATGGGCAGCGAGTGTATTTTACAGCGGAAAATGTACGTGAAAGAGCAGCATCGCCACCGCAAACAACGTTAACTGCGTTCTTCTCATTGTGCAGAGGTGATTTGTTCGCAAAAACTCTACGTTACTCAGATGTTCCGAAATACTGCACCTGGAATGCATCAGAAAAAAAGTTTCAACGACGTAAACAAGGCAAACCAGTTGAAGGACATCCGAATATATATTCGTCCGACGCTTTAAGTCGTCTGTATACAGTTCATCCAAGCAATCAAGAATGTTTTTACTTAAGATTACTGTTAGTTAACGTATGTGGACCAGAATCCTTCCAAGAACTAAGAACAGTAAATGGCAAAGTATGTTCCACCTATCGAGAAGCTTGCCAAGAATTATACCTTCTTGAAAACGATGCACATTGGGACACAACACTTGCGGATGCATCAAGTACTGCTCAACCACATCAAATTCGCATGTTATTTGCAATACTATTGACAACATGTTTCCCATCCAAGCCAATGGATCTTTGGGAAAAATACAAAGATTCCATGAGTGAAGATATCCTACATCATTTACGAGCAGCAAATCTGGACCTTCAATTCACACCAGAGATATATAATAGGGCGTTGGTTTTGATCGAAGATATTTGCTTGGCAATCGCTAATAAGAGATTGGGACAGATGGGATTATGTGCACCGAATAGATCTGCGAATGACTCCTATGATCGTGATTTGCAACGTGAAACCCACTTTGATGTCGATGATTTGAGTGTGTTTGTTGAAAGGAATTTATCGAAACTGGTTCCAGAACAGCGAATTGCATATGACACATTGATGCAAGCAATCTCCGATCAAAGGGGCGGATTGTACTTTTTAGATGCGCCCGAAGGCACAGGCAAAACCTTTCTCATAAATCTCATCTTGGCAACCATTCGATCACGGAATGAAATCGCAGTGGCAATCGATTCATCTGGAATTGCTGCAACACTTTTGGATGGTGGCCGAACAGCGCATTCAGCACTAAAATTGCCGCTGAATTTGCACACAATTGAAACGCCAACATGTAATATCTCGAAAAATTCCGGAATGGGCAAGGTTCTTCAAACGTGCAAACTAATAATATGGGACGAATGTACAATGGCTCACAAAAAAGGATTGGAAGCCCTCGATCGTACGCTTAAAGATTTGAGGGCAAATGGGAATTCCTTTGGTGGCGCTCTCATTCTACTGTCTGGTGATTTTCGTCAAACTTTACCTGTTATACCTCGCTCAACGCCAGCAGATGAATTGAATGCATGTCTCAAGTCATCTGTTTTATGGCCTCAGGTAAAGAAGTTGATGTTGAAAACCAATATGCGTGTTCATTTGCAAAATGATGCATCCGCAGAGCGTTTCGCTAAGCAACTACTAAATATTGGAAATGGGAAAATGACAATCGACCCAACCTCGCAATGCATTACATTGCCCACAAGCTTTTGCACACTAACATCAAGCAAAGAAGAACTGATTCAGAAAGTTTTCCCAAATATAGCCCAAAATTACCGAAATCTTCAGTGGCTTAGTGAACGAGCGATACTTGCTGCAAAAAACATCGATGTCAATGATATAAACTTCTGTGTACAAAATTGGGTTCCGGGTGAAGAGAGAACGTATACATCAATTGATACGGTGTTAAATGAAGATGAAGCGGTGAACTATCCGACTGAATTTCTGAACTGCCTAGACTTGCCAGGATTTCCACCGCATGTTCTACAATTGAAAACTGGAGTGCCAATCATTTTACTACGGAACATCAACCCGCCCAAACTCTGTAACGGTACTCGACTTTCCGTAAAAACTATGATGAATAATATCATCGAAGCAACCATATTAAATGGGAAATTCAAAGGGCAAGATGTACTGTTGCCCCGTATTCCCCTTTTCCCACCTGATCTGCCATTTGAATTTAAGCGATTACAGTTTCCTGTGCGAACTGCTTTTTCAATGACTATCAACAAAGCGCAAGGACAATCCTTGAAAGTATGTGGACTTAATTTGGAATGTTTCTCACATGGGCAGCTCTATGTAGCTAGCTCACGTGTAGGAAACCCTTCAAACTTATATGTATATACACCTGATAAAACAGGTAAAACAATTACCAAATCAGGATGTCCAGCTGCTCCTTCCTTTGCCAATCTGTCGGCCTCCTCATTTCCAGGGACTCCCACATGTGATGGAATCCATTGTAGACTTATTTTGGTATTTTTATTCAGTTTGTTGATTTCTGCAGCAATGTTTTTGAGGAGTCTGTCTTGTGAATAGTAGCAGTTTTTAATTGCAAAGATGGCGGCTTTTGAATCTGTATAAATTATTATGTTTTTAGTCTCGTTTTTCTCTACAAGTTTTAGAGCTTGTAGTATGGCTGTTAGTTCAGATCTGAAAACTGACAAGTTCTTTGGGTTTTTGATTCTTCTTTTTATTTCCATACTATCTTTAAGGATGAGAACTCCACTGCCAGAGGAGCCATTCTCCACCAGTGAGCCATTGGTGTATATCTGTATGGTACAAAAAGAATGATATTCACTATTAAATCTTTGTTTGTGAAATTAATGGTTTTATAGAATAATTATGGTGCCTATATATATATATATATATAATCTTTCAGAGAGAGAGAGGATGTAGCTTGGTACCTCCAGCTCCAGAACACATTTTGGCTTCTTTTTATCAAACAGCTCGAGGACTCTTGGAATTTGTGTGATATTTGTACAAGAGAAACAACAGCATTTATCTTTCATGAATAAGGTAAACTCTTTCTCCTACACATTTATTTACAATATGTACGGCATTTATCCTGCATGTGTTTCTTTTGAACGAAAAATCGAAATTTATTTTTGAGGAGATTTAAGAGATTTAAAAATACTTTATTGACCTCATACACAAGTCAATGGTAGTAGTATATAATAATTATAAAAAGAGGGATAAAATAATATATATACAGTTATGTACAGTCGAGGAGATTCCCCCAACGACGGAGAGTCCTCCTCCAGACAGTAAGGGGTTTTCACGTTCTCCCCTCATCTCAAGGCTCAGAAAGAACCTGTGTATTGATGACTTGGCAGACGCGAGGATGGCGAGGGCGTCGTCATCCAGCCCTTGACCGAAGAGCCAGCCCTGCAGGTCGGGTGGTTGCTGTATGATGTTGAAGGCCTCCCGTATGAGGGTCTGATGGAGCTGCAGGACCAGTAGCAGTGGGCCAACATCAGGTCGCTAGAGCCACAGGCGATACAGGTCTCTCGAGCAGAGGCCGGATGTGCAGGATGGGGAAGAGCGTGCAGGGCCAGCTGTACTACAATGTCGACATTGTGCCCTGAAAAGGCGCAACGTCGAAGCGATGGCCAGCCGACGGTGAGAGGAATAAAGTCTTGCCAACGGTACAGAAGCTGGGCGATGGGCTGGGTTGCCAGGCGTGGTCGCTCAAGTGTACGGCGGATGGTGCGGGTAGTTAGGCGCATGAGCGGAGTCACCGTTCCGCGCAGCACCACAGCTTCGCCTAGGTTGTCCGCCCGGTGGGACCCTAGGAGAAATAACGATTATTTATAACCTCAAGGATGAAGTATGAAAAGATGAATTGTGAAGAGTATCCCATCCCTGGACACTTATTTTACCGCTTATCATTACTCTTCACAATTCATCTTCTCATACTTCATCCCTGAGGTTAGAAATAATGGTTATTTCTCAAAAATAAATTTCGATTTTTCGTTCAAAAGAAACACATGCAGGAAATTTCAAATGCCGTTTTACATTTATTTACATTCAAATATATATATATAAACAGCAAACCTCAATATTTTGAAATAATAGAGCTCCAATGTTTTAACACTAACTATACTATTTAGACAGTTTGGGGGTAAGTAAAGAAATAAATCAGTGAACCACAATTATATTGTGGATTAAAGTGTATCTAATCCTTAATTCTAGCAGCTACTGGTAATAAAGGGCGCCGCACCAATCCCATATCACAGGGAGGCGCAACTCTCGCCAAAACATATTCTTGGCCGTGTCCCGGTACCTCTCGCGGAACTGCCTGATCCACGTCCAATCCTAGATATATCACAATCAGGTTCTTTATCATAACCTTCTCTAGAATTGTTAAGAAACAAAGCCTCGCATTTGTCTCCTAGAACACTTATGGGAAATTTTTCTGTTGAAGGTCTGCGCTAAGGCATTCTGCTGCTTGCTGCAGAGATCACAGCAGCAGGAGGCAGCTCGACCTCAGACATTTGGACCTCAGTCTCCAAGGTGGTCTGGTCATCACCATTATTACTCTCCATTTTCTAGTCTGGTACAGCTCTTCCCTTTCTTGCTGTCTCAGAAGGCTTTCTTCCTCTCTATCCTCCTGCTGTTTTTGCATCATCTGGGTGATTGTGGCCAAAAAGTTCTGCTTCGAGGACACTTTTGACTGACTTCTTGTTTCAATGGACATCAGCAACCACAAACCAATCAAGTTTGTTTCGCAAACTTAAAGGAGCATCCTACTGACCTCCACGAAGAAGAATATCTGACACCAGTAGTCGCGTGTTTCCCCTAGTCCTTCGCGACACATGGCTTCTTCTCGTGGATCACCAACCGTGGAGTCTTTGCCTCACCTCAGCAACCCTACCCTGTAGACTGCCCAAAGCCTCCGGGAACCACTATTCCCGTGGAACTCCTTTCCCTCTGGCAGTTTCTCTTGGCTTTACCACTGGTGGGACGACACAAGAGACTTGTTCCTGGTTGCTGTTCTGATTTCACCCTCCAAGATCACAGTAATTGCTCTTCTTGTAAGAGTCTCGTGTCCCCCCACCAGTGGTAAGACGAGATATACTGCCAGAGGGAGAGAAGTTTCAAGGAAGTAGTGGTTCTCAGAGGCTTTTTCCCACCTCTCTATGCACCACTATACCTCAAGCGCCACGATTCCAGCGCATGGTCTCAGGTGGAACTACTGGCCATCAATACAATCATGCCAAGAAAATATATTGTGGAATAATGGAGATCCATTATTCCGGACGCCGTCCGGACGGGTCGGGTGACGACTGTAAACAAACAAGCCCCGGCGGCGCCAGCCGCCAACAAAGGACTAGAACACAGCTTGGTCTGCTACCGAGCAGTTGGGTGTTTTCCTCTGTCCTCTTAAGATGTATTAAATAAAGTTAGTTAGAAGGAGACTTTTACCCTCTCCTTTCTGCTATTTAGTGATCTTATTTAAATCCTTGCAACAGCCCACAAAGAATCATCACTGCGAATTCTTCTACCGAACTCGCACAGTGTTTTGTGAAACGACTACCCACAATTTCTTCACATATATCGCCTTTGCATCTGATTAAATGGCAGTCCAACACGCCATCTGATGTTCCAAAAACCTCAATTATTGCGGAGATAGTTAGAAACTTCAATACACTCTCTGGAAGGTGTCCAGCTCAGGTGGATCCAGAGCCTCTTGAAACAAGGGAAACGACCAAGCAGATCAAAATTCATAAATGATGGCCCACTCCAATTTACCTCTGCACTTTGGCACCTTTCTCTAAAATCTTTCCCTAATCGCATTAAAGAATTTGTCATACAGCTATGGACTAGCCTATATACAACAGATCACTCTACAAGATATATCAGAAGAGTGGCAGCTTTTCCCAGACTTCTAATTTACATGCTTCAAAATATACTATGCAACACCACATTCACAACATTGAGAGAAAATGACTTTGTACAAGCTGGATCCTGAAAAAATATTAAAAATAGACTCATCTGCCCGCATAGTCAAGAAGTTAACCAAACTGTCGATCACCTCCTTTTCAGATGCCCCTATTATCATATCCTGAGATTCCAGGCTGGGGTCCTCCTCAGTATCAACACATTTCATGAAAATACTTTAAGAAACCTCCATAAAAACCAATCGGCCTAATGATTCAGATCAGTTGGATGTTCACCGCAACAACGATACAATAAGTTTGAAGATTAACTCAGATAGTCAGTGACCTCTGTACATGGCCTAGGTTATGCACATTCTTATATTATTAAATATACAGTTAAACCTATCTATAGCGCCCCCTCTTGGGACCCACCAAAATAGGGTTCTATAGAGAAGGGGTGCTATAGACAGGTCACTTTTAATGTAAATCGCATCATACTACTAATCAGGCGCTATAGAGAGGGAAACACTATTTAGAGGGGGGCGCTATTGACAGGTTTAACTGTATATTATATTTAATATATTATAATTCCGCCCGTGTACACGCCAATATTTTATTTATCTTGTTCTGTTTGTAAATATAGTTTCATTTTTATGTCATAGTGTAATTAGCCCTTAGTAGAGAAAATTAACTTGAATCAGCAAAACAAATTAAATAAAAAATATTCCACTTTAACCAACAACCAATAGTTATCTATATATATACAAATGAATGTATGTGTGTCTGCCCTTTATGCCTGACCAAACCACTCATTGGAACGCCATGAAACTTTGGGAAGTTTTTTAGTATAGTACTGGGAAGGTTTTTGAAAATTAATTTCTTGAATATCCTTAGAGTTATTTGTAGATTTAACTCGAAAGCAGCGCTCCCATTGCGACGATGATAACAAGTTTTTTATCTATAAGTTTTATTATCACTAATTTTTTATCTTAAAGATTATTTATCAAAAGTAAGATTTTCTACCTATTAATTGCGCATAAGTCAAAGTTAGTTATCGAGTATTTTCCAAGGGACTGGGAAAAAATGTTCACTAGATAAAACGATGATTTTGTAATGTAGAAAATTAGGAAAGACAAAATTCAGGATGACACGGCAATTTATTTGAGACAAGAATAATGATACAATTCCAAGGCAAGATACTATTCCTTTAACTTCCAATTACCGAGGGAACCAATTAATATTGATTTTATTCAACTTATCGAGTATTTTTCAAGGGACGGGGAAAAAATGTTCACTTTATCGAGAGAGATTCAAATTTACGAGTTTCAAATTATCAAAATATATCTATTATTTTGACAATTTGAAACTCCTAAATTTGAATCTCTCGATAAAGTGAACATTTTTTCCCGTCCCTTGTCTTGTCGTGTCATCCTGAATTTTGTCTTTCCTAATTTTCTACATTACAAAATCATCGTTTTATCTAGTGAACATTTTTTCCCCATGAAAAATACTCGATAACTAACTTTGACTTGTGCGCAATTAATAGGTAGAAAATATTACTTTTGATAAATAATCTTTAAAATATTAAACTTAGTGATAATAAAACTTATAGATAAAAAAACTTGTTATCATCGTCGCAATGGGGGCGCTGCTTGCGAGTTAAATCTATAAATCTGCAAGTAACTCTAAGGTTATTCAAGATATTCAAGAAATTATTTTTCAGAAACCTTCCCAGTTCTATACTAAATAACTTCCCAAAATTCCATGGCGTTCCAATGAGTGGTTTGGTCAGGCATAAAGGACAGACAGACACACACATACATTCATTTTTATTTATATAGATATTTATTATATACTAGGTTTTACCCAGGTAAAGGTTTGTCTAACGAACATTTGTTAAAACAATTCTCTATAAACTTATAAAAAAAAAGATATATTTTGATAATTTGAAACTCGTAAATTTGAATCTCTCGATAAAGTGAACATTTTTTCCCGGTCCCTGGGTCCCTGTGTGCCGTGTCATCCTGAATTTTGTCTTTCCTAATTTTCTACATTACAAAATCATCGTTTTATCTAGTGAACAATTTTCCCGGTCCCTTGAAAAATACTCGATAAGTTGAATAAAATCAATATTAATTGGTTCCCTCGGTAATTGGAAGTTAAAGGAATAGTATCTTCGACTTTTTTATTTTTTTATTTAGGTAACCTGGATTCCTGGAGTATCTTCGCCTTGAATTGTATCATTATTCTTGTCTCAAATAAATTGCCGTGTCATCCTGAGATAATCTAACTTTTGATAAATAATATTTAAGATAACAAACTTAGTGATAAGAAAACTTGTTATCATCGTCACAATGGGGGCGCTGCTTGCGAGTTAAATCTACAAATCTGCAAATAACTCTAAGGATATTCAAGATATTTGGTAAAGAGAGAACATTCAAAGCCAAAGAGGATAAGTTTCTTTTTATGAACATGCGTTCGAGCTTTCGGGCACAATGTCGCCCTTCTACAGGAATGAAACTACACAGAGAATCAAGATACGTCTATATATATACAGGTGATTAGCATAAACAAGAAAACTATTATTTTTTAGAGAGATAAAATTTAAGTTTTATGTATGATATACAAATCAGGTAATAGGAGAAATGTGATTATGCTAATATATGGTTTAATCTACTAGTTAAAGAATCTATAGGTTGTTGTGTGAACAGCTTATGTAAATATTTCATTATAAAGTTCCGGAATCTCTATGTGCCTATTGATGCTATTATATTTCAGAGATAGCAGCGCCTCGACAACCAATCTTTTATATTTATGCTGAATGTTAGAAAAATGCGAACGGGGTTCTATTGTATTAAAAGTATGTCCTGTGTTTGAAATGTGTTGGGCTATGAGGGATCTAGGGTCATTATCACCACAGAAGAATGCAAGTCCTTTATGTCGAACATTTATGGGAAAGCATACATATATGGCCTGCCAAAATTGCACAAAGACAATATTCCACTTAGACCTATAATAGCATACCATTTATCCCCATATAGATAAGCATATAGTTGAACAATACCACATAGATATTTTATCATGGCACAGATATATTGATGACATCTTTGCAATAGTCAAAACCAGTTCACTTGATAACATTTTCTCCACATTAAACAATCTATACCAAGATATACGTTTTACAGTTGAAATAGAGACCAATAATACTTTAGCTTTCTAGATATACTTATCACAAAAATAGATAATAGATACACCACAAGCGTTTATTACAAACCGTCATTTTTTCCATCATACATACATTTTTCTTCGTACTGCCCACTTAGCCATAAAATTAATACAGTCAAAACATTAACTAAACGCATATTCACTCATTGTACCACAGAAATATCAAAACAGCAGGAAACAAATACCATATTATCACATTTATTATCATTGGGCTACCCAAAAAACTTTATTTTGAGACACTTTCATAACCCTTTACAAACAGCCGTTAATCATAGTTATAAATCTATTTGCACTATTCCTTTTTCCCCTCAGAGCCTCAACATATCCAATTATCTAAAAAACTTTGGTATCCGCACCTTCTACTCCAATACTCCTAATTTAGGCACATTACTTAGAAACCCTATCACCAAAAACAGTTTCCCCCTAAAACCCATACACTTCAATAATGCAGTCTACTCATTAAAATGTAATAATTGCTCTAGCCTTTACATAGGAGAAACTGGTAGACACATAAAAAGACAGAATTGATGAACATATCCGAAATATCAGAAATAATGACCCTAGATCCCTCATAGCCCAACACATTTCAAACACAGGACATACTTTTAATACAATAGAACCCCGTTCGCATTTTTCTAACATTCAGCATAAATATAAAAGATTGGTTGTCGAGGCGCTGCTATCTCTGAAATATAATAGCATCAATAGGCACATAGAGATTCCGGAACTTTATAATGAAATATTTACATAAGCTGTTCACACAACAACCTATAGATTCTTTAACTAGTAGATTAAACCATATATTAGCATAATCACATTTCTCCTATTACCTGATTTGTATATCATACATAAAACTTAAATTTTATCTCTCTAAAAAATAATAGTTTTCTTGTTTATGATGTACTAGAGCGCCATCTGTTATCATATTATAAAACTATTTTAGAGGCGTAATATTCTTTTTAAAATAAAACAATTTCTACTGTCCTTACTGCGATGAAAAATCCCTTTAATTTTTTCATCGCAGTAAGGACAGTAGAAATTGTTTTATTTTAAAAAGAATATTACGCCTCTAAAATAGTTTTATAATATTTCTTGTTTATGCTAATCACCTGTATATATATAGACGTATCTTGATTCTCTGTGTAGTTTCATTCCTGTAGAAGGGCGACATTGTGCCCGAAAGCTCGAACGCATGTTCATAAAAAGAAACTTATCCTCTTTGGCTTTGAATGTTCTCTCTTTACCAAGTTACTCCAGAGGATTTTACCTTGTTTAAATATTCAAGATATTCATGAAATTATTTTTCAAAAACCTTCCCGGTGATATACCTAATAATATCCCAAAATTTCACGGCGATTGGATGTATGGTTTTTGAATCTATAGAGTACAGACAAACAGACAGACAGACATTCAATTTTATATATATAGATAAATCTATGTATAATATTTTAAAATAAAATAATACCAAATTTCAAGGGTCATTAACATTTAATTACTCAGTTTCTTGTTTTTATAGTGGTGACCCTAACTTTTATTTAATTTATTTCTGTATATACAAGGGGGGATTAATAAATAAGGTGAATTATCTTATTTCTTAAAAATTAAAAAAGCAAAAATAATTTAAACCACAGAATATTAAATATAACATCGAGAGACCATTTAAGGTGTTCTGTTCTTTTTTCCCACGCGAGACTTATAAATAAACAAAAATGGAAGCTCCCTTGAAGGATTGCACCACGCTTGAACGCTTGAACAACGTGCAGTTATTTGTTTCTTGAATGCAGAAGGTATTCAAACATCTCAAATATGCCAAAGAATGAAAAATATCCATGGTGAGGCTTGTTTGTCTCAAAAAACATTTATAAATGGGTTAACGAGTTCAAAAATGGACGAATTACATGTACCGATATTGAGCGACCAGGACGACCAAGTGTTACAAGCGACGCCAAGCACGATAAATGCGGTTGAAAAATTAATTTTGGAGGATAGAAAAATATCCATTTTAACCATAGCCGACAATTTGAATATAAGCTATGGGGAACTGTGCACACCATTATTAAAGAACAATTGCAATTTAGAAAAATATGCTGCAGATGGATTCAACCTTTCCTTAATTTGGACCAAAAACTTAACCCCGGTTTCAAAGGCTCTGTTAAAGCGGTATGAAGAGGAAGGTGATCATTTCCTTGACCAAATTCTAACTGGAGATGAGAGCTGGTGTTACCATTATGATCCTTCGACAAAACGTGCATCTATGGAATGGAAACGAGGCGACTCTCCAAGACCCAAAAAAAAAAAAATCAGGTCTCAACGTTCGGTTGGCAAAGTTTTGTTAACAATTTTTTGGGATGTTGATGGACCAATCTGTCTTGATTTTTTATCCTCAAGGCAACGTATGAACAGCGACCTTTATTGTGACATTCTTGTAAATAAGCTAAAGCCCAGTATAAGAAACAAAAGAAGAGGAAAGCTTAGTAAAGGTGTTCTCTTCCTTCATGATAATGCAAGGCCGCATACATCATGTAAAACTGTATCTACAATCATTAAATTAGGTTTTAAATTTTAGAACATCCTGCATATAGTCCAGACCTAGCCCCCTCTGACTATTTCCTTTTTGGACTACTAAAGAAGGAGTTAAAGGGAAAGCGATTTGACTCGGATGAGGATGTCCAGAAAGTGGTGCAAGATTTTTTTCACACGCTTCCTAAGAGTGCCTATAAAGAGGGTATTTACAAGTTGCCAGAATGTATAGAAAGCCAAGGTGATTATTTTGAATAAATCAAGTCCTAATTTCTAATATCGTTCTTATTTTTTAAAATAAATTATAATTCACCTTTTTTATTGATCCCACCTTGTATGTTATAATAAAATTTGTTAAAAATGGAGTCAAGCGCGCCAGTCTAATTGTTGAATTAAAACTGTCATTACAAAAGGGGGTTCCTGTAAGATTATATTTATTACACAACAAATTAAATTCACATATTTTAAAACCTCTATGCTGCATGTTCGAAAGGTTAGAGGAAACAGAAACTCACCCAGGTTGGTTGTCTATTGCACCAAAGATTTTTTGTACAGAGCAAGTGATGTTACAATTCTTGACGTCAGGGAAATTTAAATGTTAGAACTTTCTAATATGTATATTCAAATTTGAACATATTATATAGCTAAATAGATTAAACCCTGGCACACAATCTCTTATATATTCGAATTAAGGTATGGAAACTATATTTAAAATAAATTTATTAATCAAAAGTTATATTACATAATTATTGATGGAAATTTTTTAAAATTGATTCCACAGTTGGGCGCCATTGGAAGAATTATGCAAATTCCAAATTTTCATTAGCTAAATATCTGCTAATATGTATGCGGATCGTTGAAGTCACACGGCCAAGTGGTCCCTCCATCTCAACGCAATTCCACTGTCGTTGCAGCTTTCCTCTTCTGATGTCTTCAGCCACGTGCTTTTCTATCTTCTCAACATAGTCAGGGTAATTCAACCTGGACTTCAAATCTTGTAGTATTCCTGTGGTGTCGCTAAATAGGAACTCGGCTCGTCTATTAGGATCCTGTTCCAACAAGTAGGAATATAAGGTGACATGGCTCTTTCCCAACTTGTGATTGTGCATCTTTTTTACTTGTTTCTGACACATCTTCCAGATTTCCGATGTCTGTATGTCGAAGTCAATTTCTAGAGGCATTGCGGCTGGAAAATGATAGAGAATGTAATATTTAAATAATATTTTTTGAGCAACCTTGAAATTCGGTGCAGATTTTATTTCCTTTAAAATCTTTAGTAAAGGGACTTTATCTACATTATCCAAGAAGATCTTTAGTGATTCTATAGGCACTGGTTTATATAATTTTCCAAAATCATTCAAATTAACATCAGCTCCTGCTTCTCTAAGAGCATTCATAGCATCACTCCTATTATACATATATGCATAGTTAAATGCTGTTAAACCATTGTTATCTTTTAAATTCAAGTTGACGCCTAATTTGATGAATAACTGTATTATTTCAATGCTAGGTCCAAAAACAGCCTCCATGAGAATACTGCGTTCCAAATCCAATGGATAGTATCTAAGATTTAAATCAGCCCCAGCATTTATTAGCAATTTAACATTATTAAATCTACCCGAATCAACTGCCGTATATAAAGGGCTAGCATCGACATAGTCATATTGGGTATAATTAATTTCTTCCCCTACATATTTTAATAAATATTTTAAAAATTTTGAAGACTTCTTAGAGAAATATAATAGTGTGTTTACCTTTGCATGAAAAGGGAGTTTACTGTATGCTCCCTTTTTAATTAAAAGCTTGAATAATTTGAAATTCCCAACAAACTTAAAAGCAGCCCTACGTTTTTCATATAACAAAGCAAAATTGGCTCCACATTTAATCAAATATTTTGCTATTTTAAAGTGGTTTCTTAAAATACTCATAAAAAGAGGTGTAAGTCGTTTTTTATTGAATACATCAATATTTGCACCAGCATTTATTAAAAAACGACATAGTTCAATATTATTTTTCCATGCAGCAATATGTAACAGAGTGTTGCCCCTTAAATCCTTTGAGTTAACACCGCCTACCTCTTTATCTAGTAATTTTCTTATTTTAGCAATATCGCCTTTTATCGCGGCCTTTACTAATTGTGTTCCTTCTTTTGGGCTCTGGTGCCTTGACATAATTTTAAAAAAATATCTAAATGAAATATCGAAATTTGAATAACTGAAAGTTTCTTCCCTGAGTTGATTCAACAGAGATTGTCAGCAACAGAGATAATACAGCAAGAATAAAATATACAAATGAAAACAGATATTTATTAACAAATGCAATATATTCAAAACTTATTTAATCTGTTTCACAAAATGTTATTTTTATTATTTTCGTTGATATTTTAAAAAATAATATATTAAATCTATATATATTCTAAATTTATAATATTTTCAATTATTTTTACCATTTTACATTTTCTCTATACACCCAAGCAACACGCGTCGTTGATTTATGCTAGAATTTTCTAGGAAAGATGCAGGATAATAAAATATGTTTCTTCAACTCAGTTTCAAAAAATCAAACCTTTCAATTTTAATTTAAAAAAATTAAATAAAAATTAAACTTAAAAAATAATTTAATTTTAATTCAAATTAATAAATAATTTTAATTTTTTAAAGATCTATTAGAAAACAATCCTTTCCTTATATTAATAGGTAATCCCATAATATTATGTTCAAATCAATAAGCTTGAGGGATAAGTCTCTTTTAAATACATTTATTTCAAGCTTTCGGGCTCAACCGCCCTTCGACAGGAAAAATTATATTAGCTACTAAATTTAATCTATATAAACATTTGTGAGACGCCTGTGTCTCGAGTGTAATGCGAGGCTTGCCGCGGGAGGGAATGAGATCTTTGAAAAAGATGGCCGTTTAGCCCATTGATGGCCTTTTTCTCTTCTCCAACAGCCCCTCTTTCCAGATTTATAGCCAACTTCCTAAAACCGTTCCTCCAATTACAGAATGACCCATTCCCCATATCCAACACCCAAACCTTTATAGGAGAAGTACTAAAGATCAAACCTGAATCTGACCGCATCATGGTGTCTTTTGACGTGCAAGCCTTATACCCCAGCCTTCCACATCCTCTGATCATAAGTGATACAATAGAACTTCTGCAGGAACAGCATATTGATACAGATATCATCCAAAAAATCACACAACTCATTTCCATATGTCTAGATAACTGCATATTCGCATATAACTCCGAATCATTCAGGCAAGCAAAAGGGTCCCCAATGGGAAGCCCTCTATCGACCACAATTGCTGAGATCTCTATGCGCGCAATAGACCGAAGGATTACCGCCAATTTCCCCCATGATATATTCTTTTGGCGCAGGTACACACTTTTTACTGTTTTCCTTTTGATATTGATTGATACGAGCCTCTATTAATTTTAAAATTGTCAGAAATAAGGCGATAATATTCTAATATTATATTTAGTGTTGTCATAGTTGTGTTTTAAAGTGTCTTAAAGATTATATAAAAAAAAGTCCATGTGTCTAAATTAAAATGAAAAATATCTAAATTAAAATTGATAATGTCTAAATAAAAATGAGAGTTTCTAAATTAAAATGAAAAATGTCTAAATATAAGTTAAAATTGTCTAATTAAAAGTTAAAAACCTATAAATTATATCAATAAATGAACAAAGAAAACAGGACTTATTTTTCCACAGAATATTACTTTAATCAAAACAGGCGGGTTTCAACCTGTTCCTTGTTTTTATTTTAAATGCTACTTGCTATATGTTTAAGGTGTTAGGTCTTTCGCACGTGTAAATTTATATATATATTAAATTAAATAAAGATGTCCGAGGAAATAGTAGGATCTAAAGATCTTCCATATACAGCAGAATATGCTAAGAGTAAGATGTCTTCATGTAAAAAGTGCAAAGAGAAAATTGATAAAGGAGAATTGCGTTTGGGAGTAATGGTGCAGGTATGTCATGGATAATTTTAATAAACATACGCATCACCTGCATTAAATAAAATTATAATGAATAGATAAAATATTTATTTTGACCTTTTCGAAATCATGTTTTTATTATTATTATTTTGCATCTAATAAGTGAACGAAACAACGTCTGAAACTAATTATTGGGTTTACATTGTCGTTAAATGCTGAAATCGACATAGAAATATATTTGTCACACCTAAAATGCTAATTAAGGGTTTATTTCACAAATGGTTTAACCAAATTGGATTTTTAACAATATGTTTGGCAATTATTCCATCAATGCATTTAGCAATACACTAATACCTCATTTATATTAAAACTTAATAATACCTTATAAAGAACTATAAATAGAGAATTAAAGTTCTCAACATTACAATGCATTTAGCAATAATAAAGACATAATTAATATTTTTATGTATAAATTAAACAAATGACCTGGGCAACTCTTGGATTTTCCCTGAGTGGAATTTTTATCTGAGTGCTCTTATAAAAAAAAAAGTTATAGAATAAAAAACTGTTTTAAATTAATTATATTATTTACTAGACGTATGACCCGGCTTCGCCCGAGAATTCCCCCGATTGCAATTTCCTTCATACTGAAAGTACATCAATAATAAATATTAGAAGTGCCATAGAATAGCAATACAGAAGTAACACATAAACTACAGGAAAAAAATGTGTGTGATGGCAAAAATTGTATTATATTAGTGTTTAGGTATTTGATTTAATTAATATAGTTGATATAATAATATATATTTATATTATATATAATATAAATGAGTTTAAAAAATTGTAAAAAAAAAAATTCATCGGCCGGGAATCGAACCCGGGCCGCCCGCGTGGCAGGCGAGCATTCTACCACTGAACCACCGATGCTTATAAAAAAGGGCCATATTTGGGTATTCATTCCATTCCGGATTACTCCGCGTAAAAAAAAGTTCTTCAAATGAAAAAAAATAAATAGCCAAAAATACTAATCAAAATGCAGCCGAAAATTTTCCTCAGGTTTATAAAATGCGACATGCAAAATTTGGTACCAATTGGTTCAGTAGTTTTTGAGTTTATCGCGAAACAGACAGACAGACATTGACTTTTATATATATAGAGATAAATCAATCTGCTTATGTGACCAAGAAGATCACAACCCTGAGCATATTTTAATCTGGTGCCCACTTGTTGCAGGTTTTTGCAGTACAATGTCAAATGAACAGTTTAAGCCAAATGTTTCCAGTAAAGAAGAATATAGAAAATTCAACAAATTCTGTAGACTCTATCTCAACTGCCGTGGACCTAAATTACGTTAAGAATTGAAATTTCTAGTTTTAATTAGTATAGTTTTTTCTATTATTATTCTGTTTTAGTGGTCATGGATATATTAAACTTTTAATAATAATATATAAAAGGGGCGTACCTGGATCTGTAAAGAAAAAAAAAATATTTTTTTCTTAAACACAAGGTAATAAGACCAAATCCAAATAAATAGTGTGTGACGTTTCTGTAACAGCGTTGTTACCATCTTTAGACAAAAGTACTGAATGAGATATTTTACCACTCATTCAGTACTTTTGTCTGAAGATGGTAACAACGCTGTTGCCGAAACGTCACACACTATTTATTTATTTGGATTTGGTCTTATTACCTTGTGTTTATAATATAAATTGTGCCTTATCAATTTTTTTCTTAAAATACAGGGTGATCCAAAAGTCCCGCACAACTTTAAAAATTAATAACTCCGCGAATATTTGCGCTAGAGAAATGCGGTAAACACCATTGTGTTCAGGATGCAATGGGATTTTTTATGGCAAATAATGAAAAATTCGAAATTGATTTTAGTTACAATTTTATTCACCAGATGGCGCTCTACCAGATTCAGATATTCAGCGGCCAAATTGTTTGATAAATTAAAAAATATAATTGAACGACACGTATTTTTCCTTTTTGAATACCAGGAAAGAACCCTAATAATATCAAATAACAAATTAATAAAACACCACTTCGCCAAAAGTATGAAGAATTGGTTAACGATTTTCAAATACAATCAGAGATATGTAAAATAGGCAAATGCAAATTAAAACATGTAGCAAAAATATTTATATTTTATATGGGGTTTTGTGAAATAGATTGAATGTTTGAAAAATACTGCTGATATCAATACACGAATTTTTGATATATTAATATAGTACCAAAAATTATGATGGCACTACTAATAGGATTTCTTGCTATAAGAAATGTGTAGTTTCTTGACTAATTGGAGACCCTTGACTATTTAACTGGATATTTGTCATGATCCAACAAATGAAATATAGAGGGAGTGACAAAATATATTTGTCGTACTTTATTCCAAATATCCTATGGGCTTGTCAAATGTTATCATTGTTTATTATACTGTACACAATTTTAAAAAAATGTTTCCCCTCAAATAAAAATAATTTTTAAATCGACCTTTTGCGTTGAAAAACGTGGTAGTAAAATCATTTTGTATTATTTTTTTTTCACAAAATTTCTAAAGTTATTGGTATACAGAAAATATTCCTTATGCTATTTCTTCTAATGAGCGATAAGCGAAAACTAAACATAAGGGGAAAATTTGTGTGTACCAGTGTTATTCGAGAAGTTATAACACTTTGGTTTGCACGACATAATATGTGAGCAAATGACAAACAAAAAATTACTGTTCACAAATAAAAAAAGATAGTCAAGATGTGAGGACAGCATTTATTATCCCCATATCCCTACACAAAGAGCTGCAAAATATTGGTAGATAATATAATACATGGCGGCTTATATAACACATGAGGTAACTGCCTTCTCTCTTGTATTAGGTCACAATCCTTGCTCAATGTGGCACCCTTCATTCTCAATCACCGCCTGCAGACGATAAATGACAGAATGGACAGCATTAAATAACATATCTGTTGAAATTGATAAAACGTGCCATCTGATAGAAGCCTTCAACATGGCCAATGTGGTAGGCCAGCATCGATAAACACACGATTTAATGTACCCCCCATAAACAAAAATCGCAAGGCGTCAAGTCTGGTGATCTTGGAGGCCACTGGTATATAAAGTGGCGACTTATCACACGATTTCCACAGAACGTATCCTTCAGCAATTGTTTGGCACCTCGGGAGATATGAGGAGGTCCTCCATCTTTCATGAATGTTATTTCGCTTAGTGCTTTTGCCCTGCAATATGGGAATACCCTTTTCTCTCAAAAGTTGGACATAACGTTCATCAGTTACAAAAACGGTTTTAAAAGTTCTTCCATTGATTTTTCAAAGAAATATGGCCCAATAATAAAAGAAGTGAACCCACACAAAACTGTAACTCTAGGCTGGTAAAGTGGCATTTCTGTAAAAATCCTAGGGTTGTTTGTTGCCCAAATGCGGCTGTTTTGAATGTTAAATTCTCCGTTTAGAGAAAAGTGAGCATCATCTGTCCACAGAACATTCGACAGCCAGTTTTCATCAATATCAATTCGCCGGAAAACCCATGCAGCGAATTCTTGACGCATCTCAAAATCGCCACCTTTCAGCTCGTGAAATCTTTGAATTTTGTATGGGTACACACAATAGAGACATTAAGTGAAGCGTCTTCGGATATCACAATCATACTCGGCGAATTTAACGCCAAAAGTTCAATTTGGGGATCACCTGTCCTGGATAACAAAAGTCAGCAGGTTGAGGACATGCTAACAGACCTCGACCTTACACCGTTAAATAACGGAGAGAACACCTATCTAAGTCCACAGGCACAGAATCCGCAATAGACATCACAGCGATAAATTACAACATCGCACCCACAACACAATGGAAAATCATGAGAGGTGCAATCAGTGACCACAGACCAATTTTAACAACCCTAAACTTCAAAATTGAGAACGTCCATTAGAATAAAAGAACATGGAACTTTAGGAAAGCCGACTTGAAAAAAATTCACAGAAAAGCTTGAAGAACTGTGCAGCGAAAAATTGAATTACAGAACGCTTGACAAAAACTTGGAAAAATTCTCTTCGAACATTTCAAAATCTGCAAAAGCATCGATACCTAGAGGTAGACGTAAAGACCTGTGGATATCTTACTGGAAGGACCACAACATCGAGACAGTGATTTCAGAGAGAGAGACAATATCAATGAACTTCTTAAAAAAATAAAACAGAAGAAAACAGAAAGAACTCATTGAAATTAGTCACAAAATAGAACAAGAAATTTGGATATGCAAACAAGAAAAATGGCAGAATTCTGCGAAAAAATGGATCCAAGAAAGGACCTCCAACACTGGAATATGATTAGAGTGTTAGAGAACAATCAACACCAACACCAATCCTCCAATACTCTAACCGATATGAATAGAACAGCGCGAACGAGAACAAACAGATGGCTGACATAATTGCTGAATATCTTTCAAGCACTTCCATACTCAACTATACGAATTGTTGAAGTTTGAGATTGAATCAAGGAATAAAAGGATTATTTATTAAACAAAGTAACTTAAAACAAGATGTTAAAGTAGCAACATTTTAAAGGCAAGTCTATAGGGAAGGCGAGAGACAAAGACTAAATATCTTGACGTCGACCGCAGCGCCGCCGCGGCCGTTGATTGGTCGATCCCTCAATGCTCCCCGCAGAGGTCCGTGGATCGCTATTCCAACACGAATGAAGACAGGACTCTAAAAATAATATAAACCAGTTAGTTAAACAAGCAAGAAACTTCCATCAACAAGATATTTTCTCGAGCGACTTCACACTGAATGAGCTAAACTTATCAATAAAAAAATCCAAGAGGTCACCAAGAGATAATCTAATCTTTGGTTAAATGATAAAACACTTTGAAGACAAAGCTAATAATCAAATCCTACGAATACTGAACATTTCATGGAAAACTGGTAAACTACCAAAGAATTGGAAGATATCAATTATAGTGCCAATACTGAAGGCCAAACAAAGATGCCAAGGAATACAAGAACTATCGGCCAATTGCTCTCACCAGCAAACTTTGTAAAATACCAGAACGAATTATCCACTCTAGGCTCATAGTCTGGCTCACTAACAATAATAAAATAAACCTCTACCAAACTGCCTATAGATCCCAGCACTGTACGACTGATCAACTGTTTTACTTCTGTCAATCAATAATAGATTCTTTCCAGGAAAAACCGCCAAAGAAGACCACGGCTATATTCCTTGATATGACCTCAGCTTTTGATCGAGTGTGGAGGGAGAAATTACGTGAAAAGCTGCACAACATCGGAGTAAGAGAAAAACCTTAATCTGGATTGCAGACTTCTTAAGGGGAAGAAGGTTAAAGGTTCGGGTCAATGGAGAATTTTCCAAGGTAGGAAGAACATGGGCTGGTGTAACTCAGGGATCTGTTCTCAGTCCTCTACTCTATCTGCTTTATATTAACGACATCTATCCTTACCTCACTGAAGACACAAAGGTTGCCTGTTATGCAGATGATATAGCCATATGGCACACAAGTAGCAGCATAGAAAAATCGTAGAAAATACTGAACACATCAATGAGAGGACTGGAGAAGTGGGCAATGGAACTCCAAATGACCATAAACCCAATAAAACCAAACCTATGCGTCTTCTCCACTCACAGGGAAAAAAGGCATAAATATAACAAAAAAATAAGCATAAACAAACAAATGATTGATAAAATTAGAAATCCATAATACCTAGATGTGATACTGCAGTCCTGTATCTTTCAAGTTGGTCTCGAGGACCTCGCCATTACCATCTCCTAAGCGGCAAAGTACGCGATCTACGTATTCATCGTAGATAGCAAAATGCGTGGTGTCGCTGGAGACCCACTGGCGATTCTCCACAAACTCTGCAGCGCTGGAAGAGGCGCCATATTCATTGTACATAGTGTATATAATGCATATTATATTTTTTAATAGTGCAGACTGTGCATGTATTGACAAGATGTCAACAAAATTATTTTAATTATTATTGATTAGGAATTGGAATTTTCAGAACACATAATTAGCACCTCAAAGAGAACTATCAGAAAACTAAACATTCTGAGAAGGCTATGTGGAACAAATTGGGGAGCAAAACCCAGAATTCTCAGAACAACATATACCACCTTAATAAGGCCGATAATGGAATATGCAACACCGGTCTGGGCTCCCTCAAGCTCATCACTAAAAGTAAGGCTAGACAGTGTTCAAGCAAAAGCGGCCAAAATAATCACTGGTGCTGTTTCATCCACCAACAATGAGAAAATTCAGAGAGAATGTGTTCTAGACCTACTCGCTCGAAAGCAGAAGACAAAATAAAAACAACTTGGATTGGCACTTCGGAAACGAGGAACCAAAGGACGAGATCTCTCTGACCACTTGTGGTTTGGTAGATCCGCCCTTTTCTGAGAATGAGGTGAAACTGACGGCTTTCAAGTTCGGGAAAAGGAAATCTCCTGGTCCCGAAGGGATCGATAACACGGTCGTGAAAGCCCTGGTAAGGATGCACCCATCGCTTCTTTCCAGGTTATTCAATAGGTGCCTGGACACTGGTACTTCTCCTAATGATTATCGTATGCTTTCTTTACTAGCGTGTCTAGGTAAGGTCCTGGATAGCCTACTAGCTTAGCGACTGAAGCACTGGCTAGAAAGTAATGAGCTCCTTTCCTCTTTCCAACATGGTTTTAGGGAAGGGAAGTCCACAACCACAGCTCTGAACGAGGTGTTAGAGGGGGTTGAGATGGGCTTAAATAAGGGTGCTTGGGTTCTTTTCGTGGCCCTGGACATTGATGGCGCGTTCAACTCCATTAACTTGAACAAGCTGATGAGAAATTTGATGGACATGGGTTGTCCTGATCATTTGTGCAGCTTGGTTCGTGACTTCCTGAGGGATAGACGGATTAGCCTCAGTTTTGGTGGGCGGAAGTTGGAAAGAAACTGTGCTAGGGGTTGCCCCCAGGGCTCTTGCTGCGGACCTATTCTGTGGAATATCCTGGTAAACACCGTTTTCCAGGAGGAGCTCCCTGAGGGAGCCAGGCTGGTTCTCTATGCTGACGACCAGTTCCTCATCATTGAGGCTGCTTCGAGAGCGAAGGCTGAGAAGTGTGTTGAAACTTCTCTCCAAATTCTCTCGAGCTGGGCCCATGACTCTGGCCTTAAGTTCAATGTCTCCAAAACTAAAGCCCTCAGCTTTAAGCCTAGGGACATAAGAACTAAAGGAAAGGGATCAAATGGGAACACAAGCCGGCTATCGGGATCGAAGGACGGAGGGTAGCGTTGGTCAATAGGATGACCATCCTGGGGGTGGTCATTGATGACAAGATGGGTTGGCAATACCAGGCGGAGGAGATGGTGACGAGAGGCAGGGAGGCGTTGTGCAGGCCTGTCCTGGTTGGCCCTCAACAGGAGGGGGGGAGAAGGAGGGTACTATTTTTAGGAACCTCTGCCTCTCCTGTGTCGAGCCAATCCTGCTATATGCTTCCGGGCTTGGTGACGCCGAAACAGTGATTAGAAGGTGGCAGCAACTCTAGAGAGAGTGCAGAGGACAGCGGCACTCAGAATCACAGGGGGATATCGCACTACCAGCAGTGAGGCCTTATTGGTACTCGCTGGGCTTATTCCCCTGGAATTGAAACTAGAGGAGGAGACCATCAGACAGAAGATCTGAGAGAACAGGGAAGATGCCTTGGGACTTGAAGCGGGTGCCCTGGAATGGAAGAGGGACCCAAGGAAGCCTCCGCAGTGGTTGCCAAAGTGGAATTGGAGTCCTGGAGAGCCGACAGGGATTGGCACGGAGGTTTTCACTGATGGGAGTAGGTCTGGAACCAATACTGGAGCTGGGGTAGTGATTTTCACTAATGAAGATCTGATCTTCCAAGAAAGCTTAACACTCAGAGTGGACGAATTGTTCTTTTCAGCCTAGCTGGTTGCGATCAGGGTAGCCCGCAGAGTGTGTGCCGGGAAGAACTTCAGCCCGGACCGCCTCTATTCAGATTGTATGTCGGCCCTCGTCGCCATCAATCTGGAGAAAGGGCAACTCGCGCATAAAGCTTGTAGGAATGATGGGTAGGATTCCCATTATTTAAGCACATGAGAAGGCATTGTCGTCAAATATGTTTGATAGTATTTTGCCTCTTGGTTTGGCGTAGAACATCCCCATAGTTGATGTTTGGCATTAAGGTCACCTACAATAATAGTGTTGTCTGTAAGAAATTGAGCCATTGTTCCATCGTCAATAAATGTATTGTTTGGAGGGTGATACATATTGTATATGTGGATGGCTTTGTTTTGATTGAGGTAGACTTTGATACCTTGGGCTTCGAGGTCTAATGTGTTTGTAATATTAACGGCTATGTCCTCATAGTACAAATTCTTGATTAAAATTGCTAGGCCACGCCCTTCAACAGCATATACAGATGGATCTTCAGACCTTACCCTGAGTAATGGAGGGGCCGGAATTAACATAATACTGCAAGATGGAACAAACATCAAAATCAAAGAAGGAGCAGGACAGATTTCGTCAAACTTCACTTGTGAACTGACAGCTATCTGGAAAGCCCTTGATGTATGCCTTAACCAACCATCCCTGCATCAAGCAGAAGGAATTTTTTAATATACAGCGACTCCATATCCGCTCTAGAAGAAATTCAGAAGGGCAATACTAAAATCACACAGAAAATACACTCGTTACTTACCCAACTGGAACCATTGGAGAATAACTGCATTCTACAATGAATCCCTGCCCATGCTGGGATCAGGGTTAATGAAATGGCATTCGAATTGGCAAAGGAAGCCAGAAAGTTGAGCCAAAGGAAAGAACAAATGTCATTATTTGACGCTGATTATTTGTCAAAATACAAGATAATTAAACGAAAAAATAAGAAAAGATCAAAATGCGAAATAAACTCTGAGATAAAAATGACAAAAACTATAACAAGACTTAGAACAAAACACTATAAAGGAATGACAATACATCCAGATGGCACAAGAACCTATAGGGCATGCAACAATTGTCCGGATGTGGAACCGACACCTACCCACATATTCTTATAGCCAGCAATGGCCGCAGCCTTGCAAAAATTAGACATAGACCCTGAGCAGCAGCTTTACACACCTAAGATAGTTTACATTGCTGCTGCTGTGATGGAGATACATGGATACATCTGGGGCTCTTTATTGGACACGACAACAACAACGGCATTCCAGAGTAAAATAAATTATCAGAGATAGATACACATTTTTCAAATGAATTAAAATAAATATAATCGATACTGAGTGAGAGTTGAATTAAAAATATTAGAAATTTATTATCTTCGGAAACAAAACCGTATCTAAAATATCAATTTTCTTTTTGCTACATGTTTTAATTTGCATTTACCTATTTTACATATCTCTGATTGTATTTGAAAATCGTTAAACAATTCTTCATACTTTTGGCGAAGTGGTGTTTTATTAATTTGTTATTTGATATTATTAGGGTTCTTTCCTGGTATTCAAAAAGGAAAAATACATGCCGATCAGTTATATTTTTCAATTTATCAAATAATTTGGCCGCTGAATCTCTGATTCTGGTAGAGCGCCATCTGGCGAATAAAATTGTAACTAAAATCAATTTCGAATTTTCATTATTTGCCATAAAAAATCCCATTGCATCCTGAACACAATGGTGTTTACCGCATTGCTCTAGCGCAAATATTCGCGGAGTTATTAATTTTTAAAATAGTGCGGGACTTTTGGATCACCCTGTATTTCGAGAGATTGCTCCCTCTTTATCAATTTATTGCACAGTGAATTTACAAATAATTTTTGTAGATCACATGAAAACAACTTTGTCATTAGTCAAAAATAATTATTGATAATAAAAAATTTAATTGTAGGATCAAAACTCTTAAAATCACCATCATAAAAACAATAATTTACACGGTACTTGTTTTACACGTTTTCGCTTTTACACGGTTTTCCAAATAAGTTTTTTATTTTTATCGCACTATTCTAAATGTGATATTCTACTCTATACTACCTATGTTGAAAAGAATATTGGGAGGCTCTGATTCATGAGGGGCGAACACGATTGCAAGTGCAAGTTCAGATTTGCAAGTTTAATATACACCTATCCCTCGATTTACACGTTTTCCTCAGGAACGTATCTACCGTGTAAATCGGGGGATAGGTGTATTTTGAAAATAATGCTTTTTAATAATATGTAAATAAAAAGGCATATATTGGATCAAAATATCATTTATTTTACCAATTTTTTCAGTTGGCTAAATGCCAACCTTTATCAAGGTGTTATAACATTTTAAAATGTGAAAAAATAGTACAAATGTGATATTGTACTGGGATAAGGTGCATAAATTATGAAAAAGGCTTGTACGCCATCAGCAACTTTAAGATAACGAAATGCCTTTTTCTTAATTTTAATATGTGTCAACAACAAACTCAGCGCCACATAATGTCAATAGAATTAAGTTAAAAAAATATTTTTGCTCATATATATATATATATATATATTCAATGGGGAGAAAAAAAATAATATATATATTTTTTTTAAATAAAGCAATCCATAAATAAATCTTTAATTAAAAAGGCATATATTAGATCAAAATATCATTTATTTAAATATGTTATAACACCTTGATAAAGGTTGGCATTCAGCCAACTGAAATATTGGTAAAATAAATGATATTTTGATCCAATATATGCCTTTAAAAATATAAATTTATATTATGGGCAAAAATAAGGGTGTGAATTAGAGGGGGGCGCTATTGACAGGTTTAACTGTATATTATATATTATAATTCCGCCCGTGTACACGCCAATATTTTATTTATCTTGTTCTGTTTGTAAATATAGTTTCATTTTTATGTCATAGTGTAATTAGCCCTTAGTAGAGAAAATTAACTTGAATCAGCAAAACAAATTAAATAAAAAATATTCCACTTTAACCAACAACCAATAGTTATCTATATATATACAAATGAATGTATGTGTGTCTGCCCTTTATGCCTGACCAAACCACTCATTGGAACGCCATGAAACTTTGGGAAGTTTTTTAGTATAGTACTGGGAAGGTTTTTGAAAATTAATTTCTTGAATATCCTTAGAGTTATTTGTAGATTTAACTCGAAAGCAGCGCTCCCATTGCGACGATGATAACAAGTTTTTTATCTATAAGTTTTATTATCACTAAGTTTATTATCTTAAAGATTATTTATCAAAAGTAAGATTTTCTACCTATTAATTGCGCATAAGTCAAAGTTAGTTATTGAGTATTTTCCAAGGGACTGGGAAAAAAATGTTCACTAGATAAAACGATGATTTTGTAATGTAGAAAATTAGGAAAGACAAAATTCAGGATGACACGGCAATTTATTTGAGACAAGAATAATGATACAATTCCAAGGCAAGATACTATTCCTTTAACTTCCAATTACCGAGGGAACCAATTAATATTGATTTTATTCAACTTATCGAGTATTTTTTAAGGGACGGGGAAAAAATGTTCACTTTATCGAGAGAGATTCAAATTTACGAGTTTCAAATTATCAAAATATATCTATTATTTTGACAATTTGAAACTCCTAAATTTGAATCTCTCGATAAAGTGAACATTTTTTCCCGTCCCTTGTCTTGTCGTGTCATCCTGAATTTTGTCTTTCCTAATTTTCTACATTACAAAATCATCGTTTTATCTAGTGAACATTTTTTCCCCATGAAAAATACTCGATAACTAACTTTGACTTGTGCGCAATTAATAGGTAGAAAATATTACTTTTGATAAATAATCTTTAAAATATTAAACTTAGTGATAATAAAACTTATAGATAAAAAACTTGTTATCATCGTCGCAATGGGGGCGCTGCTTGCGAGTTAAATCTATAAATCTGCAAGTAACTCTAAGGTTATTCAAGATATTCAAGAAATTATTTTTCAGAAACCTTCCCAGTTCTATACTAAATAACTTCCCAAAATTCCATGGCGTTCCAATGAGTGGTTTGGTCAGGCATAAAGGACAGACAGACACACACATACATTCATTTTTATTTATATAGATATTTATTATATACTAGGTTTTACCCAGGTAAAGGTTTGTCTAACGAACATTTGTTAAAACAATTCTCTATAAACTTATAAAAAAAAAAGATATATTTTGATAATTTGAAACTCGTAAATTTGAATCTCTCGATAAAGTGAACATTTTTTCCCGGTCCCTGGGTCCCTGTGTGCCGTGTCATCCTGAATTTTGTCTTTCCTAATTTTCTACATTACAAAATCATCGTTTTATCTATTGAACAATTTTCCCGTGCCTTGAAAAATACTCGATAAGTTGAATAAAATCAATATTAATTGGTTCCCTCGGTAATTGGAAGTTAAAGGAATAGTATCTTCGCCTTTTTTATTTTTTTATTTAGGTAACCTGGATTCCTGGAGTATCTTCGCCTTGAATTGTATCATTATTCTTGTCTCAAATAAATTGCCGTGTCATCCTGAGATAATCTTACTTTTGATAAATAATATTTAAGATAACAAACTTAGTGATAAGAAAACTTGTTATCATCGTCACAATGGGGGCGCTGCTTGCGAGTTAAATCTACAAATCTGCAAATAACTCTAAGGATATTCAAGATATTTGGTAAAGAGAGAACATTCAAAGCCAAAGAGGATAAGTTTCTTTTTATGAACATGCGTTCGAGCTTTCGGGCACAATGTCGCCCTTCTACAGGAATGAAACTACACAGAGAATCAAGATACGTCTATATATATACAGGTGATTAGCATAAACAAGAAAACTATTATTTTTTAGAGAGATAAAATTTAAGTTTTATGTATGATATACAAATCAGGTAATAGGAGAAATGTGATTATGCTAATATATGGTTTAATCTACTAGTTAAAGAATCTATAGGTTGTTGTGTGAACAGCTTATGTAAATATTTCATTATAAAGTTCCGGAATCTCTATGTGCCTATTGATGCTATTATATTTCAGAGATAGCAGCGCCTCGACAACCAATCTTTTATATTTATGCTGAATGTTAGAAAAATGCGAACGGGGTTCTATTGTATTAAAAGTATGTCCTGTGTTTGAAATGTGTTGGGCTATGAGGGATCTAGGGTCATTATTACCACAGAAGAATGCAAGTCCTTTATGTCGAACATTTATGGGAAAGCATACATATATGGCCTGCCAAAATTGCACAAAGACAATATTCCACTTAGACCTATAATAGCATACCATTTATCCCCATATAGATAAGCATATAGTTGAACAATACCACATAGATATTTTATCATGGCACAGATATATTGATGACATCTTTGCAATAGTCAAAACCAGTTCACTTGATAACATTTTCTCCACATTAAACAATCTATACCAAGATATACGTTTACAGTTGAAATAGAGACCAATAATACTTTAGCTTTCTAGATATACTTATCACAAAAATAGATAATAGATACACCACAAGCGTTTATTACAAACCGTCATTTTTTCCATCATACATACATTTTTCTTCGTACTGCCCACTTAGCCATAAAATTAATACAGTCAAAACATTAACTAAACGCATATTCACTCATTGTACCACAGAAATATCAAAACAGCAGGAAACAAATACCATATTATCACATTTATTATCATTGGGCTACCCAAAAAACTTTATTTTGAGACACTTTCATAACCCTTTACAAACAGCCGTTAATCATAGTTATAAATCTATTTGCACTATTCCTTTTTCCCCTCAGAGCCTCAACATATCCAATTATCTAAAAAACTTTGGTATCCGCACCTTCTACTCCAATACTCCTAATTTAGGCACATTACTTAGAAACCCTATCACCAAAAACAGTTTCCCCCTAAAACCCATACACTTCAATAATGCAGTCTACTCATTAAAATGTAATAATTGCTCTAGCCTTTACATAGAAGAAACTGGTAGACACATAAAAAGACAGAATTGATGAACATATCCGAAATATCAGAAATAATGACCCTAGATCCCTCATAGCCCAACACATTTCAAACACAGGACATACTTTTAATACAATAGAACCCCGTTCGCATTTTTCTAACATTCAGCATAAATATAAAAGATTGGTTGTCGAGGCGCTGCTATCTCTGAAATATAATAGCATCAATAGGCACATAGAGATTCCGGAACTTTATAATGAAATATTTACATAAGCTGTTCACACAACAACCTATAGATTCTTTAACTAGTAGATTAAACCATATATTAGCATAATCACATTTCTCCTATTACCTGATTTGTATATCATACATAAAACTTAAATTTTATCTCTCTAAAAAATAATAGTTTTCTTGTTTATGATGTACTAGAGCGCCATCTGTTATCATATTATAAAACTATTTTAGAGGCGTAATATTCTTTTTAAAATAAAACAATTTCTACTGTCCTTACTGCGATGAAAAATCCCTTTAATTTTTTCATCGCAGTAAGGACAGTAGAAATTGTTTTATTTTAAAAAGAATATTACGCCTCTAAAATAGTTTTATAATATTTCTTGTTTATGCTAATCACCTGTATATATATAGACGTATCTTGATTCTCTGTGTAGTTTCATTCCTGTAGAAGGGCGACATTGTGCCCGAAAGCTCGAACGCATGTTCATAAAAAGAAACTTATCCTCTTTGGCTTTGAATGTTCTCTCTTTACCAAGTTACTCCAGAGGATTTTACCTTGTTTAAATATTCAAGATATTCATGAAATTATTTTTCAAAAACCTTCCCGGTGATATACCTAATAATATCCCAAAATTTCACGGCGATTGGATGTATGGTTTTTGAATCTATAGAGTACAGACAAACAGACAGACAGACATTCAATTTTATATATATAGATAAATCTATGTATAATATTTTAAAATAAAATAATACCAAATTTCAAGGGTCATTAACATTTAATTACTCAGTTTCTTGTTTTTATAGTGGTGACCCTAACTTTTATTTAATTTATTTCTGTATATACAAGGGGGGATTAATAAATAAGGTGAATTATCTTATTTCTTAAAAATTAAAAAAGCAAAAATAATTTAAACCACAGAATATTAAATATAACATCGAGAGACCATTTAAGGTGTTCTGTTCTTTTTTCCCACGCGAGACTTATAAATAAACAAAAATGGAAGCTCCCTTGAAGGATTGCACCACGCTTGAACGCTTGAACAACGTGCAGTTATTTGTTTCTTGAATGCAGAAGGTATTCAAACATCTCAAATATGCCAAAGAATGAAAAATATCCATGGTGAGGCTTGTTTGTCTCAAAAAACATTTATAAATGGGTTAACGAGTTCAAAAATGGACGAATTACATGTACCGATATTGAGCGACCAGGACGACCAAGTGTTACAAGCGACGCCAAGCACGATAAATGCGGTTGAAAAATTAATTTTGGAGGATAGAAAAATATCCATTTTAACCATAGCCCACAATTTGAATATAAGCTATGGGGAACTGTGCACACCATTATTAAAGAACAATTGCAATTTAGAAAAATATGCTGCAGATGGATTCAACCTTTCCTTAATTTGGACCAAAAACTTAACCCCGGTTTCAAAGGCTCTGTTAAAGCGGTATGAAGAGGAAGGTGATCTTTCCTTGACCAAATTCTAACTGGAGATGAGAGCTGGTGTTACCATTATGATCCTTCGACAAAACGTGCATCTATGGAATGGAAACGAGGCGACTCTCCAAGACCCAAAAAAAAAAAAAAAAATCAGGTCTCAACGTTCGGTTGGCAAAGTTTTGTTAACAATTTTTTGGGATGTTGATGGACCAATCTGTCTTGATTTTTTATCCTCAAGGCAACGTATGAACAGCGACCTTTATTGTGACATTCTTGTAAATAAGCTAAAGCCCAGTATAAGAAACGAAAGAAGAGGAAAGCTTAGTAAAGGTGTTCTCTTCCTTCATGATAATGCAAGGCCGCATACATCATGTAAAACTGATCTACAATCATTAAATTAGGTTTTAAAGTTTTAGAACATCCTGCATATAGTCCAGACCTAGCCCCCTCTGACTATTTCCTTTTTGGACTACTAAAGAAGGAGTTAAAGGGAAAGCGATTTGACTCGGATGAGGATGTCCAGAAAGTGGTGCAAGATTTTTTTCACACGCTTCCTAAGAGTGCCTATAAAGAGGGTATTTACAAGTTGCCAGAATGTATAGAAAGCCAAGGTGATTATTTTGAATAAATCAAGTCCTAATTTCTAATATCGTTCTTATTTTTTAAAATAAATTATAATTCACCTTTTTTATTGATCCCACCTTGTATGTTATAAATAAAATTTGTTAAAAATGGAGTCAAGCGCGCCAGTCTAATTGTTGAATTAAAACTGTCATTACAAAAGGGGGTTCCTGTAAGATTATATTTATTACACAACAAATTAAATTCACATATTTTAAAACCTCTATGCTGCATGTTCGAAAGGTTAGAGGAAACAGAAACTCACCCAGGTTGGTTGTCTATTGCACCAAAGATTTTTTGTACAGAGCAAGTGATGTTACAATTCGTGACGTCAGGGAAATTTAAATGTTAGAACTTTCTAATATGTATATTCAAATTTGAACATATTATATAGCTGAATAGGTTAAACCCTGGCACACAATCTCTTATATATTCGAATTAAGGTATGGAAACTATATTTAAAATAAATTTATTAATCAAAAGTTATATTACATAATTATTGATGGAAATTTTTTAAAATTGATTCCACAGTTGGGCGCCATTGGAAGAATTATGCAAATTCCAAATTTTCATTAGCTAAATATCTGCTAATATGTATGCGGATCGTTGAAGTCACACGGCCAAGTGGTCCCTCCATCTCAACGCAATTCCACTGTCGTTGCAGCTTTCCTCTTCTGATGTCTTCAGCCACGTGCTTTTCTATCTTCTCAACATAGTCAGGGTAATTCAACCTGGACTTCAAATCTTGTAGTATTCCTGTGGTGTCGCTAAATAGGAACTCGGCTCGTCTATTAGGATCCTGTTCCAACAAGTAGGAATATAAGGTGACATGGCTCTTTCCCAACTTGTGATTGTGCATCTTTTTTACTTGTTTCTGACACATCTTCCAGATTTCCGATGTCTGTATGTCGAAGTCAATTTCTAGAGGCATTGCGGCTGGAAAATGATAGAGAATGTAATATTTAAATAATATTTTTTGAGCAACCATGAAATTCAGGTCAAATTTTATTTCCTTTAAAATCTTTAGTAAAGGGACTTTATCTACATTATCCAAGAAGATCTTTAGTGATTCTATAGGCACTGTTTCATCTGAATCATATAATTTTTCAAAATTATTGAAATTAACATCAGCTCCTGCTTCTCTAAGAGCATTCATAGCATCACTCCTATCATACATATATGCCAGGTCAAATGCTGTAATACCATTTATATCTTTTAAATTCAAGTTAACGCTTAATTTGATGAATAACTGTATCATTTCAATGCTAGATTCTAGTTGTAGAGCACACATGAGAATAGTATTTAACATTGGAGAGTATCTAAGATTTAAATCAGCCCCAGCATTTATTAGCAATTTAACATTATTAAATCTACCCTCACCAACTGCAGTATATAAAGGGTTAAAATCGTCATAGTCATATCGGGTATAATTAATTTCTTCCCCTACATATTTTAATAAATATTTTAAAAATTTTGAAGACATCTCAGAGAAATGTAATAGTGTGTTTGCCTTTGCATGAAAAGGGAGTTTACTGTATGCTCCCTTTTTAATTAAAAGCTTGAATAATTTGAAATTCCCAACAAACTCAAAGGCAGTCCAACAATTTCCATATAACAAAGCAAAATTAGCTCCACATTTAATTAAATATTTTGCTATTTTAAAGTGGTTTCTTAAAATGCTCATAAAAAGAGGTGTAAGTCCTTTTTTATTGAATACATCAATATTTGCACCAGCATTTATTAAAAAACGACATAGTTCAATATTATTTTTCCATGCAGCAATATGTAACAGAGTGTTGCCCCTTAAATCCTTTGAGTTAACACCGCCTACCTCTTTATCTAGCAATTTTCTTATTTTATCAATATCGCCTTTTATCGCGGCCTTTACTAATTGTGTTTTTTCTTTTTGGCTCTGGTGCCTTGACATAATTTTAAAAATTTATCTAAATGAAATATCGAAATTTGAATAAAACTGAAAGTTTCTTCCCTGAGTTGATTCAACTATGTCAGCAATAGAGATAATACAGCAAGAATAAAATATACAAATGAAAATAGGTATTTATTAACAAATGCAATATATTCAAAACTTTTAATCTGTTTCACAAAATGTTATTTTTATTATTTTCGTTGATATTTTAAAAAATAATATATTAAATCTATATATATTCTAAATTTATATAATATTTTCAATTATTTTTACCATTTTACATTTTCTCTATACTCCCAAGCAACACGCGTTGTTGATTTATGCTAGAATTTTCTAGGAAAGTTGCAGGATAATAAAATATGTTTCATCAACTCAGTTTCAAAAAATCAAGCCTTTCAATTTTAATTTAAAAAATTAAAATAAAAATTAAACTTAACAAATAATTTAATTTTAATTCAAATCTATATATATATAAAATTGAATGTCTGTCTGTATGTTTGTACTCTATAGATTCAAAAACCATACATTCAAACGCCTTGAAATTTTGGCATATTATTAGGCATATCCCCAGGAAGATTTTTGAAAAATAATTTCTTGAATATCTTGAGTATCCTTAGAGTTATTTGCAGATTTGTAGATTTAACTCGCAAGCAGCGCCCCCATTGCGACGATGTTAACAAGTTTTTTATCTATAAGTTTTATTATCACTAAGTTTATTATCTTAAAGATTATTTATCAAAAGTAAGATTTTCTACCTATTAATTGCGCACAAGTCAAAGTTAGTTTCATCATTTATCTACAACATATATATTGGGAGAATAGATAAAATGATGATTTTGTAATGTAGAAAATTAGGAAAAGCAAAATTCAGGATGAAACGGCAATTTATTTGAGACAAGTATAATGATACAATTCCAATGCAAGATACTATTCCTTTAACTTCCAATTACCGAGAGAACCAATTAATATTGATTTTATTCAACTTATCGAGTATTTTTCAAGGGACCGGAAAAATGTTCACTTTATCGAGAGATTCGTTAGACAAACCTTTACTTGGGTAAAACCCTGGCGTAGCCGGGTACATCCGCTAGTTATTAATAAACAATTCCGCATCTTCTTTTCTTTTTCGCTTAGTTTCATCTGATTTTATGTTGATCAATTCAATAGATGACTTTTTCAGGGTTATTTTAAACTATTTTATTGCATTGATTATTGTTGTTTGAACACTTCTAGATTAAAATATTTTTCAATTCATCTCTAATATTTTTTAAAGTTATACTAGAATTAATTTGTATATACTCTTCAAAATAAAATCTAAATAGCTTAATGGATTTTTTCTGTCTAAATCCTTCTTTATTTATTAATTTTGATTAGCCTTATTTTTTTATAAATTTTCATAGCAAAACTATAATTGATGTTCAATAACTTAGAAGCTTTTACATAGTTTCTTCTTGTAAGCATACCAACTTGATTAAAGTTTACTGTTTTCCTTTTGATATTGATTGATACGAGCCTCTATTAATTTTAAAATTGTCAGAAATAAGGCGATAATATTCTAATATTATATTTAGTGTTGTCATAGTTGTGTTTTAAAGTGTCTTAAAGATTATATAAAAAAAAGTCCATGTGTCTAAATTAAAATGAAAAATATCTAAATTAAAATTGATAATGTCTAAATAAAAATGAGAGTTTCTAAATTAAAATGAAAAATGTCTAAATATAAATTAAAATTGTGTCTAATTAAAAGTTAAAAACCTATAAATTATATCAATAAATGAACAAAGAAAACAGGACTTATTTTTCCACAGAATATTACTTTAATCAAAACAGGCGGGTTTCAACCTGTTCCTTGTTTTTATTTTAAATGCTACTTGCTATATGTTTAAGGTGTTAGGTCTTTCGCACGTGTAAATTTATATATATATTAAATTAAATAAAGATGTCCGAGGAAATAGTAGGATCTAAAGATCTTCCATATACAGCAGAATATGCTAAGAGTAAGATGTCTTCATGTAAAAAGTGCAAAGAGAAAATTGATAAAGGAGAATTGCGTTTGGGAGTAATGGTGCAGGTATGTCATGGATAATTTTAATAAACATACGCATCACCTGCATTAAATAAAATTATAATGAATAGATAAAATATTTATTTTGACCTTTTCGAAATCATGTTTTTATTATTATTATTTTGCATTTAACAAGTGAACGAAACAACGTCTGAAACTAATTATTGGGTTTACATTGTCGTTAAATGCTGAAATCGACATAGAAATATATTTGTCACACCTAAAATGCTAATTTAGGGTTTATTTCACAAATGGTTTAACCAAATTGGATTTTTAACAATATGTTTGGCAATTATTCCATCAATGCATTTAGCAATACACTAATACCTCATTTATATTAAAACTTAAGAATACCTTATAAAGAACTATAAATAGAGAATTAAAGTTCTCAACATTACAATGCATTTAGCAATAATAAAGACATAATTAATATTTTTATGTATAAATTAAACAAATGACCTGGGCAACTCTTGGATTTTCCCTGAGTGGAATTTTTATCTGAGTGCTCTTATAAAAAAAAAAGTTATAGAATAAAAAACTGTTTTAAATTAATTATATTATTTACTAGACGTATGACCCGGCTTCGCCCGAGAATTCCCCCGATTGCAATTTCCTTCATACTGAAAGTACATCAATAATAAATATTAGAAGTGCCATAGAATAGCAATACAGAAGTAACACATAAACTACAGGAAAAAAATGTGTGTGATGGCAAAAATTGTATTATATTAGTGTTTAGGTATTTGATTTAATTAATATAGTTGATATAATAATATATATTTATATTATATATAATATAAATGAGTTTAAAAAATTGTAAAAAAAAAATGCATCGGCCGGGAATCGAACCCGGGCCGCCCGCGTGGCAGGCGAGCATTCTACCACTGAACCACCGATGCTTATAAAAAAGGGCCATATTTGGGTATTCATTCCATTCCGGATTACTCCGCGTAAAAAAAAGTTCTTCAAATGAAAAAAAATAAATAGCCAAAAATACTAATCAAAATGCAGCCGAAAATTTTCCTCAGGTTTATAAAATGCGACATGCAAAATTTGGTACCAATTGGTTTAGTAGTTTTTGAGTTTATCGCGAAACAGACAGACAGACATTGACTTTTATATATATAGAGATAAATCAATCTGCTTATGTGACCAAGAAGATCACAACCCTGAGCATATTTTAATCTGGTGCCCACTTGTTGCAGGTTTTTGCAGTACAATGTCAAATGAACAGTTTAAGCCAAATGTTTCCAGTAAAGAAGAATATAGAAAATTTAACAAATTCTGTAGACTCTATCTCAACTGCCGTGGACCTAAATTACGTTAAGAATTGAAATTTCTAGTTTTAATTAGTATAGTTTTTTCTATTATTATTCTATGTTTTAGTGGTCATGGATATATTAAACTTTTAATAATAATATATAAAAGGGCGTACCTGGATCTGTAAAGAAAAAAAAAATAATTTTTTCTTAAACACAAGGTAATAAGACCAAATCCAAATAAATAGTGTGTGACGTTTCGGTAACAGCGTTGTTACCATCTTCAGACAAAAGTACTGAATGAGATATTTTACCACTCATTCAGTACTTTTGTCTGAAGATGGTAACAACGCTGTTGCCGAAACGTCACACACTATTTATTTATTTGGATTTGGTCTTATTACCTTGTGTTTATAATATAAATTGTGCCTTATCAATTTGTTTCTTAAAATATTTCGAGAGATTGCTCCCTCTTTATCAATTTATTGCACAGTGAAATCACAAATAATTTTTGTAGATCACATGAAAACAACTTTGTCATTAGTCAAAAATAATTATTGATAATAAAAAATTTAATAATAATAAAATACACCTATCCCCCGATTTACACGGTACTTGTTTTACACGTTTTCGCTTTTACACGGTTTTCCAAATAAGTTTTTTTATTTTTATCGCACTATTCTAAATGTGATATTCTACTCTATACTACCTATGTTGAAAAGAATATTGGGAGGCTCTGATTCATGAGGGGCGAACACGATTGCAAGTGCAAGTTCAGATTTGCAAGTTTAATATACACCTATCCCTCGATTTACACGTTTTCCTCAGGAACATATCTACCGTGTAAATCGGGGGATAGGTGTATTTTGAAAATTAAAGGCTTTTTAATAATATGTAAATAAAAAGGCATATATTGGATCAAAATATCATTTATTTTACCAATTTTTCAGTTGGCTAAATGCCAACCTTTATCAAGGTGTTATAACATTTTAAAATGTGAAAAAATAGTACAAATGTGATATTGTACTGGGATAAGGTGCATAAATTATGAAAAAGGCTTGTACGCCATCAGCAACTTTAAGATAACGAAATGCCTTTTTCTTAATTTTAATATGTGTCAACAACAAACTCAGCGCCACATAATGTCAATAGAATTAAGTTTAAAAAATATTTTTGCTCATATATTCAATGGGGAGAAAAAAAAATAATATATAATTTTTTTTTAAATAAAGCAATCCATAAATAAATCTTTAATTAAAAAGGCATATTTTGAAACGAACTAATAAGAAATTTCTCCTTTATGGTTTTATTAGATGATAAAAAAGAAGAGAAAAAAGTTTCTTTAATAAATGTATTCGATACAAGCTTTCGGGCTGTCAAGCCCTTCGACAGGTACAACGAAATGTGAGTAACCAAGACTATATAAAGAATCGATCTATGAGATAAATTTGCATATTTTATATATATGGCGTAAAGATAAAATTAATCAGATTTGATATTGTTGTTTTGTATAACTAATTTTGTAAGATATAAAATATGGTAATTGACAAATTAAAACATAACTGAAGCTAAAACGGGCGGCGATATTAACATAATTTTAGGAAAAATATAGCG
The DNA here is from genome assembly GCA_030710605.1 of Cordylochernes scorpioides. NCBI lineage: Eukaryota > Metazoa > Arthropoda > Arachnida > Pseudoscorpiones > Chernetidae > Cordylochernes > Cordylochernes scorpioides. Next base: position 2,859,381 of record CP092881.1, on the reverse strand, counting down.
AAATTTAAAATGAAGCATGATCATATTTGTAACACCAAACAACTGAAAAAGTAATATACAAAATAACGGGGGGGATGGTGGAAAAAACTTAGGTTTTAGTGGCCAGCCTATAGATTCATACATATGTCATGATACTGCTTTGGTAAATCTATATGTCTATTAATACTATTATTGCTAATGGATAAAATTGCTTCTAAAATTAATCTTTAGTATTTGCTGTTGATATTGGAATATAGGGTGGTAGGGGAGGATAAATTGAAGGAGTGGCCAGTGATGTTGATGTGGTTAAATATAAGAGATCTATTGTCTTTATTGGAGATGCATCTACCGTGCTCAGTCATCCTGGTGGCCACAGATCTACCAGTCTCGCCTATGTAGGAAGCATTGCAATCGTTACACGAGACCGAGTAGACCGAGCCACCAGAAGACTGAACGACGGCAGATCTGTGTAGGCGGGTGATAGGGTGTCTAAGAATGGTACCTATACTTTTGTTATTAGAAAAATATGTATTGATTCCGTGTGCTCTGAGGATGCGGGAGATGGAGACTGATTGAGGGGAGAAGGGCAATAAACAGATGTTTCTACTGACTGTAGTGGGTTTAACGGAAAGTGGGTTATATCGATACTTTTGTATAAAATGGGGAGGGTATTGGGAGATGGCTAGCTGTTTTATGATTTTAGATAATTCTATTGATCTAAATATGGGAAGGGAGCAATGGGTAATGGGTTTTTTCTCTTTTTTTATCATCTAATAAAAAGGCATATATTAGATCAAAATATCATTTATTTAAATATGTTATAACACCTTGATAAAGGTTGGCATTCAGCCAACTGAAATATTGGTAAAATAAATGATATTTTGATCCAATATATGCCTTTAAAAATATAAATTTATATTATGGGCAAAAATAAGGGTGTGAATATTGACGCCTATTTTATATTTACAATTATATGATAAGGAACAATTTGGATTATAGATTATAAACACAAAGTAATAAGACCAAATCCAAATAAATCAATAGTGTGTGACGTTTCGGTAGCAGCATTGTTACCATCTTCAGACAAAAGTACTGATTTAAAAGTGTCTTTCAGTACTTTTGTCTGAAGATGGTAACAACGCTGTTACCGAAATGTCACACACTATTTATTTATTTGGTCTTATTACCTTGTGTTTACTTTAAAATAGGTACCACCATAAAAGAAATACAATTCCACTTTAATAAGCACAGTGACAGGAGATTTTTCTTAATTTATCAACTTATCCCAGTACATTTCACTTTGGTAACAATTTTTTGTTTTTTTTTTCAATTTTATTTTAAAATTAAATATATACCTGTCTATAGCGCCCCCTCTAAATGGCGCCCAATTTTAAATACATAGTACGATGCGATTTACATTAAAAGTGACCTCTCTATAGCACCCTGGTGAGTCCCAAGAGACAACTGTATGTATTTTTGTTCAAATCCCAAGCATACCAATTTATTTATTACAATTCACATCAACAAGACCTAATATGATTTCAAAATATCTCTTTGTCTTCTATTTTGTATTTCGATAAGATGTACAATTTGGATTATAAACACAAGGTAATAAGACCAAATAAATACGTTTTTGTAACAACACCCTTACCAAAATGTCACACACTATTTGGATTTTTTTACCTTGAATTTGGCTCTCTTTCTCAACATGAATATAAGTTTTCGCCGCTTTAAATTTTTGACATCTTAGAAAATGTTTGTACAGGGCCGTTGTTTCTCATCCCCTTCTGTAAAGATTACACGAATTCCATGAGCTCATGATCTCATGGAATGGGGTATAGGGGTGCAGCTTTCGTTGATCATGGCACCATGGCACACTTTGGTGAAAGTCTGACTTTGCCTGTAATTTGAGGCCAGGAGTAGAGACTCAGCTGGACCATTGCTGAGGGGTCTATCAACTGGGTCAGTTGAACTCAGGATTTTTAAAGATAACGTACAATCCATATACAAGAAACTAGCCGAATGACCCGGGCAACGCCCAGGTTTTACCCGATTAAATGTTTTTATTCAAATAGTATTTGTTACAATTATAAATTGGTGCCATGGATGTTACTCTTGTGAAATGTCCCGCTAACAAGTCGGTGGATGAGAAGGTAACACCCTCGATTCCCGACAGCCATGAACCGGGATTGAATCCCACGTTAACATTTTGTTTAATATGTGAATAACCTTCATATATTATTCATTGTTTCAATTATCATAAACTAGGTTGTTCTTGCTGAGCGGTACCTATTAATGTGATTTTGAACCGGCGGAAATATCCCGCTCTAAAATTTTTTGTCTGAGAAGTGATATTTTTTTATAGAGATGATCTGGATTTGTGTCTTCTACTCGAATGAAGGTTTTGATGTTTGAATTTTGTTCCTGCATACTAAAAATGAACTGGCTTCACCCGTGGTCTCTGCTTTTTGGAATTTTTCCCGATATAATTTTGTACCAGATACATCAATATTGTCATAATCATTTTCTGACTAAAAGAACAACTATTTTTGTCCAGATCCAGTCAATTTAAAATTTTCTTGGCTAAAAATTTGATAAATATCTCTTCCAGATTTTTCTCCGTGTCCTGTTAAAGCACGTTTTACATGTACATTGGGTCAGCTGATATTACTTTCCATCTTCACCACTAGAGGCGCTGTTTGTGAGCGAAAGGGCAAATTTGCAACGCAATTTGCTAATAACTCGAAGAATATTCGGGATAGAGACCTGAAATTTTCACTCTTAAGTTTTTTTGGGGGGTCGGTGGAAGGCTGGTTAAACCATTTGGTTTTCGACCACTACTACCCGCGTTCAATTCCCGCATTGGACACTTTTTTCTGATAAAAAAAAAATGCTCCAATGGCCCCCGTTTCTTGCAAAAGTCCAACCCCACCAGCGAGTGCAAGTAACCAAACGGGGCTCTGGCACATTTGTAAGTGCAAAGTCGAGCTGCTTTTCACATGTGTAGACATGTGGTGCGCTTACAGTAAAAGCAGTCGCTTACTACCCAGAGATAAGAAAGAAGAAGAAGAACTCTTTAAGTTTTTCCAGATTCTACTCTATATACTGTTAAAATTTCAGTCAGATTAGATGTGTATTGTGGACGTGTATAGCCGACAAACATACATACATACACTGACTTTTATATATATATATATAGGGGTGGAAGTATGAATTGTACTTATTGTTTGCGGATGTAAATATGTAAATATACTGTCCTTATATCCATATATCCTTATTTCCATAGTTTGCTTGAAAACCACCCTTCAGTGTTGCATATAAAAGCAGAATGATCCAATACAGTATTATAGCTGTAAGAAGCGGTCTGGTAGATTAAATTGCTGAAACTGCTGGGAGGGTTCACCACTGATGAGCCAAGCCCTCCTAATATTATTTCCATCATAGTAAGGACAGTAGAATTTTGTTTTATATTTGAAAATAAAGTTTTGATGCTTCCAATTCACATGTAACTACCAGTGTTTTTATTTTGTGTTATTTCCCTGAATTATTACTAAAGAGACAAAGGCCGCCTCTACCATCAAAATAGATGTCAAAACTAGATGCCATCTATTGACTAATAGATGTATATATGACTAATGGTCAATAGATGCTGTCTATTTTGACGGGAGAGACGACCTTTGTCTCTTTAGATCAATATCCTCCCGGCAAAATTTCGTCAATTGATGACATATAGTTTTGACGTCTATTTTGACAGGAGAGGCAACCTTTGTCTCTTTAGATCAATATATCCTCCCGGCAAAATTTCCATCTATGAATTATTATTGTTAAATGTGGTGGGCTTTTACTTATTCTTCCCCCCCCCCCCCCCCCCCCCCCATATCCCTGTGGTAAATCCATGTACACTAGAACCTCCCTGTAAAGGACAACACCTGGTTACCTAGACAAAGTGTCCTTTAGAGAGAAGTGTCCTCTTACCAGAGAGTTGCTAAATAAGAAAATGTAAATTTTTCAAATGAAAATTGTCCTTTGTAGAGAGGTGTCCACTAGCCTGAGTGTCCTCTCACAGAGGTTTTACTGTATAAGAGAAATTTCTTTTTCCTCGAATTTGCCCAGACCAACTTTATTTATGAGCTTGATTGTTTTAATTAAGTTTTCACACGTATATAAATTTCATTAGAACAATAATGTTACGATGTACTAGAGGGCCATCTGTTATCAAATTATAAAACTATTTTAGAGGCGTAATATTATTTTTAAAATAAAACAATTTCTACTGTCCTTACTGCGATGGAAAAATTTCATTATTACAGTAGAACTACCTCCATGAGAGGACACTTGCGCTAAGGGACACCTCTCTATAAAGGACAGTTTTCGTTTGCAAAATTATCATTTTTACAATTTGGCAACTCTCCGGTAAGAGGACAACTCTCCGTAAAAGACAATTTACCTATGTAATTTGGTGTTGTCCTTTACAGGGAGGTTGTTTGAATGTGATTAGCTTATATATACAGTACCTCCCTGACAACACCTAGTTGCATAGCCAAAGTGTCCTTTAGGGAGAGGTTTCCTCTTACTGGAGAGTTACTAAATTGTAAAAAATGGTAATTTTGCAAATGAAAAACTGTCCTTTGTGTGTACACTACGGGGGTGTTCACTAAAGGCTGGTTCTACTGTATATACTTATTTAAAACCTATAGTGCTAAGATGCAATTTAAATTATAGATTATAAACAAAAGGTAATAAGACCAATTCCAAATAAATAAAATAGTGTGTTACATTTAGGTAACAGCAATGTTATCATCTTCAGACAAAAATACTCAATGAGAAATTATATCATAGCGCATGTTTTGTTGCACTATAAGGAGATGCTTTTTTTTTTTGTTTTCTTTCGGAATTAAAGAAGTTGGACACTGTGACAGAGTCCACATTTTGATGGGAGGGTCCCCAACTGGCACCACTTCCAGTGTTTTTTCCTCCGTGCCAAGGTCAAGTCCCTGGGGGACATCAGCCATTTTGAAACCCTGCGATGGGAGGACCAGGAACGCATAAAGAAGAAAATGCAAGGTGGGTGCAACCATGTTGAATGATATCATTCCTTGTCTTATATCCGTGGGAGTTATTGTGGATGTATAGGTACAATTTATTTGGGATATACAGGGACATTTATTTGGGGTATACAGGGTTACTTATTTGAGATATACAGGGTTATTTATTTGGGATATACAGGGTTATTTATTTGGGATATACAGGGTCATTTATTTGGGATATACAGGGTTACTTATTTGGGATATACAGGGTTATTTATTTGGGATATACAGGGTTACTTATTTGGGATTTACAGGGTTACTTATTTGGGATTTACAGGGTTACTTATTTGGGATATACAGGGTTACTTATTTGAGATATACAGGGTTATTTATTAGGGATATACAGGGTTACTTATTTGGGATATACAGGGTTACTTATTTGGGATTTACAGGGTTACTTATTTGGGATTTACAGGGTTACTTATTTGGGATTTACAGGGTTACTTATTTGGGATATACAGGGTTACTTATTTGGGATATACAGGGTTACTTATTTGGGATTTACAGGGTTACTTATTTGGGATATACAGGGTTACTTATTTGAGATATACAGGGTTATTTATTTGGGATTTACAGGGTTACTTATTTGGGATATACAGGGTTACTTATTTTGGATTTACAGGGTTACTTATTTGGGATTTACAGGGTTATGTATTTGGGATATACAGGGTTACTTATTTGGGATTTACAGGGTTACTTATTTGGGATATACAGGGTTACTTATTTGAGATATACAGGGTTACTTATTTGGGATTTACAGGGTTACTTATTTGGGATATACAGGGTTACTTATTTGGGATATACAGGGTTATTTATTTGGGATATACAGGGTTACTTATTTGGGATATACAGGGTTACTTATTTGGGATATACAGGGTTACTTATTTGGGATATACAGGGTTACTTATTTGAGATATACAGGGTTATTTATTAGGGATATACAGGGTTACTTATTTGGGATATACAGGGTTACTTATTTGGGATTTACAGGGTTACTTATTTGGGATTTACAGGGTTACTTATTTGGGATTTACAGGGTTACTTATTTGGGATATACAGGGTTACTTATTTGAGATATACAGGGTTATTTATTTGGGATATACAGGGTTACTTATTTGGGATATACAGGGTTACTTATTTGGGATATACAGGGCCATTTATTTGGGATATACAGGGTTATTTATTTGGGATATACAGGGTTACTTATTTGGGATTTACAGGGTTACTTATTTGGGATTTACAGGGTTACTTATTTGGGATTTACAGGGTTACTTATTTGGGATATACAGGGTTACTTATTTGAGATATACAGGGTTATTTATTTGGGATATACAGGGTTACTTATTTGGGATATACAGGGTTACTTATTTGGGATATACAGGGACATTTATTTGGGATATACAGGGTTATTTATTTGGGATATACAGGGTTACTTATTTGGGATATACAGGGTTACTTATTTGGGATATACAGGGTTACTTATTTGGGATATACAGGGTTACTTATTTGGGATATACAGGGTTATTTATTTGGGATATACAGGGTTGCTTATTTGGGATATACAGGGTTGCTTATTTGGGATATACAGGGTTACTTATTTGGGATATACAGGGTTACTTATTTGGGATATACAGGGTTACTTATTTGGGATATACAGGGTTACTTATTTGGGATATACAGGGTTACTTATTTGGGATATACAGGGTTACTTATTTGGGATATACAGGGTTACTTATTTGGGATATACAGGGTTACTTATTTGGGATATACAGGGTTACTTATTTGGGATATACAGGGTTGCTTATTTGGGATATACAGGGCCATTTATTTGGGATATACAGGGTTACTTATTTGAGATATACAGGGTCATTTATTTGAGATATACAGGGTTGCTTATTTGGGATATACAGGGCCATTTATTTGGGATATACAGGGTTACTTATTTGGGATATACAGGGTCATTTATTTGGGATATACAGGGCCATTTATTTGGGATATACAGGGCCATTTATTTGGGATATACAGGGTCATTTATTTAGGATATACAGTGTCAGATTTTGGAATATACAGGGTCATTTATTTGGGATATACAGGGTCATTTATTTGGGATATACAGGGTCATTTATTTGGGATATACAGGGTCCTTTATTTGGGATATACAGGGTCATTTATTTGGGATATACAGTGTCACTTATTTGGGATATACAGGGTCATTTATTTGGGATATACAGGGTCATTTATTTGGGATATACAGGGTCCTTTATTTGGGATATACAGGGTCATTTATTTGGGATATACAGTGTCACTTATTTGGGATATACAGGGTCATTTATTTGGGATATACAGGGTCATTTATTTGGGATATATAGTGTCAGATTTTAGGATATACAGGGTCATTTATTTGGGATATACAGTGTCACTTTTTTGGGATATACAGTGTCACTTTTTTGGGATATACAGGGTCATTTATTTGGGATATACAGTGTCACTTTTTTGGGATATACAGGGTCATTTATTTGGGATATACAGTGTCACTTTTTTGGGATATAATGGGGGAGGGAGATAATTTTTTTATGGATAGGATGTCCGCTGTAAAAACAAGATTTGAGGACCCAATTTAAGGCAGCATTCCTCCAGACACACAGCGATGGAGTAAGCCCCAATTCTCTAAATTCTGTCTTGACAGTTTAAATGTCTCAGGAATCTTTTTTTTTTTTCAATTGGAAACCTATTTTTTTTAACCCTCATTAATTCATTTTTTTTGTTGTTGTTTTTTTTTTAGTCTTGTGACTCTGTTTGCATTCAGGAATACATTTTTGCACCCTTATAAAAGCTAAATATTGTCCCTACAACTGCAAACTATCGAATGTGAAAAATTCAATTTTTCAGATTCGACGGTATACATCAATAATCACAACTTAATTACCTGTCTTAATGAAATTAAGTTGTGATTATTGATGTATACCGTCGAATCTGAAAAATTGAATTTTTCACATTCGATAGTTTGCAGTTGTAGGGACGATATGTTCAATACCATCCTATTTCAAGAGTATCATCAAATTTGCATAAGAAAGAATAGTTATAGGTTTAGTGTAACCTTTTTTTTTTATCTTCCCTACCTCTTGTCTTTTTTAGTGTTTTTTTTTTTTCCCCCATAATGGAAACTCCCAAGAGAGATTTTACCTTATTTACACGATGGCCACAATCTGTGCAGGTGGGGGAGAAGAGCCTAAGGGTAAGGGCAAGAAGAAGGGTCCCAGCGGAGAATTGAAGGAGTTCTCTGTGGAATACGCCAAGAGTTCGCGCAGCAGCTGCAAGGAATGCGAGGAAAAGATTGAGAAGGCAAGTACTGGACCTGGCATTACTCTCAAAGAGATGTTTAGCTGGTAAAGTAGCTGGGCCAATTCTATGGCTAAAATACACAGGTCTACAAAAAAAACTTTTTTTTTTGCACAAGAGAACCTGATGGTGTTTCTAGTGTAACTTTTCATGCTGAACTCAAAAATCTAATCAGAAATTTCCCATCACCCATACTTTTTGCCTGATGGTCTTTTTTTTAGTATTGGGATAAATACAGTAATAAATGCAACCATTGTTACGTAAGCATTTTTTAAGTTACATCATTAACTAAGCTAGCGCTTTATTTTTGACAAGAAGAGTTGGTATGTGGAGCCAAAAGCTTTATTTTATTTGTTATTAATTAAATTTTGCTCTTTAAGAATCATAAATATTAATTTAAATAACAAATTATAATTTGAGACCGGTTCCTCATAGTGATATTTTACCTGTTCCACAGCCTCCTGAAAATGTATTTAGTGACGATGATTCAGATAGACGAGAGCAACAGTGGGATGACACAAATTTTGAAGCAGGTGCTTTATCTGAACCTCATTTATTAACCCAAGGAGATTTGAACGACCTCGTACGTGATTTAGATTTATCCAAAAAACAGAGTGAACTTTTAGGCTTTAGGGTTAAAAGGCTGGAATCTGCTGCTTAAAGGCACAAAAGTATGCTTTTTTCGCAAGCGTCAAGATGAATTTCAAGACTTCCATTCACAAGAGAATGATTTAGTATATTGCAATGATGTTGTTAGTCTAATGGAAGCGCTTGGTCATGACCATGATACAGAAGAGTGGCGTTTATTCATTTATTCTTCAAAAATTAGTATGAAAGCTGTTCTCCTTCACAATGGAAATAAGTTCCCATCAGTGCCAATAGCACATGCATCCAACATGAAAGAGACTTACGTAAACATGAAACTGCTTTTGAAAAAGATAGAATATGAAAGATACGGTTGGAAAATATGCAGCGATTTGAAAGTCGTTGCTCTCTTGCGTAGATTACAGCTTGGATATACAAAATTTTGTTGTTTTCTGTGTGAGTGGGATAGCAGAGATAGAGAAAGGCATTACATTAAAAAAATCTGGCCAAACCGTAAAATCTTTACTCCAGGATATAAAAATATTGCAAATCTACCCCTGATCGATTCAGAACATATTTACTTACCACCATTACATATTAAACTGGGATTAATGAAGAACTTTGTCAAGGCAATGGATCGAAATGCCAATGGATTTGCCTACCTAAAACAAAAATTTTCTAGTATAAGTGAAGCGAAGATTAAAGAAGGCATTTTCGTTGGACCTCAGATTCGAGAATTGCAGCAGGATGGAAATTTTCAAAATAGTTTGAATGAAGTTGAAGCAGCAGCATGGAATTCCTTTAGAAATGATTGCAAAAACTTCTTAGGAAGTGTCAAGGTTGAAAATTACCGAGACATAGTTAATGATCTGTTGCTTTCCTACAAGGCACTGGGATGTAACATGTCCCTCAAGATCCATTTCCTGCATTCACATCTAGATTTCTTTCCAGACAATCTTGGCGCAGTTAGCGATGAGCATGGTGAGAGGTTTCATCAAGATATATCAAGCATGGAGAAGCGGTACCAAGGTAAATGGAGTCCCGCTATGCTTGCCGACTACTGCTGGACACTCAAGAGGGATCTACCAAAAGCAAAGTATAGAAGAAAATCCACTGTCACTGCTTTTCAATAAATAAATATGTTTCGTTCATATATGCCTATATATTAACAATATTTCCAAATTTCAAGTAGGTGTATCTCAGAAATATTGCGTAATAGAAAAAACTAATGGTATATTTGGATTCAGGACATGTAGATAAGATGCTATTTCTTTGTGGACAAAGAAAAATATTTTTTGATAAACCAGTGTAATGTAATAAGGGTTATGCAAAACTGCTTACGTAACATTGTATGCATTTTTTACTGTATTTATCCCAATACTAAAAAAAGACCGTCACGCAAAAACCATAGGTGATGGGAAATTTCTGATTAGATTTTTGAGTTCAGCATGAAAAGTTACACTAGAAACATAATCAGGTTCTCTTGTGCAAAAATCTTGTTAACCAGTGATATCGATGGATTAGGTTAAATAGTGGGGTGATAGTTAATAGACGGTGGTATCTGTTGTTGTTTCTTATCCCCTTTTTGTAAAGATTACACGAATTCCATGAGTTCATGCTCCTCGAGGTGGAATGGGGTATAGGGGTGCAGCTTTCGTTGATCATGGCACTGTGGCACACTTTGGTGAAAGTCTGACTTTGCCTGTAGTTTGAGGCCATCCCTAACATGGAAGCAGACGCCTTTGCTGTCAACTCTGTATCCCTTGAGTGGGACCCTTGTTGAGGTCTATCAACTGGGTCAGTTGAACTCAGGATTTTTAAAGAGGTCTACTCCTCTTCTAAAAATGCTGCTGTTGGTCCGCGACTGCTTATTCGTCAGAGTTATTCTGTTTGTTTCCCACTGGCCTTCATATCTGAAGGTCGTTCCCCTATCCGCCACTTGGGAACGCGCCCTATAGCAGTCAGTTGTATCTAGTTTTGACTCATTATCTGAAACCTTTTTCATTATTTAATTAGTTGATATAAATGTTGGTTTACAATGCTAGTCAATAGACAGGAGAGGTGATCTCTGAGCAACATAAAGGTTATCTGGAAATGTAAATGATCAGTTTCTTTTTGAATAAAACTACTGTCATTACTCCCCAATGGTAAAAATAATGGGAGTTCCTGACTCATCAGTTGTGAACCCTCCCAGCGGTTTCACCAGTTTATTCTACCATATTGCTGTAATATTGCATTGAGCTGTTTTCCTTTTATAATGAAACTGAAGATCAACTCTTGGAGAAGGTATTTTATATGAACTATATGGACATATACTTTGGGAAAATTTTACCTATGCATTATCTGTATATTTATAAAGTTTATAATATTGTTTGTCTTGCTAGCACATACATATTTCCACATCTACATCCTTGCTAGTACACACATATTTGGACACTCGGTAACACCTATTTGACCACTATGTAACCTACCGGACTTGCAGGGTGTAATCCGTATCTCCAAGCTGGATTATGACAGTGAATCTGCCCTGCGCTACGGCCCAATCCCGCGCTGGTACCACGTGAAGTGTTTCATCAAGGAGAGGGAAGAGCTGGAATTCTTCCACTGCGCGGACAGGTGAGCCTACCAACTACAGATGTCCCTCGCTGCCACTTGTGTGTTTGCGCAGCCTCCCCGGCTTCAACAGCCTCACGCCAGAGGACAGGCAGAGTCTCAAGACCAAGATAAAGAAGATTGAAGGAGGGTGGGTCTCCTTGTTCTCTTCTTCTTCTTTCTTATCTCCACACTGGGTGAAGTAGAATGTGTCTGCCTTTGTCATTAAGACTGGGAGCACTACTCAGTGGCAGGCCGACATAGCTCCAAATGAAATGGCTGCCTCTGACATGAGGAACAGACCACGTGCAGCTGCTCCTAACATGGAGTACAAACGCTGCTCATCTTGTATCCCTGGATCAGGAGCCCTTACAGGGTACTATCAGCCGGGCCAGCTGAGCCCAGGTTTTTTAGTGAGCTTGTTACTGCTCCCCCTCCTCCTTTTTTATCCGGGCTTGGGACCGGCAAAGGCGGAGTTCCTTGTTCTTTACACGCAGAGTGTCATCATCTGTTGTTGCTCTATGACAAGATGGTGTTTATTTTAGATAAAACATACTCCATGAGAGGACACTCCTGCTAGAGGACTTCTCTCTACAAAGGACAGTTTCCATTTCAAAATTTTTACTATAAAGAAACTCTCCGGTAATAGGACACTTCCCCCTAAAGGACACTTTGGCTCTGATAATAGGTGTTGGCCTTTACTGGGAGGTAGTTCTACTGTATTGGTATATAAATTTGCCGTTTTTTTTATTATTGTTATATTTTTTAATAGCTATAATCCGGGATGAAATATTTGGAAGTAAATTTATAAAAAGCAAATAAATTGTTTATTTTTAAAAAGAATCATACGTGTCTATAATAGTTTTGAAAAAAATATATATATATTTATATATATATATATATATATATATTGTCACTGTATAATATTTGCATATATATTTTCAATTCATCATGTAAATTATCATATAATAACTATTATGTAAATAGTAGCCTGTCGATATAAAAGTTTTGGCATGTAATAAACTTTCAATAGAAAACTACCGTGATTCCTAATACTTATTTACAGGGAAATCCGGGACAATATATATACAGTTAAACCTGTCTATAGCACCCCCTCTCTATAGCACCCTATTTTGGTGAGTTCCAAGAGGGGGCGCTATAGACAGGTTTAACTGTATATATATTTTTTCTTTTTGTCCAACGTCAATTTTCTGAATTATCCGCTAGCGGGAATGCCTATGTAAAATCAATAAATGATGTAAAATTGTTTGTCAGCTAGGGTGAATGTATTTTCAATAGGAGGTAAATTTTGGGGATGAAAATTGTGAGTTGTTTAGAAGTGTCTGCTAAGGGAAGTTGTTTTGTTTCTTGGTGGACATGTTGGTCCGTTGCTGCAGGTCCAAAAGGAAAGCGGATCAAGCCTCAGAACCCTCAGTGTCTGAGCAGCCCTCTAAGAAACAGAAGCTGGACGAATCCAAGGAAGAGAAGGAACTCAAGGTACATCTCTGACATATGCAACTCGATATGCAAATATCTGCAGCCCAATTTGCATAATGGTGTTGCACTCTTAACAAAATAGGGGGGAGAGTTTTTTTTTTTTTTTAAACAAGAAAGGTCATCTTTATAAACTATCACCATGTTTTGACTCAGCAATTTTGTGTTCAGTGATAACAACACTAGATCAATTTGCATGGGTTGCTTCCCAGTTTTTCTTGGCAAGCTTAAGAAAGTGGAAAGTCTTTGATGTTGCCAGTCATCTATCTTTTTTGAAGGAGAGAGAGTCAATTTTGTTCACACTTGGTTATCTCTTCAATGCTGAAACTTCCTTAAGTTTTGTCTCTCTATAACTCCACCTTTGCCGGTCCCAAGCCCGGATGGAGGAGGGGGAGCAGTAACAAGCTTGCTAAAAACCTGGGTTCAGCTGGCCCGGCTGATAGTACCTTGTAAGGGCTCCTAATACAGGGATACAGGATGAGCAGCGTTTGTACTCCATGTTAGGAGCGGCTGCACATGATGTCTGTTCCTCATGTCAGAGGCGGCCATTTCTTTTGGAGCTAAGTCGGCCTGCTACTGTGTAGTGCTCCCAGTCTTAATGACAAAGGCAGACGCATTCTACTTCACCCAGTCATGATGGTTGTCAAACAGACACCATCAAGGGTCACAACTTGATACCCTAATCTGATTGAGTGGAGATAAGGAAGAAGAAGAAGTTTTGTCTCTCCGTGAGTGTTTATCTGTAGATGTATATATTTAGAGGGTAAAACTTCCAGTAGTATTGATAAGGCATAATTTGGATTATAAACACAAGGTAATAAGACCAAATAAATATTTTTTTTTTTTGCTTATCCCTAGTACACGTGGTACAGGCCATGATAATCATGGTGGGTAGTTAGCGACTGCTTTTTACTATAAGCGCACCACATGTCTACACATGTGAAAGCAGTTCGACTTTGCACTTACAAATGTGCCAGAGCCCCGTTTGGTTACTTGCACTCGCTGGTGGGGTTGGATTTTTGCAAGAATCGGGAGGCCATTGGGACATTTTTTTTTTAAACAGAAAAAAGTGTCCAATGCGGGAATCGAACCCGGGTCGTAGTGGTCGAAAACCAAACGGTTTAACCAGCCTTCCACCGACCCCCCCCAAATAAATATTGGGTGAAGGTAACAGCGTTGTTACTATTTATTTATTTAACAGTTGGGAGAGACGCGCCATATCCACAATTAGGATAATTGCGTGTATATTTTAAATTATAATACAATTAATACGATTGAACGTTTTGCATATAGTAATTAGAAATAGTAGCTTGAAATATGTACAGTCAACACTTTCGCTTTAAAACATACAGCCTGCAAAATCTATTAAACTTGATGTATTGGTCTTTATTGTGAGCAACTTGTTTTGTATTAGTCAGGTAAAGTTGGTTTTCTTCCCTTAGATCACAAGTTAATGGACAGTTTATCAGAAGGTGTTCAGGGGTTTGTTTTTCGTTTCCACAAGTGCATGCAGGTGAACCAATTCTAAACAAATATGTGTTGAAGTCACCATGTCCAGTAAAAAATTGAACGTTATAGAAGTTGGGTTGAACATAGTTAGGAATTCTTGAAGTAGTGTTGTTTCCATCTTCAGACTGTTTCCAGTAGTACTGTATCTCATTCTTCTCACCTTCGCGATGTTTGTCGTTTTGCCAAACAGAAGCAGAACCAGCTGCTGTACAAGTACCAGGATTCTCTGCGCAACATCGGGCTCAAGCGTAACCAGCTACAGGAGCTGTTGCTCTACAACAACCAGCAGCCTGCGCGTGGGGAGGACGCCATGTTGGCGGCTATGGCGGACTGCATGGTTTTCGGAGCTCTCAAACTCTGTCCGGAATGCAAGGAAGGCCAGCTGGTTTACAAGTGAGCACCAACTCTTCATTTACTTAAAATCTAAACAATAAACACACAAGGTAATAAGACCAAATCCAAATAAATAAATAGTGTGTGAATGAGAAATTTTACCACAGCATATTTTAAATAGCTACTGCTATCAAGTGTGTAAACTATTTAAAACATGCTGTGGTAAAATTTCTCATTCAGTACTTTTGTCTGAAGATGGTAACAACACTGTTACCGAAACGTCACACACTATTTATTTATATTTGGTCTTATTACCTTGTGTTTATAATCTATAATCCAAATTGTACCTTATCAAAATCTAAACAACTTGTTGTTGTTTCTTATCCCCCTTGTGTATAGATTCACAGACAAATTCCATGAACACAAGGTAATAAAGACCACACTCAAATAAATAAATAGTGTGTGACATTTCGGTAACATCGTTGTTACCATCTTCAGACAAATAGATGGTAACAACGCTTGTTACCGAAACATCACACACTATTTATTTATTTTGTTGTTGTTGTTTCTTATCCTCTTGTGTAAAACTTAAACGAATTCAATGAGTTCATGCTCCTCGAGCTGTTTTATGATAAAGCATTTATTTATTTTGATTAGATCTTACAATACTTTACTCTTTTTTTTTTTCCAATCTATAATCCAAATGTTACCTCTTCATTTAGTTAAAATTTAAATGACTTATTGCAATTGTTGTTTGTTATCCCCTTGTGTGTAAAGATTACACATGAGTTCATGCTGATATTTGATGATAAGCAAAGCTCCTGAATATCTAACTGAAAGCCAGAATGTGGCAATTATGTTGTGTCCAATGAAGAGCCTCAGATGTCTCCATACATCTCTATCACAGCAATGTCCACTATCTTGGGTGTGTAAAGCTGCTGCTCTGGGTCTGTGTCAATTTTCTGTTGTTGTCGTGTCCAATGAAGAGCCTCAGATGTCTCCATACATCTCTATCACAGCAATGTTCTCTATCTTGGGTGTGTAAAGCTGCTGCTCTGGGTCTGTGTCAATTTTCTGTTGTTGTCGTGTCCAATGAAGAGCCTCAGATGTCTCCATACATCTCTATCACAGCAATGTTCTCTATCTTGGGTGTGTAAAGCTGCTGCTCTGGGTCTGTGTCAATTTTTTGTTGTTGTCGTGTCCAATGAAGAGCCTCAGATGTCTCCATACATCTCTATCACAGCAATGTCCACTATCTTGGGTGTGTAAAGCTGCTGCTCTGGGTCAATTATCAGGATTGATATAACAGCAGTTGTGTGTCTCTATGATTAACTCATACCACTTAACTCCTGTTGCCCCACGGAGTTCTCCCTGTTGCAGGGCCACTGGCTACAGCTGTACCGGAGACCTCACTGCATGGACCAAGTGTGTCTACTCCACCAAGAAGCCATCAAAAGTCCCGTTCAAGGTCCCAGAGGAGTACGCCAATGAGTTTCCATTCCTGTAAGTTTGGCCTATTTTTTTTTTTTTTTTTTTGCTTATATCCCTAGTACACGTTGCCATGATAATCATGGTGGGTAGAAAAAGGCGACTGCTTTTACTGTAAGTGCACCACATGTATACACATGTGAAATTCAGGGACCATCATGTAGTGGATAGAGTTCCCGATGGTTGATTGGAAAAATTAACTAAATGAGAGTGATGATGACTAACAGGTCAAATTGGAGAATGTCACCATGGTGTGTGACCTAACTTGAAGGACACTGATGACAACAAACTAGCTGAGCTTGCCACACTACTGACAAGAGTTCTGTGATGGCCGCTTCCTCTTCTGCAGTTTTCATCAACCCAATTGGAATGTCCCTGAGGCTGTTCTGATTTCATCAAGAGCCTGCTCTATGTCGGATTTTGTTTTGGGGGGTCTCGGTGGAAGAGAGAAAGAGGGGGAAGACTAAACCGTTCAACCGCTACGACCCGGGATAGAACCCTGATTGTGCACTAATTAAATCTTAAAAAAAAAAAAGAATGCTCCAATGGCCCCCGAATCTTGCAAAAGTCCAACCCCACCAATGAGTGCAAGTTACCAAACGGTGCTCTGGCACATTTGTAAATGCAAAAGTCGAACTGCTTTCATATGTGTAGACATGTGGTACTTACTTACAGTAAAAGCAGTTGCCAACTTCTACCCACCATGATTATCATGGCCTGTACCATGTGTACTAGGGATAATTTTAAAAAAAGATATTTTTGGAGGGTGTTCACAATTCTTCGTATCATCCATGTGTTTCTTCCTATAGCTTCTCTCTTTTATTGATTTCCCTCTGATGGAAATTTTGCTGGGAGAATAGTGGTCTCTAAAGATTTGACGGGAGATCTTTATAGATCCCCCCCCCCGGCAAATTTATATTTTCTCCATAGATTTGGTCTAACTGCTTTTCCTGCTAAACACCTCTTTGGCGGATTGCGAAGAAAAAGTTTCACTTTTTTTTTTTAAATCACTTTACTTCCACTGTTTTCAATTATCAATTGCTATAAAGAAATTTAGGAGCTGGTTAAAAAGGGTCAAGAAAACTACAGGAAGGTCACTAGATGGTCACTAAAAGTTGACTTGATGGACACACTAACACTCATTGTCACAACATTGTCACCATCATCAGACAAAAGAATTAAAAAAAAAAAAAAATTTTTTTGATGATGGTGACAATGCTGTTGCCGAAACATCACACACTATTAAATTATTCATTTTTATTCTTTTGTCTGATGAAGTGACAATGTTGTTGCCGAAACGTCACACACTAATAAATTTTTGGATTAGGTCTTATTTTCTTTTAACAGGTACTAAAATGTAGGAGTTGGTCTTCATCCGCCAAATCCTTACAAAGTAGGTTCCTAACTTTATACAACACAAAAAACTTTATTAAGATTTTTTGGTCTTATACAGATTCTCCGAGCACAGCAATGCCGGGTACTATAGGAATAAAAGTATATAATTAACAATAGTATTTACAATGTATCAAATAAAAGGGGGAGTAGCATAAACATATATATAGTAAACACAATGTAATAAGACTAAATCCAAATAAATAAATAATGTGTGACGTTTCGGTAACAGTGTTGTTACCATCTTCAGACAAAAGTACTGAATAAGAAATTATACCGCAGCATGTTTTAAATAGTTACTGTTAAAGCATGCTGTGGTAAAATTTCTCATTCAGTACTTTTGTCTGAAGATGGTAACAACACTGTTACTGAAACGTCACACACATTTTATTTATTTAGTCTTATTACCTTGTGTTTATAATCTATAATCCAAATTGTACCACAGTATCATGTATACAGTGGAACTACCGCCCTGTAAAGGACAACACCTAATTGCAGAGCTAAAGTGTCCTTTAGAGAGAGGTTTCCTCTTACCAGAGAATTGCTAAATAGTAAAAATGTTCATTTTGCAAATGAAAACTTTGTAGAGAGGTGTCCTCTAGCGTGAGTGTCCTCACATGGAGGTAGTTCTACTGTACTAGAAGTTGGGAGGAGTTCTTAAAGAATCCTAAACATTTTGTAGAGTAGGTAGCACCAAATGTGTCTGCGTAGAGCCAGCTACAAATACACAGAGAGAGAGAGGGTGTTTCCATCCAATGTTGAGCTCCCCTCAGCTGAGAAACAGGAGAAGAAGGGCAGGTGAGATTCCACAACCTGCGCAGAGCTATGCAGCTAACACCCTGACTGCGTAGGCCTCTGCACAAACTGAATTTAATAGCCAAGGGTAAACTCCCGTCCCACAAGAGTGAAAAGTTCAAGACGGAGGTGGAGGACATGGGTGGAAGCCTGGTGGCAAAGCTGGAGAAAGCTAACCTCATTATCTCCACTCCCAGTCAGTACATGTTTTAATTTGTATACTGTGTATCCATTGATGTGACCTACTCATCCCCAACAGACACCATCAACAAACTTGACACCCTATTGAGGGTTCTCAATATAGATTGGTGTCTCTCTTTACCTTGAGAGATGACCTAGTGTCCCGCTACTTGACCGCAACTCCAAGGAAGAGGCTCTAAGGACCACTATCTATTCTCCTAAACTTATCCTGAAACTCATTTTTATTGAAAAACACGCTCAATTTATACATTAAAGAAAGTTACATACTTTTCTATATCTACATACTAGTCTAGTACACCCTGATTGAGTGGAGAGAAGAAAGAAGTATCTTTTTTGCTTATCCCTAGTACATGTGGTACAGGCCATGATAATCATGGTGAGTAGAAGTAGGCGACTGCATTTTACTGTAAGTACACCACATATCTATACATGTGAAAAGTTTGACTTTTGCACTTACAAATATGCCAGAGCCTTTGGTTACTTGCACTCGCTGGTGGGGTTGGACCTTTGCAAGAATCAGGGGCCATCAGAACATTTTTTGAAAATATATAATTATAAAAAGTGCCCAATGCGGGATTCAATCCCAGGTCGTAGCGATTGAACCATTTAGATGACCCTTCCACTGATATCTTAGTTATGCAAGTTATAATAACATCTTGCACCATTCTTGCAAAAGTCCAACCCCACCAGGGAGTGCATGTGGTGCACTTACAGTAAAAGCAACTTCTAACCACCATGATTATCATGGCCTGTACCATGTGTACTAGGGATAAGCAAAAAATAATAATAACACCAAATCCACACAACACATAAATAAATAGGACATTTTGTTGACAGCGCTGTTATCAAAATGTCCACATTAATTATGTCTTTGAATTTGGTGTTATCACCTTTTGTTTCTAATCTGTAATCCAAATTGTACCTTATCAATCATTTTTGATATAATGGAAAAAAACATGAGAGGGATGAAGAAAATTATCTTTGATTTTTCTCTCATACTTTCTGTTCTGATTTATTCCTCCTCCATATGTACACCTATTTTATGGAGATTAGCTAATCTCATGAGATTTTTTTTGACGTGACAACGTCTTAAATTAGGTTGCGGCTGGGAGTCACTTATGAAAAAGCCCGGTAACGTTACGATGAGTCACCGACCGAGACATCTGTCAGAATATCAACTAATTTTTGTTTTTTTTATATAGGTTATGTCATACTATTGATAAATGTTGATAGTGTTAAGTAAATTATTAGTTTAAAATTAATTAATTATTATTTTACAAATTTTAAATAGTTTCAAATTTATTTAGCAAAAATTTGAACCTTCGATCTGAATAAATGTTTTGATTTTCGAATTGATTATTTAAAATTTCAAATATTAAGAAAAAGTGGCAGATATAAGAAAACTTTATTTAAACTGTGTTGAGCAAGAATTTTAACATCTAATATAAGTAAATGTTTTAATTTAAAAGGAACAACTATCGACTTGACTTTCGCAAGACACATTACAGCAGAAACACTTCCTTTCATTTCATATTTCTCCTATCATCGTCCTATCCTCAACAAAATCACTCAAATAGGAATTAGTTAAGTTTAAGTTTACATGTACAATGTTTTAGTAAACAAAATATATTTCTATAGTTAAAATTTGTGCAATTCTTATTTTCTTTCAATTCCTTGTTCCTATTGTGCAATTTAATTATATTCATATCAATAAATATTCTACCGTTGTCACGTAAAATCTTCGCCCGTAAAACCGACTTTACAGGCAACCATTGTTTTTTTTTACCTGTTTTCACTTCAATAGTTTTTTTTTTGCTTATTCCTATTACAGTGGTACAGGCCATGATAATCATGGTGGGTAGAAGAAGGCGACTGCTTTTACTGTTAAGTGTACTACATGTCTACACACATGAAAAGCAGTTAGACTTTTCACTTACAAATAAATGTGCCAGAGCCCCGTTTGGTTACTTGCATTCTCTGGTGGGATTAGACTTTTGCAAGAATAGGGGCCATTGGAACATTTTTTTTTTTTTTATCAGAAAAAAAGTGCCCAATGTGGGAATCGAACCCGGGTCGTAGCGATCGAAAACCAACGGTTTATACCAGCCTTCCACCGACCCCCCTCACTTTAATAATAATGGTAGTAGTTCTCTTTACTCCCCTCGCTCCAAGTCAATGGCTGTGTGTGTGATCCAGAGGAAGTCAAAGACCAGTCCAAGTGGCTAGTTAAGGCAGAGCTCCACAAAATCCCCATTTTAGACGAGAAATTCCTGGATGAAGTGCAGCAGGGAGGTGCTGCTCTGGTAGCCTCCAAGCATGTCCTGCGCGACTGGGGACTGAACGTGAGTCTTGTACAGCAGCTAGAGCGAGGTTGGTGACTGTGGTTGCAGGTGCATGAACACATTACAACTCTGCTGAACAAGGCCAACAGTAAAGGTAAGAAATGCTTGAACAACTGAGTTGACACTGTTGTTGTTTCTTATCCATGAGTTCTCGAACGTAACATCCATCTGTTGTAACATCCATCTGTTGTAACATCCATCTGTTGTAACATCCATCTGTTGTAAGAAATCTATTTTTGACCACTGATGAGCCAGACTATTATTTTATCATTGAAGTAAGTGCAGTAGAAAATGGATTTATTTTTTAAAAATATCCCCTTGTTGCTGTTTCCTATATCCCCTTGTTGCTGTTTCCTATATCCCCTTGTTGCTGTTTCCTATATCCCCCTTGTTGCTGTTTCCTATATCCCCTTGTTGCTGTTTCCTATATACCCTTGTTGCTGTTTCCTATATCCCCTTGTTGCTGTTTCCTATATCCCCTTGTTGCTGTTTCCTATATCCCCTTGTTGCTGTTTCCTATATCCCCTTGTTGCTGTTTCCTATATCCCCTTGTTGCTGTTTCCTATATCCCCTTGTTGCTGTTTCCTATATCCCCTTTGTTGCTGTTTCCTATATCCCTTTGTTGCTGTTTCCTATATCCCCTTGTTGCTGTTTCCTATATCCCCTTGTTGCTGTTTCCTATATCCCCTTGTTGCTGTTTCCTATATCCCCTTGTTGCTGTTTCCTATATCCCCTTGTTGCTGTTTCCTATATCCCCTTGTTGCTGTTTCCTATATCCCCTTGTTTCTGTTTCCTATATCCCCTTGTTGCTGTTTCCTATATCCCCTTGTTGCTGTTTCCTATATCCCCTTTTTGCTGTTTCCTATATCCCCTTGTTGCTGTTTCCTATATCCCCTTGTTGCTGTTTCCTATATCCCCTTTGTTGCTGTTTCCTATATCCCCTTTGTTGCTGTTTCCTATATCCCCTTGTTGCTGTTTCCTATATCCCCTTGTTGCTGTTTCCTATATCCCCTTGTTGCTGTTTCCTATATCCCCTTGTTGCTGTTTCCTATATCCCCTTGTTGCTGTTTCCTATATCCCCTTGTTGCTGTTTCCTATATCCCCTTGTTGCTGTTTCCTATATCCCCTTGTTGCTGTTTCCTATATCCCCTTGTTGCTGTTTCCTATATCCCCTTGTTGCTGTTTCCTATATCCCCTTGTTGCTGTTTCCTATATCCTCTTGTTGCTGTTTCCTATATCCCCTTTGTTGCTGTTTCCTATATCCCCTTGTTGCTGTTTCCTATATCCCCTTGTTGCTGTTTCCTATATCCCCTTGTT
This sequence comes from Cordylochernes scorpioides, assembly GCA_030710605.1. Classification (NCBI taxonomy): domain Eukaryota; kingdom Metazoa; phylum Arthropoda; class Arachnida; order Pseudoscorpiones; family Chernetidae; genus Cordylochernes; species Cordylochernes scorpioides. Next base: position 2,836,928 of record CP092881.1, on the reverse strand, counting down.
GCTGTTTCCTATATCCCCTTGTTGCTGTTTCCTATATCCCCTTTTTGCTGTTTCCTATATCCCCTTGTTGCTGTTTCCTATATCCCCTTGTTGCTGTTTCCTATATCCCCTTGTTGCTGTTTCCTATATCCCCTTGTTGCTGTTTCTTATATCCCCTTGTTGCTGTTTCCTATATCCCCTTGTTGCTGTTTCCTATATCCCCTTGTTGCAAAGATTACACAAATTCCATGAGTCCTCGAGCTTGATGATAAGTAGGTCCTGTTTAGTACATCTAATGCAATATGAGCTGCTACATCTTGGTCTGAAGTGGGATACATTATTTATATAAACAATTGAACATATTGTATGGTCAACCACCCTTTGATGATGTCCAGAAGAGAAGGCCTTCACCAAGAACCTCCCGGACAAGCTCAAACTGATGGTAAAGGGTGGAGCTGCGGTGGACCCAGACTCAGGATTGGAGCATCGTGCGCATGTGCTGACTCGCGGCAGCAAGGACATCTACAGCGTAGTGCTGGGTCTGGTGGACATTGTCAGGGGAACCAACTCTTTCTACAAGCTACAACTCCTGGCAGCGGACTCTAAGGACAGGTAGGACCTCCCTTCACTTTTAGGATGGCTCCTAGTGGGGGGTCGGTGGAAGGATGGTCTAAACTGTTGCTTTTCAACCGCTACAACCCGGGTTCAATTCTTCCCACATTGGGCACTTTTTTTCTGATTTAAAAAAAAAAACTACTGTTTTTTGTACTGTGTAAGTACACATCACATATTTACACATTTACTTTTAAAAAATGCTTCAATGGCCCCCGATTCTTGCAAAAGTCCAACCCCACCAACGAGTACAAGTAACTAAACGGGGTTCTGGCACATTCGTAAGTGCAAATTTGAACTGCTTTTCACATATGTGTAGAATCAAAGTGTATTTTATAGAGGAATGTTCTTTTCTTACCAGAGAGGGCCAATTAGTAAAAATGGTACAATTTTGGTGATGAAAACTGTCCTTTGTAAAAAGGTGTTCTCTTATCAGAAAGTTGCTAAATAGTAAAAATGGCAATTTTGTTGTTGAAGACTGTCCTTCAAGCTAGAGTGTCCGTCCTCTCATGGAGTATGTTGTACTGATATTTCTACCGCATGCTGTGGTAGGTATTGGGTGTTCCGGGCCTGGGGTCGTGTGGGCACCTCCATCGGAGGCAACAAGCTGGAGGAGTGCGACTCCCTCCTCGACGCAGAGATGGAGTTCAAGCGGTTGTACGAGGAGAAGACCGGCAACATGTGGGCAGACCGTCACAACTTCGTCAAGTACCCCAACCGGTTCTACCCCCTGGATCTGGACTATGGACCCAACGAGGATGAGGTGCAGCCCGTATTGAGGGCCGGACACAAATCCAAGCTAGAGCTGGCCGTGCAGAACCTCATCTGTCTCATATTTGACGTGGAGACCATGAAGAAGGCCATGTTGGAGTTTGAGGTAGGTGTGTTACATCAGACACTCCAGTGACTGGCTCACCTGGCCTGGGGCAGATTGACCTCAAGAAGATGCCTCTGGGCAAACTCTCCAAGAAACAGATTGAAGCTGCCTACAAGGTCCTCTCTGAGCTGCAGGAGGTAAGTGGCGGCCATCTTTGTTGGTTCTTAGCTGTGGCACAGTAGGGGATCACTTATTCTTCCTTTTGGCATATGTCCAGAACACTCTATGACCCATCTGGCCTGAAATGAGTTTTCCTAGCTGATCTTTCAATTCAGGACTTTCTTGATTTGTTTTTTGGATTCAAGTGACAAAGCTCTATCAGTCTCGCAGAGAGATGCTGATTATGCAAATTTGACTGATTCCAACTGTACTAAGCCCTAGATTTTCCATTGGATCCTATGTGATGGTAGTAATGCAGGAGTTTGGCTACGTTTGGTTGTGTCCTTCAATCTCACAGTCTCTGTGGCAGATGGTGAAGAAGGAAGAAGAGACCTCTGAGACTCGGCTGGTGGATGCCGCCAACAGGTTCTACACGTTGATCCCCCATGACTTTGGGTTGCGCAAGCCGCCGCTGATCCGCTCCCCAGAAGTAATCAAGGCCAAAATCGACATGCTGGACTCTCTGCTGGAGATTGAACTGGCCTACAAGATGCTGAAGGAGACTCCGGATGGCAAGATGGATCCCATCGACCAGCACTACCTGCAGCTCAGGGCTGACATCTCCGTGGCGGACTGCCCAGAGATGGACATGATTCAGAAGTATGTGGCCAACACCCACGCTGCCACACACTCCTCTTACTCCCTGCACATCCAAGATGTCTTCAAGGTTTCTCGCCACACCGAGACCAAACGTTTCAAGCCCTTCCTCAAGCTACCCAACCACAAGCTGTTGTGGCACGGCTCCCGGATCACCAACTTTGCCGGAATCCTCTCCCAGGGGCTTCGTATCGCTCCGCCGGAGGCTCCTTCCACCGGCTACATGTTTGGCAAGGGTCTGTATTTCGCAGACATGGTGTCTAAGTCAGCCAACTACTGCTGCACATCTCCCAGCAATCCCTACGGCCTACTAATGCTGTGCCGGGTGGCGCTGGGCTCCATGTACGAGCTGAAGGCTGCCAACTACATAGAGAAGCTTCCTGCGGCTAAGCATAGCACCAAGGGTGAGTCGGACCAAGGGTATCTGTCCACAGTGTGATCCTCACTGTGTGATCCAGGTCTGGGCAAGACAGTTCCGGACCCCTCCATGGCTATCACCCTCGAGTCCGGAGTGGAGGTCCCGCTGGGGACTGGCATCGAGGCGGATGTCGGACGTTCTTCTCTCCTCTACAACGAGTATCCTTTCTTATCTCACCACAACCTCGTCAAACTCGTGTTTACATTGAAACCTCTCACATAGCTACAAACTGTCTCTTTGAAAGAGGGTTCTTTCATGGCAGATTCTACTGTGTATGTTTTGGCACCTCTTCATCAATCACGAAAAAAACTTAAAAGACTTGAAAAGTGTTTTGCGGAGGAAGCAAACCTTTTAAGTATTATTAGGAAAAACATTTTTTTCTTTCATAAATATCCAAGTACGCCCCTTTTATATAATTTATCATTATCATAAACTCAAGGTAATAAGACCAAATCCAAATAAATAGTGTGTGACCTTTCAATAACAACATTGTTACCATCTTCAGACAAAAGTACTGAATGAGAAAATATATCACAGAATGTTTTAAATAGTTACTGTTATCAAGTGTGTAATTTTGTCTGAAGACAACGCTGTTACCAAAACATCACACACTATTTATTTATTTGGATTTGGTGTCTTATTACCTTGTGTTTATAATCTATAATCCAAATTGTACCTTATCATTGGATTTGGTGTCTTATTACCTTGTGTTTATAATCCAAATTGTATGGCTTATCATTGGATTTGGTGTCTTATTACCTTGTGTTTATAATCCAAATTGTATGGCTTATCATTGGATTTGGTGTCTTATTACCTTGTGTCTATAATCCAAATTGTACCTTATCATTGGATTTGGTGTCTTATTACCTTGTGTTTATAATCCAAATTGTATGGCTTATCGTTATTATACAGTTGAGTCTCCCATGAGGAAGAACATACTGAGAACAAGCCTGGTCTCTCCTGCAGGTAGTGGTCTCTCATCAGAGGTTCTGTTTGTTTTGAAAGATTCCTCATGACTTGGCCTTACATGACATTCTGATAAAAAAAACACCTCCAGGACAGACCATGTAAAACAGCCTCTCATGAGAGACTTTTCTGTATAACACCAAATTTAATGTTGAGGTTTCTATCACAATGGTCTCTACAGAAATACCCCATAATATTAAACACAAGGTAATAGGGGGTCGGTGGAAGGCTGGTTAAACCGTTTGGTTTTCGACCACTACAACCCGGGTTCGATTCCCTCATTGGACACTTTTCTGATTTAAAAAAAATATCTATATGCTCCAATGGCCCCCCGATTCTTGCAAAAGTCCAACCCCACCAGCTAGTGCAAGTAACCAAACGGGGCTCTGGCACATTTGTAAGTGCAAAGTCGAACTGCTTTTCACATGTGTAGACATGTGGTGCACTTACAGTAAAAGCAGTCGCCTACTTCTACCCACCATGATTATCATGGCCTGTACCACGTGTACTAGGGATAAGCAAAAAGAGAAGATTTCAGTATGTATTTCTGTATATACTAATGTAGTATGTTATGGATGTCCTTAACCCTCCACCCACCAGGTACATTGTCTACGACATCGCCCAAGTCAAGGTTGAGTACCTGCTCAAGGTGCAGTTCAAATACCGCTGAGATCTACCACGTCGTCACTACAAACCATTATATACCTCACCATAACTCACTTGTTCAACGTGTATAAAATATATAAAGAATCTTTTTTTTAATAATTTTTATCTCTCTGACTTCAACTGTTTTCATAATTTGGTACATTTTATATATCAGTAGAAATTATTTTATTTTCAAAAGAATCATACGCGTCTATAATAGTTTCAAATTTTGATAACAGATGACGTGCTAATGTATCATAATACATTTTATATTATAGATAAAAACATTAGGTAACAAATTCATATTGAAATTAACAACAATGTTACCAAAATGTCACATACACTGTTTATTATTTGGTCTTATTACCTTGTGTTTATATATTTGGTCTTATTACCTTGTGTTTATAATTTATTATATTTTGATATGATATATAGGAGCAACAAATTCACAATGACAAGAATTTACTAATTTACATATTGTCAACCCTATGTTTCTAATTGTGTTTTCCTGCTTATTTACACGCTAGCCAAAAGTTTGCATAACTCTGAGGATTATCTAAGGTTTGAATGGAGTTAAAATATATATTTTGATCAGAATTGGGTGAGTGATGATAGAAAGAAATGAATTGTCCATAAGTCTCCTCCTATCCAATTTCATTACAGAAATATTCTATGAATATAAACCGTAAGATTCTTGGTGATATATCTTCATGTATTTTTGCAGAAAAGCCATTGCTTGATGTGTTAATACAGTAGAACAAACTCTCAGGTTTTTTTTTATTATCCCTAGTACACGTGCTGGGGTTGGGTGGAAGGATGGATCGTTGGTTTTCAACCACTACGACCTGGGTTCGATTCCCGCATTGGGCACTTTTTTATGTTTAAAAAAAAAATGCTCCAATGGCCCCCGATTCTTGCAAAAGTCCAACTCCACCAGCGAGTGCAAGTAACCAAACGGGGTTCTGGCACATTTGTAAGTGCAAAGTCGGACTGCTTTTCACATGTGTAGACATGTGGTGCACTTACAGTAAAAGCAGTCGCCTACTTCTACCCACCATGATTATCATGGCCTGTACCACGTGTACTAGGAGTAAACAAAAAAAAAACACCTGGTACAAGGCCATAATAATCATGGTGGGTAGAGGTAGGTGACTGCTTTTACTGTAAGTGCACCACATGTCTACACATGTGAAAATCAGTTCGACTTTGCACTTACAAATGTGTCAGAGCCCCGTTTGGTTACTTGCACTCACTGGTGGGGGTTGGACAGTAAAAGACAACAGACCAAAGTGTCCTCTTATCTGAGAATTGGTAAAAATGCCAATATGGAAATTTGTAAGAGAGGTGTCATGTTCTACTGTATATATATCCATAGTTCTTTTAAACATTGATTTCTTGTATTCCATAACACGCATTAATTCAAAACGGTCTGGAAACTGTCCAAACTGCAGCGAGGGTTTAACATTGATGAGCCATGCCCTCACTCCTTAGCTATTTCTATAGCTTTTATCTCAATATATTTAAAAAGTAATGTTAAAAATTATTTTGTTGTTGTTTCTTATCCCCTTGTGTAAAGATTACACCAATTCCATGAGTTCATGCTCCTCGAGCTGTTTTATGATGAGCAGCGGCCTCTCCCTAAGGTCCTAAAAATTATTTTAATTGTCAGATAATTAGTGCCCTAGTTACATATTATAGATTACTACGTGTAGTGATTACATGCACAAAAAGAATTTTTTTTTTACTTATCCTTTTAGTCTAAATTAGACAAGATCTTGGAGGTCGTGCTCGTAAAGAAGCTCAAGAACTCTTCTTGGTTCTCTGTACAGGGATCTTTTGTCCTTTCCAATGCAATTTAGTAAATGTTGGGGAGTGGCCTCTTCGGTTTTGCACCTAGTGCACATGGGGAAGCTTTTGGCTCCCTCTTTATAGACTAGAGGGCGCAGGTAACCTGATTTCCATCTGGCCAACTGTGTCGATTCCCTTCTGTTTAGTTGGAGGGTCTGTTTTTTTGGGGTTTTCTACTTGGTACCAAGAATGATGGAAACTATCTCTATGGTTCCTTATTAGTTGTAGTTTCAGTTTGTTAATATGGTCCCTTGCTGAAAGATAGGTCTCGGAGTTCACCGCATCAGGATGTCCAGCTGCTCCTTCTTTACCAATCTGTCGGCCTCCTCATTTCCAGGGACTCCCACATGTGATGGAATCCATTGTAGACTTATTTTGGTATTTTTATTCAGTTTGTTGATTTCTGCAGCAATGTTTTTGAGGAGTCTGTCTTGTGAATAGTAGCAGTTTTTAATTGCAAAGATGGCGGCTTTTGAATCTGTATAAATTATTATGTTTTTAGTCTAGTTTTTCTCTACAAGTTTTAGAGCTTGTAGTATGGCTGTTAGTTCAGATCTGAAAACTGACAAGTTCTTTGGGTTTTTGATTCTTCTTTTTATTTCCATACTATCTTTAAGGATGAGAACTCCACTGCCAGAGGAGCCATTCTCCACCAGTAAGCCATCGGTGTATATCTGTATGGTACAAAAAGAATGATATTCACTATTAAATCTTTGTTTGTGAAATTAATGGTTTTATAGAATAACTAGCGGATGTACCCGGCTTCGCCCGAGGTTTTACCCGAGTGAATGTTTGTCTAACGAACATTTGTTAAAACAATTCTCTATAAACTTATAAAACGTACTCGGCTTCGCCCGGGGTTTTACCCGAGTAAAGGTTTGTCTAGCGAACATTTGTTAAAACAATTCTCTAAAAACTTATTTAAAAAAAAAAGATATATTTTGATAATTTGAAACTCATAAATTTGAATCTCTCGATAAAGTGAACATTTTTTCCCGGTCCCTGTGTGCCGTGTCATCCTGAATTTTGTCTTTCCTAATGCATTGGGGGGCAAATAATATATTGCCAAAGATATATATAGCTAAATATATTTTTCTAATATTTTTTGTTTACTAAAAATTACAACAAAAAAAAATTCTTATATATTTAAATTTTTTTGAAAAATTTTGAAAAAATCAATATTTTGTTTACTAAATTAATTTTTATATAATTAAAAAAATTCTATTATTTAATAAAAAAACAGATTATTTGACTATTGACCACCATATTGAATACACATATTGTTTGTAAACAAAACCATTTACTTTTGATAAATAATCAATTCTCCCAATATATATGTTGTAGATTAATGATAAAACTAACTTTGACTTGTGCGCATTTAATAGGTAGAAATCTTACTTTTGATAAATAATATTTAAGATAATAAACTTATAAAAAAAAAGAGATATATTTTGATAATTTGAAACTCGCAAATTTGAATCTCTCGATAAATTGAAAATTTTTTCCCGGTCCCTTGAAAAATACTCGATAAGTTGAATAAAATCAATATTAATTATCATTATTCTTGTCTCAAATAAATTGCCGTGTCATCCTGAATTTTGTCTTTTCTAATTTTCTACATTACAAAATCATCATTTTATCTATTCTCCCAATATATATGTTGTAGATAAATGATAAAACTAACTTTGACTTGTAAGAATTATTAGGTAGAAAATCTTACTTTTGATAAATTATCTTTAAGATAACAAACTTATCTCATAACTCTAATCCTGATCAAATTGATATGAAATAAAGTAAGTAGAGGAGCTTCTTGATATAATTTATTTTCGTTAGCTTTCGAACCTACAAGGTTCTTCATCTGGCATGGATAGCTTTTAATCTAACCAACCGTTAGATTAAAAGCTATCCATGCCAGATGAAGAACCTTGTAGGTTCGAAAGCTAGCGAAAATAAATTATATCAAGAAGATCCTCTACTTACTTTATTTCATATCAAAACTTATCTCAAATAAATTGCCGTGTCATCCTGAATTTTGTCTTTTCTAATTTTCTACATTACAAAATCATCATTTTATCTATTCTCCCAATATATATGTTGTAGATAAATGATAAAACTAACTTTGACTTGTAAGAATTATTAGGTAGAAAATCTTACTTTTGATAAATTATCTTTAAGATAACAAACTTAGTGATAATAAAACTTATAGATAAAAAAAACTTGGTTTCATCGTCGCAATGGGGGCGCTGCTTGCGAGTTAAATATACAAATCTGCAAATAACTCTAAATATATTCAAGATATTCATGAAATTATTTTTCAAAAACCTTCCCGGGGATATACCTAATAATATCCCAAAATTTCATGGCGATTGGATGTATGGTTTTTGAATCTATAGAGTACAGACAGACAGACATTCAATTTTATATATATAGATTATGGCGCCTAATCTTTCAGAGAGAGAGAGAATGTAGCTTGGTACCTCCAGCTCCAGAGCACATTTTGGCTTCTTTTTATCAAACAGCTCGAGGACTCTTGGAATTTGTGTGATATTTGTACAAGAGAAACAACAGCATTTATCTTTCATGAATAAGGTAAACTCTTTCTCCTACACATTTATTTACAATATGTACGGCATTTATCCTGCATGTGTTTCTTTTGAATGAAAAATCGAAATTTATTTTTGAGGAGATTTAAGAGATTTAAAAATACTTTATTGACCTCATACACAAGTCAATGGTAGTAGTATATAATAATTATAAAAAGAGGGATAAAATAAAAGAGGGATAAAATAAAAGAGTAAAATATATACAGTTATGTACAGTCGAGAAAATTCCCCCAACAACGGAGAGTTCTCCTCCAGACAGTAAGGGGTTTTCACGTTCTCCCCTCATCTCAAGGCTCAGAAAGAACCTGTGTATTGATGACTTGGCAGACGCGAGGATGGCGAGGGCGTCGTCATCCAGCCCTTGACCGAAGAGCCAGTAGCCCTGCAGGTCGGGTGGTTGCTGTATGATGTGCAGGATGGGGAAGAGCGTGCAGGGCCAGCTGTACTACAATGTTGGCATTGTGCCCTGAAAAGGCGCAACGTCGAAGCGATGGCCAGCCGACGGTGAGAGGAATATTGACAAAGTCTTGCCAACGGTACAGAAGCTGGGCGATGGGCTGGGTTGCCAGGCGTGGTCGCTCAAGTGTACGGCGGATGGTGCGGGTAGTTAGGCGCATGAGCGGAGTCACCGTTCCGCGCAGCACCACAGCTTCGCCTAGGTTGACCGCCAGGTGGGACCCTAGGAGAAATAACGATTATTTATAACCTCAAGGATGAAGTATGAAAAGATGAATTGTGAAGAGTATCCCATCCCTGGACACTTATTTTACCGCTTATCATTACTCTTCACAATTCATCTTCTCATACTTCATCCCTGAGGTTAGAAATAATGGTTATTTCTCAAAAATAAATTTCGATTTTTCGTTCAAAAGAAACACATGCAGGAAATTTCAAATGCCGTTTTACATTTATTTATATTCAAATATATATATATAAACAGCAAACCTCAATATTTTGAAATAATAGAGCTCCAATGTTTTAACACTATACTATTTAGACAGTTTGGGGGTAAGTAAAGAAATAAATCAGTGAACCACAATTATATTGTGGATTAAAGTGTATCTAATCCTTAATTCTAGCAGCTACTGGTAATAAAGGGCGCCGCACCAATCCCATATCACAGGGAGGCGCAACTCTCGCCAAAACATATTCTTGGCCGTGTCCCGGTACCTCTCGCGGAACTGCCTGATCCACGTCCAATCCTAGATATATCACAATCAGGTTCTTTATCATAACCTTCTCTAGAATTGTTAAGAAACAAAGCCTCGCATTTGTCTCCTAGAACACTTATGGGGAATTTTTCTGTTGAAGGTCTGCGCTGAGGCATTCTGCTGCTTGCTGCAGAGATCACAGCAGCAGGAGGCAGCTCGACCTCAGACATTTGGACCTCAGAGATATTAGTCTCCAAGGTGGTCTGGTCATCACCATTATTACTCTCCATTTTCTAGTCTGGTACAGCTCTTCCCTTTCTTGCTGTCTCAGAAGGCTTTCTTCCTCTCTATCCTCCTGCTGTTTTTGCATCATCTGGGTGATTGTGGCCAAAAAGTTCTGCTTCGAGGACACTTTTGACTGACTTCTTGTTTCAATGGACATCAGCAACCACAAACCAATCAAGTTTGTTTCGCAAACTTAAAGGAGCATCCTACTGACCTCCACGAAGAAGAATATCTGACACCAGTTGTCGCGTGTTTCCCCTAGTCCTTCGCGACACATGGCTTCTTATCGTGGATCACCAACCGTGGAGTCTTTGCCTCACCTCAGCAACCCTACCCTGTAGACTGCCCAAAGCCTCCGGGAACCACTATTCCCGTGGAACTCCTTTCCCTCTAGCAGTTTCTCTTGGCTTTACCACTGGTGGGACGACACAAGAGACTTGTTCCTGGTTGCTGTTCTGATTTCACCCTCCAAGATCACAGTAATTGCTCTTCTTGTAAGAGTCTCGTGTCCCCCCACCAGTGGTAAGATCGAGATATACTGCCAGAGGGAGAGAAGTTTCAAGGAAGTAGTGGTTCTCAGAGGCTTTTTCCCACCTCTCTATGCACCACTATACCTCAAGCGCCACGATTCCTGCGCATGGTCTCAGGTGGAACTACTGGCCATCAATACAGATCATGCCAAGAAAATATATTGTGGAATAATGGAGATCCATTATTCCGGACGCCGTCCGGACGGGTCGGGTGACGACTGTAAACAAACAAGCGCTGGCGGCGCCAGCCGCCAACAAAGGACTAGAACACAGCTTGGTCTGCTACCGAGCAGTTGGGTGTTTTCCTCTGTCCTCTTAAGATGTATTAAATAAAGTTAGTTAGAAGGAGACTTTTACCCTCTCCTTTCTGCTATTTAGTGATCTTATTTAAATCCTTGCAACAGCCCACAAAGAATCATCACTGCGAATTCTTCTACCGAACTCGCACAGTGTTTTGTGAAACGACTACCCACAATTTCTTCACATATATCGCCTTTGCCTCTGATTAAATGGCAGTCCAACACGCCATCTGATGTTCCAAGAACCTCAATTATTGCGGAGATAGTTAGAAACTTCAATACACTCTCTGGAAGATGTCCAGCTCAGGTGGATCCAGAGCCTCTTGCATCAAGGGAAACGACCAAGCAGATCAAAATTCATAAATGATGGCCCACTCCAATTTACCTCTGCACTTTGGCACCTTTCTCTAAAATCTTTCCCTAATCGCATTAAAGAATTTGTCATACAGCTATGGACTAGCCTATATACAACAGATCACTCTACAAGATATATCAGAAGAGTGGCAGCTTTTCCCAGACTTCTAATTTACATGCTTCAAAATATACTATGCAACACCACATTCACAACATTGAGAGAAAATGACTTTGTACAAGCTGGATCCTGAAAAAATATTAAAAATAGACTCATCTGCCCGCATAGTCAAGAAGTTAACCAAACTGTCGATCACCTCCTTTTCAGATGCCCCTATTATCATATCCTGAGATTCCAGGCTGGGGTCCTCCTCAGTATCAACACATTTCATGAAAATACTTTAAGAAACCTCCATAAAAACCAATCGGCCTAATGATTCGGATCAGTTGGATGTTCACCGCAACAACGATACAATAAGTTTGAAGATTAACTCAGATAGTCAGTGACCTCTGTACATGGCCTAGGTTATGCACATTCTTATATTATTAAATATACAGTTAAACCTATCTATAGCGCCCCCTCTTGGGACCCACCAAAATAGGGTTCTATAGACAGGTCACTTTTAATGTAAATCGCATCATACTACTAATCAGGCGCTATAGAGAGGGAAACGCTATTTAGAGGGGGGCGCTATTGACAGGTTTAACTGTATATTATATTTAATATATTATAATTCATATCCGCCCATGTACACGCCAATATTTTATTTATCTTGTTCTGTTTGTAAATATAGTTTCATTTTTATGTCATAGTGAAATTAGTCCTTAGTAGAGAAAATTAACTTGAATCAGCAAAACAAATTAAATAAAAAATATTCCACTTTAACCAACAACCAATAGTTATCTATATATATACAAATGAATGTATGTGTGTCTGCCCTTTATGCCTGACCAAACCACTCATTGGAACGCCATGAAACTTTGGGAAGTTATTTAGTACTAGAAGAATGGCCCGGGCAACGCCCGGGTTTTACCCGAGTCGTATATATTTTTAAAACGTTTTAATTCAAATACTATTCGTTACAATTATAAATTGGCGCCATGGATGTCACTCTTGTGAAACGTCCCGTTCCAAACTGTGTGTTTTTAAAATGTTTCAATTAAAATACTATTCGTTACAATTATAAATTGGCGCCGTGGATGTCTCTCTTGTGAAACGTCCCGCCCCAAACTGTGTGTGTCTTGAAAATATAAAAATAAAAATGTGAATTTTCATAAAGATTTCATCATGTCGATTTTTTTTTTTTGCATTTCACCTACTAAATCGATAGAGATAATTACATTTGCAACATGAACTTAGGTATATTGACTAAATAGAAAACTGCATAGTAATAAAGATCATTTTTTAAAGGCACCATATCGTTTTTTTTTTTCAATAAAATCGAAACAAAAATTAACGATAAATAACGATAATTGCCTTAAAAAGAAATTGCCTTAAAAAAAAGAAACATTCGCGGTGATTTTGTCTTGCATTCGTTTATACAATTATTATATACGAATGACCCGGCAACGCCCGGGTTTTACCCGATTAATGCTTTTATTCAAATACTATTCGTTACAATTATAAATTGGCGCCGTGGATGTCATTCTTGTATAATATATAAATGAGTTTTAAAAATTGTAAAAAAAAAATGCATCGGCCGTGAATCGAACCCGGGCCGCCCGCGTGGCAGGCGAGCATTCTACCACTGAACCACCGATGGTTATGAAAATTCCCATCCTGAGCTTCAGACAAACAAACAGACAGAATAAGGCAAATATATAAGTAGAAAGTACTGGGAAGGTTTTTGAAAATTAATTTCTTGATTATCCTTAGATTTAACTCGAAAGCAGCGCTCTCATTGCGACGATGATAACAAGTTTTTTTATCTATAAGTTTTATTATCACTAAGTTTATTATCTTAAAGATTATTTATCAAAAGTAAGATTTTCTACCTATTAATTGCGCATAAGTCAAAGTTAGTTATTGAGTATTTTCCAAGGGACTGGGAAAAAATGTTCACTAGATAAAACGATGATTTTGTAATGTAGAAAATTAGGAAAGACAAAATTCAGGATGACACGGCAATTTATTTGAGACAAGAATAATGATACAATTCCAAGGCAAGATACTATTCCTTTAACTTCCAATTACCGAGGGAACCAATTAATATTGATTTTATTCAACTTATCGAGTATTTTTCAAGGGACGGGAAAAAATGTTCACTTTATCGAGAGAGATTCAAATTTACAAGTTTCAAATTATCAAAATATATCTATTATTTTGACAATTTGAAACTCCTTAATTTGAATCTCTCGATAAAGTGAACATTTTTTCCCGTCCCTTGTCTTGTCTCAAATAAATTGCCGTGTCATCCTGAATTTTGTCTTTCCTAATTTTCTACATTACAAAATCATCGTTTTATCTAGTGAACATTTTTTCCCGGTCCCTTGAAAAATACTCGATAACTAACTTTGACTTGTGCGCAATTAATAGGTAGAAAATATTACTTTTGATAAATAATCTTTAAAATATTAAACTTAGTGATAATAAAACTTATAGATAAAAAAACTTGTTATCATCGTCGCAATGGGGGCGCTGCTTGCGAGTTAAATCTATAAATCGGCAAGTAACTCTAAGGTTATTCAAGATATTCAAGAAATTATTTTTCAGAAACCTTCCCAGTTCTATACTAAATAACTTCCCAAAATTTCATGGCGTTCCAATGAGTGGTTTGGTCAGGCATAAAGGACAGACACACACATACATTCATTTTTATTTATATAGATATTTATATTATATATAAATCTATATATAATATTTTAAAATAAAATAATACCAAATTTCAAGGGTCATTAACATCGAATTACTCAGTTTCTTGTTTTTATAGTGGTGACCCTAACTTTTATTTAATTAATTTCTGTATATACAAGGGGGGATTAATAAATAAGGTGAATTATATATATATATATATCTTATTTCTTAAAAATTAAAAAAGCAAAAATAATTTAAACCACAGAATATTAAAATATAACATCGAGAGACCATTTAAGGTGTTCTGTTATTTTTTCCCACGCGAGACTTATAAATAAACAAAAATGGAAGCTCCCTTGAAGGATTGCACCACGCTTGAACAACGTGCAGTTATTTGTTTCTTGAATGCAGAAGGTATTCAAACATCTCAAATATGCCAAAGAATGAAAAATATCCATGGTGAGGCTTGTTTGTCTCAAAAAACATTTATAAATGGGTTAACGAGTTCAAAAATGGACGAATTACATGTACCGATATTGAGCGACCAGGACGACCAAGTGTTACAAGCGACGCCAAGCACGATAAATGCGGTTGAAAACTTAATTTTGGAGGATAGAAAAATATCCATTTTAACCATAGCCGACAATTTGAATATAAGCTATGGGGAACTGTGCACACCATTATTAAAGAACAATTGCAATTTAGAAAAATATGCTGCAGATGGATTCAACCTTTCCTTAATTTGGACCAAAAACTTAACCCGGGTTTCAAAGGCTCTGTTAAGGCGGTATTAAGAGGAAGGTGATCATTTCCTTGACCAAATTCTAACTGGAGATGAGAGCTGGTGTTACCATTATGATCCTTCGACAAAACGTGCATCTATGGAATGGAAACGAGGCGACTCTCCAAGACCAAAAAAAAATCAGGTCTCAACGTTCGGCTGGTAAAGTTTTGTTATCAATTTTTTGGGATGTTGATGGACCAATCTGTCTCGATTTTTTATCCTCAAGGCAACGTATGAACAGCGACCTTTATTGTGACATTCTTGTAAATAAGCTAAAGCCCAGTATAAGAAACAAAAGAAGAGGAAAGCTTAGTAAAGGTGTTCTCTTCCTTCATGATAATGCAAGGCCGCATACATCATGTAAAACTGTATCTACAATCATTAAATTAGGTTTTGAAGTTTTAGAACATCCTGCATATAGTCCAGACCTAGCCCCCTCTGACTATTTCCTTTTTGGACTACTAAAGAAGGAGTTAAAGGGAAAGCGATTTGACTCGGATGAGGATGTCCAGAAAGTGGTGCAAGATTTTTTTCACACGCTTCCTAAGAGTGCCTATAAAGAGGGTATTTACAAGTTGCCAGAATGTATAGAAAGCCAAGGTGATTATTTTGAATAAATCAAGTCCTAATATCGTTCTTATTTTTTAAATAAATTATAATTCACCTTATTTATTGATCCCACCTTGTATGTTATAAATAAAATTTGTTAAAAATGGAGTCAAGCGCGCCAGTCTAATTGTTGAATTAAAACTGTCATTATACAAAAGGGGGTTCCTGTAAGATTATATTTATTACACAACAAATTAAATTCACATATTTTAAAACCTCTATGCTGCATGTTCGAAAGGCTAGAGGAAACAGAAACTCACCCAGGTTGGTTGTCTATTGCACCAAAGATTTTTTTGTACAGAGCAAGTGATGTTACAATTCGTGACGTCAAGGAAATTTAAATGTCAGAATTTTCTAATATGTATATTCAAATTTGAACATATTATATAGCTAAATAGGTTAAACCCTGGCACACAATCTCTTATATATTCGAATTAAGGTATGGAAACTATATTTAAAATAAATTTATTAATCAAAAGTTATATTACATAATTATTAATGGAATTTTTTTTAAATTGATTCCACAGTTGGGCGCCATTGGAAGAATTATGCAAATTCCAAATTTTCATTAGCTAAATATCTGCTAATATGTATGCGGATCGTTGAAGTCACACGGCCAAGTGGTCCCTCCATCTCAGCGCAATTCCACTGTCGTTGCAGCTTTCCTCTTCTGATGTCTTCAGCCACGTGCTTTTCTATCTTCTCAACATAGTCAGGGTAATTCAACCTGGACTTCAAATCTTGTAGTATTCCTGTGGTGTCGCTAAATAGGAACTCGGCTCGTCTATTAGGATCCTGTTCCAACAAGTAGGAATATAAGGTGACATGGCTCTTTCCCAACTTGTGATTGTGCATCTTTTTTACTTGTTTCTGACACATCTTCCAGATTTCCGATGTCTGTATGTCGAAGTCAATTTCTAGAGGCATTGCGGCTGGAAAATGATAGAGAATGTAATATTTAAATAATATTTTTTGAGCAACCTTGAAATTCGGTGCAAATTTTATTTCCTTTAAAATCTTTAGTAAAGGGACTTTATCTACATTATCCAAGAAGATCTTTAGTGATTCTATAGGCACTGTTTTATCTGAATTATATAAATTTCCAAAATCATTCAAATTAACATCAGCTCCTGCTTCTCTAAGAGCATTCATAGCATCACTCCTATCATACATATATGCCTGGTCAAATGCTGTAATACCATCATAATTTTTTAAATTCAAGTTAACGCTTAATTTGATGAATAACTGTATCATTTCAATGCTAGATTCTAGTTCTAGAGCACACATGAGAATAGTATCTAACATTGGAGGGTATCTAAGATTTAAATCAGCCCCAGCATTTATTAGCAATTTAACATTATTAAATCTACCCGAACCAACTGCCGTATATAAAGCGTTATTGTCGTCGTCACGGTCATATCGGGTATAATTAAGTTCTTCCCCTACATATTTTAATAAATATTTTAAAAATTTTGAAGACTTCTCAGAGAAATATAATAGTGTGTTTGCCTTTGCATGAAAATGGAGTTTACTGTATGCTCCCTTTTTAATTAAAAGCTTGAATAATTTGAAATTCCCAACAAACTTAGCAAACTTTGCTCCACATTTAATTAAATATTTTGCTATTTTAAAGTGGTTTCTTAAAATGCTCATAAAAAGAGGTGTATGTCGTTTTTTATTGAATACATCAATATTTGCACCAGCATTTATTAAAAAACGACATAGTTCAATATTATTTTTCCATGCAGCAATATGTAACAGAGTGTTGCCCCTTAAATCCTTTGCGTTAACACCGCCTACCTCTTTATCTAGTAATTTTCTTATTTTATCAATATCGCCTTTTATCGCGGCCTTTACTAATTGTGTTCCTTCTTTTGGGCTCTGGTGCCTTGACATAATTTTAAAAATTTATCTAAATGAAATATCGAAATTTGAATAACTGAAAGTTTCTTCCCTGAGTTGATCCAACTATGTCAGCAACAGAGATAATACAGCAAGAATAAAATATACAAATGAAAACAGATATTTATTAACAAATGCAATATATTAAAAACTTTTAATCTGTTTCACAAAATGTTATTTTTATTATTTTCGTTGATATTTTAAAAAATAATATATTAAATCTATATATATTCTAAATTTATAATATTTTCAATTATTTTTACCATTTTACATTTTCTCTATACTCCCAAGCAACACGCGTCGTTGATTTATGCTAGAATTTTCTAGGAAAGAGTTGCAGGATAAAAAAATATGTTTCATCAACTCAGTTTCAAAAAATCAAACCTTTCAATTTTAATTTAAAAAAATTAAATAAAAATTAAACTTAACAAATAATTTAATTTTAATTCAAATTAATAAATAATTTTAATTTTTTAAAGATCTATTAGAAAACAATCCTTTCCTTATATCTTCTTCTATATATATAAAAACTAGACGAAACCGGGCAACGCCCTTGTTTTACCTGATTGAATGTTTTTATTCCAATACTATTTGTTACAATTATAAATTGGAGCCGTGGATGTCACTCTTGTGAAACATCCCGCTCCAAACTTTACATGTAGATTAGGTCAGCTGGTATTACCCCTCATTTTCACCGCTAGAGGCGCGAGCGAATTGACTTTTTGTAAATATACATAATTATAAAGATAGAAGCTTCTATAGAAGATAATCATCATAATGATGATGCGCGCGCATCCGTGACAGCGATGAGGAATTGAGGAAAGACTGGTCGTGACTATTCCGAACGACCCGGTGCCCCCCGTGTGAAACACGCGCATCCGTGACAGCGATGAGGAATTGAGGAATTGAGGAAAGATAATAATAAAATAATAATAATAATATAATAATTATTATTATTATCATTATCATTAGATAATGATAATGATCATAATGATGATGCGCGCATCCGTGACAGCGATGAGGAATTGAGGAAAGACGGTCGTGACTCTATATATGTTGATGAACGTTTGTATGTCCTATACAAATTCGCAGTAGTTCACTAATTCAAACCAAAATTTCCATACATAGGTAAAAAAAATATGGGGAAGACAATAGGCTATTTTAAAAAATATATAAATCAATTATTAAAACTACTAGACGAATGGCCCGGGCAACGCCTGGGTTTTACCTGAGTGCGTATATATTTTAAAAACGTTTTAATTCAAATACTATTCGTTACAATTATAAATTGGCGCCATGGATGTCACTCTTGTGAAACGCCCCGTTCCAAACTGTGTGTTTTTAAAATGTTTTAATTAAAATACTATTCGTTACAATTATAAATTGGCGCCGTGGATGTCTCTCTTGTGAAACGTCCCGCTCCAAACTGTGTGTGTCTTGAAAATATAAAAATAAAAATGTGAATTTTCATAAAGATTTCATCATGTCGATTTTTTTTTTGCATTTCACCTACGAAATCGATAGAGATAATTACATTTGCAACATGAACTTAGGTATATTGACTAAATAGAAAACTGCATAGTAATAAAGATCATTTTTTAAAGGCACCATATCGTTTTTTTTTTTCAATAAAATCGAAACAAAAATTAACGATAAATAACGATAATTGCCTTAAAAAGAAATTGCCTTAAAAAAATAAACATTCGCGGTGATTTTGTCTTGCATTCGTTTATACAATTATTATATACGAATGACCCGGGCAACGCCGCCCGGGTTTTACCCGATTAAATGCTTTTATTAAAATACTATTCGTTACAATTATAAATTGGCGCCGTGGATGTCATTCTTGTATAATATATAAATGAGTTTTAAAAATTGTAAAAAAAAAAAAAATGCATCGGCCGGGAATCGAACCCGGGCTGCCCGCGTGGCAGGCGAGCATTCTACCACTGAACCACCGATGGTTATGAAAAATCCCATCCGTGAGCTTCAGACAAACAAACAGACAAACAGACAGAATAAGGCAAATATATAAGTAGATAGATTATATACGAATGACCCGGGCAACGCCCGGGTTTTTACAATTATAAATTGGCGCCGTGGATGTCATTCTTGTATAATATATAAATGAGTTTTAAAAATTGTAAAAAAAAAAAAAATGCATCGGCCGGGAATCGAACCCGGGCCGCCCGCGTGGCAGGCGAGCATTCTACCACTGAACCACCGATGGTTATGAAAAATCCCATCCGTGAGCTTCAGACAAACAGACAGAATAAGGCAAATATACCAGGTCTATTAGTATGAAACGCGAAAATGGGCGCCAGAGGCCGCTGTGCAACTTATTTGAGCCGACGGCGGCGCTGTTGTAGGCGTTTTGTTCTTTGACTCACGTGGCATCAGCATGCGTGCCGTTTTAGAAAAATTCAAATCGTGAAAAATTTCTGGAGCCCGTGGAAAATGGGCGATTTCCGAGCCAAAAAGTGCCCATTTGCGGGAAGTTTTGTTGTTCGCCTTCAACTGGAAGAAAAGTGCCACAGAAGCCCACCGAATGCTCGAGGAAGTTTACGGCGACCACGTTTGAGTAAATCGCAGTGTTACAGGTGGTTTAAAAAATTCCAAAGTGGCGATTTTGAACTTGATAATGAACACATGGAAAACCGCCCCAAAAGTTCGAGGACGCTGAACTGCAATCTTTGTTGGATGAGGACAGTACCCAAATGCAGGAGAAACTCGCAAAAACAGCTCCCAGGTGTCTCAAGGTGCTGTTTCTCTATGTTTAAACAGCCTCGAAATGACCCAAAAGCTTTCCAGATGGGTCCCCACGAGTGTGAGCGAAAGACAGCAATAACGGCGTCTGGTAACCTGCGAAGGGCTGCTCGCCAGGCATGAAAAGAAGCCATTTTTGCACGAATCGTAACTTCTGATGAAAAATAGATCCACTTCAGCAATCCTACGCGCCAAAAGTCGTGGGGCCTGCCCGGCCAATTTCCAAAACAGACGCCTAGTCCCAATCGCTTCGGAAAAAAGGCAATGCTTTGCATATGGTGGGACCAGACCGGCGTAGTATTTTTCGAGCTTCTGAAACCTGGCAAAAATGGTCAATACTAGTCGCTACCGAACAACAAATGCACAGTTTGAGAGAGGCGTTGAATGAAAAAAGACCGGAATGGCGTGAAAAGCACAACAACTTGATACTGCAGCATGACAACGCTCCAGCCCACAACGCTACGGTGGTCAAAAACACCATAAAAGACTTGGGCTGGGAACTCTTACCCCACCCGCTGTACTCACCAGAGTTAGCGCCGTCAAACTACCACCTTTTCACATCTTTAGGACATGCCCTAAAAAACCAGGAATTTTCGAACTCAGACATACTCCGAAAATGACTTGTTGACTGGTTCGACTTAAAAGGAATAGAAATTTTCAGACAAGGAATTCGAAAATTGCCTGAAAAGTGGTCCGAGTGTATAGCTAATCAGGGGCAGTTACTTTGAATAAAAAATCTTTTGTTGTATGGAATTGGTGAACATTTGAATTCACTGAAAATTTTCGCGTTTCATACTAATAGACCTGGTATAAGTAGATATATTTTTAGTCAGAAAATGATGATGACGATATTGCCGTATCATGTTTGATTATCAGATATAAAATTATATCGGGAAAAAATTCCAAAAATCAGAGACCACGGGTGAAACCAGTTCATTATTTTGTACGCAGGAACAAAATTCTAACAGAAAAACATTCATTCGAGCAGAAAACAAAAGCCAGATCATCTTTCTATAAAAATATCGCTTCTCAGTCACAAAGTTTGGAGCGGGGACGTTTCCAGTTCCAGTTCCAAATAACTTTATTAGGTGCCGCTCAAAAAGAGCAACCTAGATCATCATATTTTACAATGTACTGAGGGGGGTGATTATGTACTGGGGTTCATTTACAATTATAATTTATAATGATGTCGTTGGGTCCGGATTTTCAGGTCCTTGGGGATATTGTTCTTGAGAAGGTTTTTTCTGGCTTGTTTGATATTCAAGGTGGGTTTGTTTTTCCTTTTTTTCACTTTTCGTCATTCTGGCTTAATTGATGAAGAATATGTCGAGGTTTTAAATTTCTTATTTTCCTTTTTCCGCATTTGTAGTTTGTGGCTTCCTTAAAGGTGGGGTTTTCTAATTTTTCGGATTTTTCATAGAATTTAAATAATTGTCTAATAATGTAGTCATTGATGTTTTCGATATTTAGATCGTTCCTGAGGATTGTGTTCCGAACAACCAGGGTGGAGACATGATTTTTCTGATCATTTTATTTTCGAAGACTTCTAGCTTTTTAAGGATGGTTTTATGTGCTATCATAAAAATGGGGTGGCCATATATGAGTATTGGTCTTATTATTGATGTGTTCTTTTGCAATAAAGGGATAATTTGCTTTTCGGTCCTAGAAGTAGGGATAATCGGTGTTGGGTAGCTTTCGCCAAATTAATTCTGTTTTCGATGTGTTTTTTGAAGGTTAGGTGCTCGTCTAGGGTCATCCCTAGGTATCGGATGTTCTCTTTCCATTTAATATTGTCTTCGAAGACAAAAAGTTCGTCTAAAGGTTTCTTAATTTTGTCTTTTTTTCTGGAGAAAATTATTGCTTCACTTTTTTGGGGGTTCATTGTGACTCGCCATTCTTTACACCAGAGCGTGGAAAAGATGCAGGCCTCTTGTAGTTTCATGTGGAGTCTGTCGAAGTCGTATGTCGAGGCCAAAATGGCGGTATCATCAAAAATAGGTGTAAAGAGGTGTCTTCAATACAGGGGAAGTCATCTATATATATGCCAAATAAGGTTGGTCCTGTGACTGATCCTTGGGGGACCCCAGCAAGGATGTTCCTAGCTGCTGAAAGTTCGTCTTTGAATGTTCTATTTGTTAAGAAGTTTTGCGTTATTTTTATGATATCTCCAGGAATGTGCTTTTTGCACATTTTGTAGAGAAGGGCTTCGTGCCAGACTTTATCAAATGCTTTGGCAATATCGAAGAATACAGCTCCTGTTATTTGGCCTAGGTCCATGGCTTTTCTTATTTTTTCAGTGACAACAACTAACTGGTGCAATGTTGAGTGCTTGGCTTGGTAGCCAAATTGTTCAGGTCTGAGTGGATTCTTTTCTTCGAGGGATTTTCTGAGTATTAAAACAATTCTTTTGAATAGTTTTGAGATGGCAGGTAACAGCGAAATGGGCCTGTAGCTTGTTGGTTCATGCATGGATTTTCCTTTTTTAAGGACAGATAATGGACGTTTTCCATCTGTCAGGGAAGTGGGCAAGCTGCAGTGAGGCGTTAAAGATTTTGGTTATTGATGTTAGTATATGATTAGGGAGCAGTTTGAGAGGTTCATTAGGCAATTCGTCGATTCCAGGAGCTTTTTTATTTGTTAGATATTCAATAATCGCTTTTATTTCACCAATGTTTGTTGGTTCTAGTGCTGTTTCTTTATTTTTTTTTTCATGTATGAATTCACACATTTGATGTATTTAAGAGTAGGTTTAGAGTGGGATGTATAGGGATTGGGGGTGAACTGTTTTTCATAGTTGTTTGCAAATGATTCAGCTGCTTCTTCTGTGGTTAGTGTCTGCCCATTGTTTGTCTTCAATGTTATTTCTTGTTTTTTCAGAGTTGGATAATCGTTTGATGGATATGGTTTGGTCCGGTCTGTGACTTTCTTCAAGTTTTTTTTCGATAAAGTGGTCCCAGCTGGTGTTATCGTGCTCTCTTGTAAGTTTATGTGATTCTCTCCGGGCCGTCATGTAGGCTGATTTATCTCGAGGGGGGGGGGGGGGGGTCGCAGGTTTTTTTCATTTTTTTTCTTAGTCTGTTGGTGGATCATATTATTTTTTCTTTAACGTGAGGTGGATATGTGGATATCTTCGTTCTAGTTCCTGGTCCTTATATTTTGTTGAATCTTTCAAATTTTGCACC
Organism: Cordylochernes scorpioides; assembly: GCA_030710605.1. Lineage (NCBI taxonomy): Eukaryota > Metazoa > Arthropoda > Arachnida > Pseudoscorpiones > Chernetidae > Cordylochernes > Cordylochernes scorpioides. The sequence continues at coordinate 2,813,571 of CP092881.1, read as the reverse complement.
ATTTGTTCTTCAATGTGTGTAATGGCCTCGTCTATTTTTGAAGATGTGTCTAGGATCAGTTCAGGAGGTTCAGCGATTTCCATTTTGTACTTGAAAAGGGCCCAATCTGTAATTTTTATTTTTGTATTTGAGTAGGAAATTTGAAATCCTGTAGCACAAGTAGTACTGGGAGATGATCAGAGGTTAGTTTGTGCAGGACTTTAGAGTATGCGCTTCGGGAGATGTTTTTGTGCACGGCGATATCAATGATGTTTGGAGGTGAGTCATGATTAGGCTCGTCGGGGTAGCTCACATCTAGGTCCATAACGTTGATTGCGTTTTGGAGCCTTCTCCCCGCTTGGGTTAGTGGTGGTGGAACCCCAGGCAGGATGTTTGCAGTTTAGGTCCCCTGCTATGATGCTCGGTGTGTCCTTTGAAAAAATGTTATAGATATCGGTTTGATCTAGATAGATGTTTGGTGGTTTGTAGCACGAATACAGGTTCATATTTACCCCGTTTTTGTCTTTGATTGAAATTCCTGTTGTTTCCAGGCTTGAGGTGGTGGCATGAATAGGTGCATGGCTGTACTTCTTGTGGATGAATATGGCAGTTCCACCACCTTGTCTGGTTAGTCTGTCGTTGCGGAGGGTGATGAAGTTTTGAATCCTCATTTTATGGCACGGCTTAAGCCAGGTTTCTGACACTAGTGCGATGTCGAGGCCGTGGATGTTCAGGAATTCTGAAAATTGTTGTGTTTTGTTTCGGAGACTACACGCGTTCCAGTGAACGATTTGAAGGCTATTTTTATACATATTTTTATGATTCATTTAGATCTTAAAGTGTCTACAACGTTCTTCATGATGTTGGCTATTATTGCGGGGTCACTGAGAGCCTTTTTGATAGCGCTCTCTAGTTGGTTGACCTTAGTGGCTGAAGGAGGATTGGGACGTTCTTTATTAACATGTGGAGTTTTGTTCTTGTTTTGAATGGGTTGGGGAATTTCAGAAGGGTTTGGATTTATTGATCCCACCTTGTATTTCAAAATTAATAATTTATTTACTATATTTATCATAAGCACCCTATAATTATATTTTTTCCAAAAATACTTTCAAAATTAAATTATTTCAAATCAAAGAAATACTTTTACTCTTTATATAGTATTTTGACCCATTTTTATAGTAGCGTTTACAAACAACTTTTGCTTTGATTAATTATATTCAAAAACAGTTTAAAAACGTACTTAAATTTATAAGATAATTAATGAATTCAGAAAAAGAGATTGATTTAACAAATACAAATAGAGATGTTTGGTTAGTTAAAGTAAGTCGACGGACAACATTTTCAAAATCTCGAAACTAGAATATGTATTTGAAAATAGAGCAATCCATATTTAAATCATTAGATAATAAAAAAAGTCATATAAAAAGCTTTTATTCTCTCAATCCATTATATGCATTTTTATTATCCAATATATATATTAATTTAATTGAAAATCTATATCCAAAATGGAAATGACACGATTTTAAAATATCCATATTTGAAGAAATAATTTTATAAAAATACAATTCGATTTATCGAAAATTTTCATTTTTTTAGAATATCTTTTTTGATTTAAAGTGATTTAATGGGTTTTTAAACTATATTGCAGAATACTTAATGATATATTATTTGTATTTTAACAAATGTTTATTATCAAACATATCTATTACAGAAGTTAAAACAGAATAGTGTTAAAGCTATGTGACAACAATAAAATCACATTACCTTTCATCCCATTACTTTCTGGCATAGACAAATATTTTTTAATTGCTTATGTATTATATCAAAAGATGAACAAATAGACCTACCTCATTAAAAAAAAGACAACAATTTAACTCTCTAATACAAGAAAATAAGACCTAATCCAAATAAATAGTGTGTGACATTTCGGCAATAGCATTGTTACCATCATCAGACAAAAGAATAAAATTATTATTTTGTCTGATGGTAACAATACTGTTACCGAAACGTAAAACACTATTAAATTATTTGGATTAGGTCTTATTTTCTTGTATTATAATCTATAATCCAAATTGTGCTTTATCATAATTTCACTCTCATGTCATGAAAAAAATAATAATAATTTGGAGATAAAAAAAATATTTGTGATTTGTTGCCCTACTTCTGCTAATAAATAAAGATTGTTTTTAATTGGCCAATGAAGAGATTGTTTGTTTATAAGGATGGAATTTAGTGGAAGTTATTTACCTGAAAATTGACAACATTTTTTTATAAAGTAAAATATTAAAATATAATAAATATTTAAAATTATATATAGTAGAACATAATGATAAGGTACAATTTGGATTATAGATTATAAACACAAGGTAATAAGACCAAATAAATAAATAGTGTGTGACGTTTCAGTAACAACATTGTTTCCATCTTCAGACAAAAGTACTGATTGATAATGTACAATTTGGATTATTCTATATACAGTTACGAGCGTCATTCTTCATCTCCTAATCATCTCTGTCACTGTTTGCTTTTTTTTGGAATGGCGCCCTCCTATTGGTTGGCTACGATCACGCCTCCTTTGCCCCCCATCATGCCTCCCCAACTCGCTTTTTCGTTTTTGTAACTATTGTGTTGGAGCGGGTCGCTCCTTAAATAAATGCATATATTAGTTAATAACTAAATGGAATCCTCTCTTTCTTTTTCCCAGTAAGAGACGCCTACGGAAGCCAACAGTACATAGACAGATAAAGCACATAGGCTATAGTTATTAACTAACATATGCATTTATTTAAGGCGCCAATTTATAATTGTAACAAATAGTATTTGAATCAAAACATTCAATCGGGTAAAACACGGGCGTTGCCCGGGTCATTCGGCTAGTAGATTATAAACACAAGGTAATAAGACCAAATCCAAATAAATAGTGTGTGACTAACAGTGTTGTTACCATCTTCAGACAAAAGTAACTGAATGAGAAATTTTACCACAGCATGTTTTCAAATAGTTCCTGTTATCAAGTATGTAAACAAGATAACAGATAAGAAGAAGATAATTTTCTGAGAAACACACAGAATATTATTCTTAAAATATTCGTTAAAAAATTTCTCATTCAAGTACTTTTGTCTGAAGATGGTAACAACGCTGTTACTGAAATGTCACACACTATTTATTTGGATTTGGTCTTATTACCTTGTGTTTAGTAGTAGAACATACTCCATGAAAGGACGCTAGAGGACATCTCTATCTCTACAAAGGATCATCACCAAAATGACCATTTTTACTTCTTCTTCTTTCTTATCTCCACTCAATCACACTAAGGTATCAAGCTTGTAAAGCTTGTTGATGGTGTCTGCCGGGGAAGAGTAGAGCTCATCAATGGATGAGTCAATACAGTCAATAATATGTTTTGGGGTTGCAGGTTGAGAAACCATTTTTACTATTTAGCTGCTCTCTGGTAAGAAGAGACACCTCTCCCTAAAGGACACCTTTGTTCGGCAATTAGGTGTTGTCCTCTACAGGGATATTTAATGACACAATAGTCTCTATGTTCATGATAAAAAGTGAAAAAAAGTATTAAAATTATAAATATATTCTCACAATGAGTATCTTTTTTATTAAAAAAAAAACGCTAGCTTTCAAGCGTTAATCGCTCTTCAACGGGCTTACTATAATATCGACTTTATCCTACCAGAAATATGTCCTCTAGCGTGAGTGTCCTTTCATGGAATATGTCTTACTACTAAACACAAGGTAATAAGACCAAATAAATAAATAGTGTGTGACATTTCGGTAACAGAGTTGTTACCATCTTCAGACAAAAGTACTTGTTTTTTAAATATTTCTGGTGGGATAAAGTCGATATTATAGTAAGGCCGTTGAAGAGCGATTAACACTTGAAAGCTAGCGTTTTTTAATAAAATAAAAAAGATACTCATTGTGAGAATATATTTGTAATTTTAACACAACAGAGTTGTGGCGTTAACAAGCAGTATATTTGACAGGTTAGCTGAAATTTGTTACATTCATCTTATTGAAAATAGAGAGCAATCCATAAATAAATCTTTAATTAAAAAAGACATATATTGGATCAAAATATCATTCTATTTTACCAATATTTCAGTTGGCTGAATGCCAACTTTTATCAAGGTATTATAACATATAAAGGATAAGAAAAAAACATATTTAATGTGTGTATGTTATAATACCTTGATAAAGGTTGGCATTTAGCCAACTGATATATTAGTAAAATAAAATGATATTTTGATCCAATATATGTCTTTTTTAATTAAAGATTTATCATATGTGTAGTGAACCATCTCTACAGGCTCTGATATGGTTGAATGGAACCACTGATGAGCCAGGCCCTCCCATTACAGTAAGGGCAGGAGAAAATTATTTTATTTTTAAAAAGAAGAGTAAAAAAACAGTGGTTGCCTGTAAAGTCGGTTTTACGGGCGAAGATTTTACGTGACAACGGTAGAATATTTATTGATATGAATATAATTAAATTGCACAATAGGAACAAGGAAATGAATGAAAATAAGAATTGCACAAATTTTAACTATAGAAATATATTTTGTTTACTAAAACATTGTACATGTAAACTTAAACTTAACTAATTCCTATTTGAGTGATTTTGTTGAGGATAGGACGATGATAGGAGAAATATGAAATGAAAGGAAGTGTTTCTGCTGTAATGTGTCTTGCGAAAGTCAAGTCGATAGTTGTTCCTTTTAACGTAGTTGACTTAGAAACGTTTGATACGCAATCAAGATTATACGTATTTTTCATGAAATTAAGAACGAGTTGTCCAGGCTTTACGTTTTTGTTAAAATCACCACACAGAAGAATCGGTATACTAGAATCAATTTGCACGAACGGTGGCACGTACTGGCTGTTGTGAATGTACGGACCGAGTCCTTGCCATAGTAACATTCCAATATCCCTGCATACTAGCTCCTGGATGAATATATACAGCACCGAGTATAAACTTGAAGCTAGTATTAGCGGCGAAGCAAGTACAGTAAAACCCCGCTATAACGAACCCTGGATATAACGAACCTTCCACTTATAACGAACCACGCCGATTCCCAATTCCATTCCATTGAAAATACCATCGTTATAACGAACTTTGCGATTTTTAGAATAACGAACTACCCCTATAACGAACCTATTTCGGGTCCCCAAAATGATAAAATCTATTAAAAATACTATGCTTATAACGAACTTAGAATTGTAATTTAAAAAAAAATTAAAAAAACAAAAATTTGAGCATGTTTAAAGCTCGCGGATCGCGATTTCAAAAACAATAAATTTAGCGGCATTGTTTGTTTGATTTTTGCACTTTATTTTTGCTGTATGTTGTATAAATTTTTACACATTATACTTTTTATTAATTAGAATATCTTTGCATCCATTAAATTTGAAATATAAAAAAATGCAAATGGCTTCCAAAATGAAGAAAACAAAGGCATTTTAAAAACAAAAGCATTATTTCTTTAAAAAAAAAAAAAAGGCCATTTTCAGAACTTTTCAAAGTGAAACAACATAGGCAAAATGTTAAGAACATATTAAAATAAGAGAATATAACTTTTCTATTATAAAAGATAAAATATAAAGTTATTAAAATTGTTACAAAGAGGAATCAACTTCAACTTTTGCCGCGATCGCGATCCTACGTTTTAGGGCTAAAAAAAAAAAAAGTCCAAATAAACGGTCCCGTGATGAAACAAAAATTATTTTTATGCCATTAACTATGGTGATTTTAAAGTCAGCAAATGTTTTGCATGGCAGGTTAAAAAAAAAAAAAACGAAATCTAGACCTAGAAGAATATGGGGAAACATGAAATGGAAGAAAAACACTAACTTTATTTGAATGGTGCAATGCTTGGAAGAATGCTTTGAAACAACAAGGTATTAGAGCCATTTTTTCAAGTAAAAATTGTATTATATAATGTGATAATGATGTTTTAAAATCATTTCATATCTTTGAATATATATTTAATAAAACTTTGCCTAGGATTTGTCTTGATTTTTAACTTAGACATAGAGGTACATGTATGTTAATCATAAGAAGAACCTATTATCTAATGATTTCTATTATTATTCAGTATTAATATAAGGAAATTAGTCAATTAAGGGAATTAAAATAAAGTGACCACTATTAAGAGGCAGCCTCTACTTGTGTGTATGGCTGTTTTTTTAATTATACAGTCTAAATTTTTGAAAAGTAAAAAAAAATAGCCAAACCGTGGCTATAGTGAACCGTGGCTTAGTGAACCAAAAGCTCTGTCCCATTGGGGTTCACTATAGAGGGGTTTTTACTGTAACTTCAGTCATGCACATGTCACCCTTGGTTTTAATGACACGAGTTACGTCTGTAATCGCAACTTGGAACACTTCCGCCGTAGATGTCGATGATAATTTACGATAGATCGCACTCCACCAGCCGCGTTGGTATCTGAGTTAGGTCGATTATTTTCCCTGGATACGCACTCATAACCCTTGATTGGAGTTGGTTCACAAGTGTCGCGCATCCACGTTTCAGTCAATACTAAATAGTCTGATCGTGGTATCACTGTATCTGTTTCAATGTCCGCAGCATGGGCACTTAAACTTTGACAGTTGATGTTCGTTACAATAAGTTGTCCAGCGTCGGTTGCGTCGTCACAGAATTTTACGGCTTGTTTGGTAATTGTGTCTAGAGTGTGTCCACGAAGTCGTAAGTATTCATTGCGAATATCTCGAGTAGTCTGTGAGTCGTTTCCATCTCGGCCATGTTTGAAAACCAATGGAGAGTCCTTTTCTGTTATGATGTACAATCCGTCGATACTTGTGACGCGGCTCATGGCTACATATACCAATTGCTGATGGCAATGCAGGCTGCAGTCTTGACAAATCTATTTTGATATCGTACAAACGATATAGACTTGAATTTTGAAGTACATCTAACCATTCTTTGACCGTACGCTTAGACATGTACCCGCTGATGTAATTTGTTCTGTGTGCAAGATTCCTTTTGATGTTAACGTTGATAACATCGTCCTCTTCTAGATGGCGAGGCAAGCATTTTACCATGTCTTGTACGTTGACTGGGACGTTTATCACTTGTCCAATAATTCCATAAGAGAAATCATGACGCAGTCGACGCAGTCGACGCAGTGGTGATTCCTGTTGAACATTTGAAATTGAATGATGAATTTTTAATTTTAAAGAATCAATTTGAAAATCAAAACACTTATTCAGATCGAAGGTTCAAATTTTTGCTAAATAAATTTGAAATTAAATAAAATTTGTATTTGTAAATGATGAAGTTGAAAATTAAAAAAATTTACTTATATTAGATGTTAAAAATTCTTGCTCAACACAGTTTAAATAGAGTTTTTCTTATATCTGCCACTTTTTCTTAATATTTGTAATTTTAAATAATCAATTTGAAAATCAAAACATTTATTCAGATCAAAGGTTCAAATTTTTGCTAAATAAATTTGAAACTAATTAAAATTTGTAAAATAGCGCTGCGCGCGCAGCAACTCTCGTTCGGTGACTCATCGTAACGTTACCGGGCGTTACACTTTTTCATAAGTGACTCACCAGCCGCAACCTAATTTAAGACGTTGTCACGTCAAAAATGGTTCAAATTCCTTACACTAGGAGTTGTTAACCACATGTCTGGCAAGCCAAAGGATTCATGCCTTTTTTTTTTTTTTTAAAAGGAAAGTGGCGCTCAAGGTTTTTTTTTCCCCCTCCCCAAATAACTACATTTTACTTTTTTCTTTCTGAATTACTACTTATCATAATGATAGACTCCTTTTGCCCCTGTGTCGTACAATGGAGCTTGTAGATGTTCAGGAAAACATGTGCAGGTTCCCAAATACGTCTCCAACCTGTGGGAGAAGGCCGCCAAAGGTTTCCACCTACAAGGATGTTGGCAAACTACAGATCACCCCGTAAGTCTACGTCACAAACTGCTCTCAGTATCTGCTCACCAGTGGATGTGTCCAGGCCTACGCCACAAGACATGAGGAGGTAAAAACTACATTTGCTAACATTCACCAACTCTTTTTGACTGTATATCAATAAATTAAGAAAAAGGACATCTCCTTATCGTGCAACTGAAAGTTGCTGATGGCTTGCGCCATCTATCGGAATAAATTACAGTTGAACCTCTTTAATTCGACACCCCAAGGGATCAGAGCTTTCGGTTGAATTAAAGGAAGTGTTGAATTAAGGTTAGATGATTAGCTAATGTATTGGGAAAAATGGCAATAATACATATTTTTAAAACTAAATAATTACAAATAATACGCGATCCTATCGGCGCCCGCCGATCGTCGCCGCCGTAATACCATTTAGCGATAAAGTTGTATGTAAAAAAACCTTCAACTGTCGAAATTCGAATTTTTAAATGGTCGAACTATCGGAACTGTCGTATTATCGATACTGTCGAATTACGGTTTGTTATTTGATAGGCCGGAAGTCGGGACATCAGAATATGGTCGAATTAAGGTAGAGTGTCGAATTTGCGTGTGTCGAATTAACGAGGTTATACTGTATCAACTATTCTTGGTTGATTTTTTAATTATTCCAGAATTGGCCCAAATACCCATTCTTGATTAATCAAGAAAAGCTAACCACGGACGCGGGATGTTGGCCCCTCATCAACGTGGTGCAAGCTGTACCTCAACGACCAAAAAACAGGTCATTCAGGCATCCTGAAATATCATGAAATGGGTAGTTGAGACCAGTATTGCGTGAGACCGTATTTTTTCACTTTGTATATCAATGGTTGAGTATGAAAGTTCTTATAATATATAAGAGCTTTGATTAATCCTTTTGAAAAAAATCCAATACATACTTATTGGAACTATAATACAAGAAAATAAGACACCTAATCCAAATAATCTATTAGTGTGTGACGTTTCGGCAACAGCATTGTCACCATCATCATCATGGAAGTTTTATTCTTTTGTCTGGGGGGTCGGTGGAAGGCTGGTTAAACCCTTTGGTTTTCGACCACTACGACCCAGATTCGATTCTCGCATTGGACACTTTTTTTCTGTTTAAAAAAAAAAAAAATGCTCCAATGGCCCTCCGATTCTTGCAAAAGTCCAACCCCACCAGCGAGTGCAAGTAACCAAACGGGGCTCTGACACATTTGTAAGTGCAAAGTCGAACTGCTTTCATATGTGTAGACATGTGGTTGCGCTTACAGTAAAAAAAAGCAGTCGCTAAATACCCACCATGATTATCATGGCCTGTACCACGTGTGTACTAGGGATAAGCAAAAAAAAAAAAAAATCTTTTGTCTGATGATGGTGCTGTTGCCGAAACGTCACACACTAATAAATTATTTGGATTAGGTGTCTTATTTTTTCTTGTATTATAATATCTATTAATCCAAAATGTGCTTTATCATTACTATAGTTCACATTTCAGCCAAAAAAGTGTGTTAAGTCAAGACCTGTATTGACTCATCCATTGATGAGCTCTACTCAGCATCCCCAGCCATAGACTCAAACTCTACAATTCTTGATATGATTGAGTGGAGATAAAAAAAAAAAAAGTAGGATTAGTCAAAGCCCTCATGTATATATACAGTAGAACATGAGAGGACACTCACGCTAGAGGACAATCTCTATAAAAGACAGTTTTCATTTGCAAAATTACCATTTTTATTTTTTTGCAACTCTCCGGTTAGAGGACATCTCTCCTAAAGGAGAAATTTTTAAAAGACTGATTTGATTCCTTTACACTATTGGTAATTTATAAAATTTAAAAAAATGTTACTTTGACTATCTTTTGTATTTACTTGGGTTAAGAGAGGTAAATGGGAAACAGTTCTGAAGGCTGCCTATGGCTCGTGCCAGCCCGTTTCCACAAGATCTCTGAATTCACAAAGGAGATATTTCATCATTACATTCTTTGTACAGTACACTTTGGTTCTGCAATTGTTCCTTTACAGGGAGGTACTGTACAATGAACTTTTATTCACCTTGAGGCTTCTCTCAGTACTCCCTCACCTTCCATTGGAGTGAGTTGACGGAATAACCTATGTGATGACTTGGGTGATTGAAGATCCACAAATGGTTCTGTAAACAGAGCAAAGAATATTATGTAGCCTTGTTTCAAGACCTTCTGAAGACCTGTGATAAGGCACAATTTGGATTGCGGGGTCGGTGGAAGGCTGGTTAAACCGTTTGGTTTTCGACCACTACGACCGGGTTCGATTCCCGCATTGGACACTTTTTTCTGTTTAAAAAAAAAAAATGCTCCAATGGCCCCCCGATTCTTGCAAAAGTCCAACCCTACCAGCGAGTGCAAGTAACCAAACGGGGTTCTGGCACATTTGTAAGTGCAAAGTCAAACTGCTTTTCACATGTGTAGACATGTGGTGCACTTACAGTAAAAAGCAGTCGCTAACTACCACCATGATTATCATGGCCTGTACCACGTGTACTAGGGATAAGCCCAAAAAAATAATAATAATAATTTGGATTATATAGACTATTTATAATAAGATGCACCATCTGTATAACAGTGGTAGATTAAACTGGCGAAACCACTGGGAGGGTTCACCACTGATGATCCAGGCCCTCCCTCCCTTTCATTTTTCCATTACAGTAGAAATTGTTTAATTTCAAAAAGAATCTTACACGTTTAAAATAGTTTCGAATTTTGATATATAGACTATAAACAAAAGGTAATAAAAGACTCAATCCAAATAAATAAATAGTTGTGTGTGATGTAACAGCATTTTTTACCATCAGGACAAATGTACTCTGAATGGGAAATTTATAGTTTTAGTAACAACCCTGTTAACTGAAACGTCATACAACTGTTTATTTAATTTTGGTCTCTTGAGTATGACAATTATTTATTATTTTTATTTTTTAAATATCAACTAAACAGAAGGGAATCGACACAGTTGGCCAGATGGAAATCTGGTCACCTGCGCCCTCTAGTCTATAAAGAGGGAGCCAAAAGCTTCCCCATGTGCACTAGGTGCAAAACCGAAGAGGCCACTCCCCAACATTTACTAAATTGCATTGGAAAGGACAAAAGATCCCTGTACAGAGAACCAAGAAGAGTTCTTGAGCTTCTTTACGAGCACGACCTCCAAGATCTTGTCTAATTTAGACTAAAAGTAAAAAAAAAATTTTTTTAAATATGCTGCGATATTTGTTTTCTCATTCAGTCTCTGATGATGGCTGCACAATTATTTATTAATTAGTCTTACAAGATAAATTACACAAGGGGATAAGAAACAACAACAACACAAGATAAAGTCTTACAAGATAAAGTTACACAAGGGGATAAGAAACAACAACAACACAAGATAAAGTCTTACAAGATAAATTACACAAGGGGATAAGAAACAACAACACAAGATAAAGTCTTACAGAGAACACCATGAACATCTCTATCTCTCTACAAAGGACAGTTTTCATCGCAGAAATCACCACTTTTACTATTTATCAACTCTCCAGTAAGAGAACATCTCTCCCTAAAGAACACTTTGGCTCTGCATCTAGGGGTTGTCCTTTAGAGAAAGTTAGTTCTACTGTATTATACCTTATGTTTCAAATGGCTTTGTACCTGGCTAATGGGAAAGGCTGAAGATTTGGAAAATCATTTGTAATGTGGAGTAGATGTGTTGACAGGAATGAAATTTGGAGATAAGGAACCATAGTTTCCATCATTCTTGGTACCAGGTAGAAAACCCCAAAAAACAGACCCTCCAACTAAACAGAAGGGAGTCGACACAGTTGGCCAGATGGAAATCAGGTTACCTGTGCCCTTTAGTCTATAAAGAGGAAGCCAAAAGCTTCCCCATGTGCACTAGGTACAAAACTGAAGAGGCCACTCCCCAACATATACTAAATTGTATTGGAAAGGACAAAGGATCCCTGTACAGAGAACCAAGAAGAGTTCTTGAGCTTCTTTATGAGCACAACCTCCAAGATCTTGTCTAATTTAGACTAAAATGATAAGTAAAAAAAAAAAGTTTGGAGAAGATTGGGGGTTGGAACAGGGGTGAGTGTTTAGAGCCATCTGAATTGTATGGGAGCTATAACAAGGTGGAAAATGGACTGATGAAAAAAAGTCTGGAAGGGCTAAAAGGAATGTAGCAATTGGACTGGACTGGAAGTTATAATGAAAAGAAAGAACTCAAGATAGAGGAGCCTGGTGACATCAGAACCTATGTGCTTTCAAAGAAACCAAGAAAAATACCTTCTGGTTCACAACAACTCTTGCTGTTCGATAACTTTGCTGGTTTTCTTCAATTCACTCTTCAACCTAGAGGTATAATTGGGGGCAAAAAGTCTTCTCCCAAAATATAGCGGGCTTTCCTAACTAGTTGTAAAGCACTGGTCTCACAAAAACTCTTTATTTGATTTCCAACCACCATATATATATACGAGCCCCTCAATGCACAGATTGATTAACTCCATAAATAATCGGGAAAAAAATGTTTAATTTTTGTTGAAAGTCTAAAAATCTATATGACATATAGATTTTTAGACTTTCAACAAAAATTAAACATTAAATGTTTAATTTTTGTTGAAAGTCTAAAAATCTATATGTCATATAGATTTTTAGACTTTCAACAAAAATTAAACATTTTTTTCCCGATTATTTATGGAGTTAATCAATCTGTGCATTGAGGGGCTCATACAATAAATTCACACACAAGTGACCAGACACTCCTGGTCAAATATAATATTAACATATATATACACAAAGTTATTAAAAATAATAATAATAAAACTCTAACACTTGCACAACATTGGCCTTGTGTGGCTGTAGACAATAAATGTAGCTCAATTTGAACCAATGAAGACTTTGATATCTCAAATCATCATTCTTCTAAGTAGAATATTTCAAGTTGACTTAAAAAAACTATTTTTCCTTATCTGTTATCTTGTTTAAACACTTGATAACAGTACTATTTAGCAACTTGCTGTTTTTTTCTCATTTATTCTTTTGTCTGATGATGGTGACAATGTTGTTGCCGTCACACACTAATAAATTATTTTGTCTTATTTTCTTTTACTTTGATATCTCGCTGTTGAGTTTCCATCCAAGTTCTGGGATGATTGCAGGCAGATGGGCAAGAGCTCTGCCAATATCTACCTCACCCTGTCAGATGAGGCACCCCAGGAACGTATCCTGCACAAGTTCCAGTTCTCCCTCACCAAGATGCACAACACCCAGCAGTCCCTGGTGGTGTTCTCCCAGCCCCAGTTGACAGGTGAGTCCTCCCACTGTCCCCCTCCTCTCACTGACATCTGGCTGGTGACAGATGATGACTACCCTCTGGAGCCACAAGGTAAGTGTCCCCACTCTCTGATCCCAGGCTTTGGCCTCAAATACATACGTCCGTACATCTCTAACCACAACCACCAAATGTCCTCTTCACTCATCATCCACATGTTTTTTTTTTTTTACTTATCCCTAGTACACGTGGTACAGGCCATGATAAATCATGGTGGGTAGTTAGCGACTGCTTTTACTGTAAGCGACCACATGTCTACACATGTGAAAAGCAGTTCGACTTTGCACTTACAAATGTGCCAGAGCCCCGTTTGGTTACTTGCACTCACTGGTGGGGTTGGACTTTTGCAAGAAATTGGTTATATAATTGTGGGAGAATGAAAGAAATCCTGGGCACAAATTTCTCGCTTCACAAGACCCTCTCTCCATTGTAGTAGTCTCTCTCTTTATGCAAATAAAACTTCCCACCACCATATTTAAATATATATTTAAAATCCCAACTATCAACAGTTATATCAGCAGTCCTAATTATGAATTAAAAAGACACAATATAAGAAAGAGAAATATTGGGCATCATTTTTTTTTTTTTTTCAAATAAAATAAATACTTTCTACACTGTTCTTACACTGCAGTTAAAAATAATAGTTGGAGGGAGGGCTTGGCTCAACAGTGGTAAAACCTTCCCAACGGGTTTTCCAATTTAGTCCACCAGACCACTTTAAGAGCTCTAATTCTGTAGTGGATGAATTCCTACTAGTAGTGTCAATTATCTTCAGTCCCAATTAGCAGCATTCCTAATTATCAGCAGTCCCAATTATCAGCAGTCCCAATTATTTCTACACCAGAGTTTCCCAGGAGATACCATGGCTAAACCCGGTCTATCCTGGATCAGAGGTTTGGGGGTGTTAGAAGACTCCTCATGACTTAGCCAGACATGATTGCTTAACTAAAAGTTGGCTAAGTTGATTTTTTAAAAATTATTATTCCAGAATTGGCCACAAATACACTCTTTCTTGACAAATCAAGAAAATCTAACCAGTGTTTCTGACTGACTGTCCGCATAGTTGCAAACTCAACAACCAAAAATGCTTTGAGGCTTCCTGAGAAATCAAGGATTAATCAAGAAAGGGTATTTGGCCAAAATTCAGGAATAATAAAATCAATGATTAGTCTTCTTCTTTCTTATCTCATCAATGATTAGTTAATGTTTATTCTGATAGATGGTGAAAGCCATCAGCAACTCTCAGTTGCAACAACAGGAGATACCTTAATCCCCCAGTACAATTTTGTAACATTTACATGTATAGAAATGTCCCTATAGTCACCCGACTTGATGGTCGCCCAGATTAGGCTTATGATCTATTTCAGTGATTCTCAACCTTTTTTTTTGTTGCGGCATTATTTTAAAGATTTGAAAATTTGGCGGCACAATTTTAGAATTTCGCGGCACACTTTTGCTAACTTGAATGCAAGAAAATTCAAATTATGTATCAATATTTCCATGCAAAATATAAGTAATATACATCTCTAACATTCAATTTGCTAATTTCGTTATTTTAAAAAGTAAAAAAATGAAAAAGAAAAACCAATACAAACGTGAACATAATCATATGACTAAAATTCGGCGGCACATTTTTAGAATTTCGCAGCACACAAAATTACCGCGGCACATTGGTTGAGAATCACTGGATTAGGCTTATGATCTATTTATAAATATTTATATAAATTATATAAAGCTCTTAAACACAAGGTAATAAAACCAAATCCAAATAAATAAATAGTGTGTGACATTTTGGTAACAACGCTGTTACCTAAACATCACACACTATTTATTTATTTGGATTTGGTTTTATTACCTTGTGTTTAAAATCTATATAATCCAAATTGTGCCTTATTATATAAAGCTCTCCTGCTTTTCACATGTGTAGACATGTGGTGCACTTACAATAAAAAAAGTTCTATCCACCATGAATACCATGGCCTGTACCACGTGTACTAGGGATAAGCAAAAATATATAAAGCTCTCTCTCTCTCTCTGTTCAGCCTACATGTTGTGTCTCATAAAGCCATTGGATGTTGATGCAGCCAAGAAGCTCCGGATGGAAGGGACAATAAACCAGAAAGGAGAATGCCGGCCCATCGTAGACGACAACTACATGAGCATGACCAAGTAGGTGTCTACCGCGGTATAGCTACCATGAACCAACCATGTGATGGGTTACGCAGGCGCAAGATCCTCAAGGCCAGTGAGCCCCAGCGTATAGCGAAGCAGCTCAACACAGTGGTCCAGAGCTACAAACCAGTGTCCGACCACAAACACAATGTATGTCTTTAAGTTTTATTATTATTATTGATATATTTGCTTTCTCCAGAGAGTAAATGAATGTGAAAATATGATTTATAATCAATTTTATTAATTTACTTTCCAGAAAGGTTACGAGGTTTTTCCCACTCTGTTCCAAATGTTAGCTCCCAACCTGCAACCCCAAACTCCATCAATGACTACACACTTTGATGAGCTCTACTCATCCCCAACACAGACATCTCAATATCCACAGACATTGTAACTTTTAAAAAATTATTTTCCCTGGTACATGCCATGATAAGTAATAGTTAACGACTGCTTTTACTGATAAGTGCACTCCATGTCTACACATGTGGAAAGCATTTCAACCTTTGCACTTACAAATGTGCCAGAGCCCTGTTTGGTTACTTGCACTCACTGGTGGAGTTGCACTTTTGCAAGAATCAGGAAACATTAGAGCAATTTTTTTTTTTTTTATTAGGAAAAAAGTGCTTAATGCGGGATTGATCCTAGGTTGTAGCGGTCAGAAACTAACGGTCTATACCACTTGTCCACCGACCACTTTAACAAGATTGAGATAATCAACAGAGAGTTGGTATGTGGCCAGGGGATGTTGAAGGCAATGTGTGTGTGCGGCAGATTGAGTACGAGATGAAGAAGAAAGCGGAAGGCAAGAAGTCCCGGGAGGACAAGGAGAAGGTCCACGACATGTTGTTCGCGGCCTTCGAGAAGCACCAGTACTACAATGTGAAGGACCTGGAGAAGATCACCAAGCAGCCTGTGGTAAGCAACTTGCTGTTGGCTTATGCAACTTTATTGTCAACTTATTTACATCTTAGAAAAATATGAATTGCGGTGAATCAAAATCTCCCACTATTTTATTACATTTGACAAAAATAATAAGGTACACAATTAGATTAGAAACACAAGATAATAAGGCCATATAAATATAGTGTTTGCTGTGCCATCTTTGTTTTCCATCATCAGACAAAATTGTATTTGGTCTTATTACCTTGTGTTACATGGTAACAATGCTTTTACCAAAATGTCACAAACATTTCAATGATTTGGATTTGAATACAGTTAAACCTGTCTATAGCGCCCCCTCTTGGGACTCACCAAAAAAGGGTGCTATAGAGAGGGGGAGCTATAGAGAGGGAGGCGATATTTAGAGGGGGCGCTATAGACAGGTTTAACTGTAATTTGAATAATTTTGATTTTAATCTATAATCCCAATTGTACCTCATCGTTTTTTTTTTTTTTTTTCTTCTTCTTTTGGTGTTATTCACACACACTTGTTCTCCTACATGTATATTACCTCCCTAAACCTGCATAGAACCCTGCACGACGCTGCTGTGTGCCCAGCCCTACCTGAAAGAGATCCTGAAGGAGATCTGTATCTACAACACCAAGAACCCCCACAAGAACATGTGGGAGCTGAAGGGAGTACAGACACTACAAGGATTCAGAGGAAGGCTCTGCGGCCTCCTGAATAAACCGGCTGGTTCACCAATGCTGGGTGCCACGTGTAAAAAAAACTGTCTACTGTAGATTTTATACAACTTCCAATATCTTTGTTCTGAAGTACTGTATCTCGGCGTGGTTTGTCACTGCTGGAACTCTAGGTTCTGTCTACAACTTACTTGTCCAGGAGATGTGGAGCATCAGAGAATTTATACATACAAGTGACATTCTGTCTATTCTCCATCTTCTTCTTTCTTATCTCCACTCAATCATATTAGGATATCAAGTTGTGACCCTTGATGGTGTCTGTTTGACAACCATCATGACTGGGTGAAGTGGAATGTGTCTGCCTTTGTCATTAAGACTAGGAGCACTACTCAGTGGCAGGCCGACTTAGCTCCAAAAGAAATGTCCGCCTCTGACATGAGGAACAGACGCCATGTGCAGCTGCTCCTAACATGTAGTACAAACACTGCTCATCCTGTATCCCTGGATTAGGAGCCCTTACAGGGTACTATCAGCTGGGCCAGCTGAACCCAGGTTTTTTAGTGAGCTTGTTACTGCTCCCCCCCTCCTTTTCATCCGGG
>CP092881.1:2767149-2795861 GCA_030710605.1 Cordylochernes scorpioides | reverse complement strand
TAAGTCTAACTGCTTTTCACATGTATAGACATGTGGTGCATGTACAGTAAAGCATTTGCCAACCTCTACCCACCATTATTATTAAGACCTGTACCACATGTACTAGGGATAAGCAAAAAAAAAATCTGTATACAATGCTACCAATTGAGCCAGGAGTGTTGTCTGACCAACCGGGTGTTGTTCCAGCTCCTGCAGTACGACCCCTCTACTCCCCGGATATGGAGAGCCTGCTGCTTGGGAGGAGACTGACATTACTTTGACTCCACTCCCCTCAAGCACTCAGCGTCAGCCTTCTCTTTGTCCCCTCCCTGGATGAACTAAGTGAGACTTTGAAATATTTCAGCAAATTTTTCTTTATTTACATATACTGTAAATCCCCTGTGAGCAGACACTCTTGATAGCACTCTTAATATCAACATGATGAATTAGTGCACCCTCTGTTATTGGAGATAGTAATTATTTATGCATTTTTTTTTTTGCTTATCCCTAGTACACGTGGTACAGGCCATGATAATCATGGTGGGTAGTTAGCGACTGCTTTTTACTGTAAGCGCACCACATGTCTACACATGTGAAAAGCAGTTCGACTTTGCACTTACAAATGTGCCAGAGCCCCGTTTGGTTACTTGCACTCGCTGGTGGGGTTGGACTTTTGCAAGAATCGGGGGCCATTGGAGCATTTTTTTTTTTTTTTAAACAGAAAAAAGTGTCCAATGCGGGAATCGAACCCGGGTCGTAGTGGTTGAAAACCAAACGGTTTAACCAGCCTTCCACCGACCCCCTTATTTATGCATGATTCTTTTAAATAAAATAATTTTCTAGTGCCCTCCCATTATTTTTTATCATTGCACTAAGAGCAGTAGAAAAATGTTTTGTTTAAAAGGACCATATACACACATCATAATAGTTCATATTTCCAAAAACAGCTCTCTACAAAGGACAGGTATTATTATCAAAATGAGCATTTTTTGCTGCTCTCTGGTAAGACCACACCCCTCTCTAAAGGGACATTTTGGCTCTGTCACTAGTCTTTGTCCTTTTCAGGGAGGTTCTACTGTAAATGTTTTTCTATGTTCTATTAAATCCTATAACTTTTTCTCCTTCAAGAAAACATAAATTAATAGTTGAGATCTCTCTGGTCTATACAATATTATTGGGGTCGGTGGAAGGCTGGTTAAACCGTTTGGTTTTCGACCACTACGACCCAGGTTCGATTCCCGCATTGGACACTTTTTCTGTTTAAAAAAAAAAAGCTCCAATGGCCCCCCCGATTCTTGCAAAAGTCCAACTTCACCAGCAAGTACAAGTAACCAAACGGGGGCTCTGGCACATTTGTAAGTGCAAAGTCAAACTGCTTTTCACATGTGTAGACATGTGGTGCGCTTACAGTAAAAGCAGTCACTAACTACCCACCATGATTATCATGGCCTGTACCACGTGTACTAGGGATAAGCAAAAAAAAAAGAATATTATTGATTAAAACCTATACCAGCGATTGATGATTGAATATTATAAAAAAAAAATTATGTTGGCTTTGAGCCCTAATGGCATTTGTGAAACATGGAATCACTAAGAACATATAATTTCTAATGACCATTGCTCATTCCCCAAGTCTGTTTAATACTCTGTCATAACTGACCAATGGGAGTGCAGAGCCCTCTTTCAGACCATTCAGAACCTCATTCTGCTGAACAAGGACTTCAAGTCGACCAGTCAGGCCCTCTGTACAGTTGGTAAGTCCCCTCATGTAATTGGTTGAACAATTTGGCTAACTGACCAATCACAGCCCAGACCATCGTTGACCTAGGCAACATCCTCAAGAGTGACCCCAGTTGACCTAGATTGGTAGCAGCTAGTCCAGCGATGCCGTGTTCACACCTAACTCCTCTGAAAAGGATTCTTCTCCCACCACAGCCATTCTGCACCTCATTGCTAAGGGACCATCAGACCCTGATTGGCTGATACCATTTGACCAGATCTCCTCAATGTTGCACACCTGCTCTTTGCTGGTGCAAGATATGGGTAAAGGAACTTGCTCCGTACAAGAACTGTGTAAATGATCTCTTCTGCATTGAGATGAAGGTTTCTCAGCACTTTGTTATTATATACTAGACGGGTGACCCGGGCTTCGCCCCGGGATTGACCCGTGTGCATATCTACCCGAGTGATATATATTTAGATAAGATTTTTTTTTATAATTGTTTGTTATTAGCATTATCTATTTGTTTGCATCAGCATAATTTAATCTAATCTTTGATAGAGGTCGCTGTTTGTGAGCTAAGTAGAATAATTTGAATATATAGTTTTAATAATTGATTTATATATTTTTTAAAATAGCCTATCGTCTTCCCCGTATTTTTACCTATGTATGGAAATTTTGGTTTGAATTAGTGAACTACTGCAAATTTGTATACCGGACATACAAACAAACAAACATACAAACATACAAACATTCATTTTTATATATATAGATGTATATTATACTCTATGCGAATCTCTCTTATTACCATCATTACATTACATCAGTGTCAAATTTATTGTTACTATCTTCATAGTTCCATTTGAACCCTCCCTTAAATAAGAACATGCAAATTGAAAATGATCTGATGCAGCATAACTAATCTAAATATACAAATATATGATATGTCCTCTTTAAATAATGACAAGGAACATTAGAGATCAAGTTTTCATGGTGGGCACACCATCCTTCCACGCAGAGTTCTCATAACTTCCGTGCTGGTAGAAGAAACTGTGGGACAAGGTTCTTGAGACAACGAAAACTGAGAAGACATTGAAAGTAATGAAGCCAAGTTCTCTGATGATGAATATTCTTGTTCTTCTATATTAGTAGTTTCTTGAGGAGACTTCAGTTTGTCCGGCTGTTTCCTTTTGTTTTCTGTACCTAGTATAACCTTATCTATGCTTATTTTGTAGTTGATGTGATCTTTGGTGTTTCTGTTATTACTGTAGAATGTTTTCATTTCTAAGGTCCTTGTACCGTTACTTTGGCATTCACCTCTTACTTAGTGTTGTGTATAAAAGTGGGCCTTGTATTTGAAATGATAAGGTATGGGTTGATTTTAAATGTTTTTAATTATCTTGGAATGAGATTACATAA
This sequence comes from Cordylochernes scorpioides, assembly GCA_030710605.1. NCBI lineage: Eukaryota > Metazoa > Arthropoda > Arachnida > Pseudoscorpiones > Chernetidae > Cordylochernes > Cordylochernes scorpioides. The sequence goes on along the minus strand of CP092881.1, from coordinate 2,792,743 downwards.
TATAACACACAATAAAAATAAAGTACATACTTGAGGTGTGACATCGAAGGCGGTAAACAATGTAAAAAAGTTTATTCGATTACATCTTATATTTACAACACAACGTTGTCAAATCTATTTCTAACATTATTAAAAATATATAACAGTCTCCCCTACTTTAGATAAGACACTTAGGGATAGTTTCCTGTTTTTATATTTCTGGTTGTGTAGACATAGTCCTCAAGATGTCGCGGGGGTCGTCTTGGGCGTTGTGATCTGCGTAGGGGTGTATCAGGCATGGATGTAGGTTCCTGATCAGATGTCTGGTCGGGTCATGATGCTCCTGTTGATTCGGTTCAGGCTGTGAAACAGTGTATTGGATCGGATCAAAGTCTGGTGATGACTGGCTTGATTTCGATTGGTGGCGTATTGTAGATTCGTCAAAAGTGACTTGTTTCTTTTTAATTTCAACTTTTGAAGTTGGTTTATGTGACGTTTTAGAGATTTTCCTTCATCTAATTCAATGATGTAGTGAAGATTTCCAAGCTTTTGTTTAATAGTTCCATTTTTCCAAACGGTTTGTTGCTGATGAAAACTCTGGCTTGAACTCTTTCTCCTACCTGAAGACATCGTGTACGCGGTTGAATTTGCTGTTGGGACCTTTCTTCCTAATAAGGTCGCATAGCATCAAGTTTTATACGAATTTGCCTGTTCAGATACATTTCTGATGGTGATCTCCCACTTGCTAATGGAGTTGCTCGATAACGAAGGAGTATCTTTTGAATCTTCTGGTGTATTGGAACATTTTCGTTTATCATAGATTTAAGTTTGTTTTTCAAGGTTTGAACATTCCTCTCAGCGAGTCCATTTGTTGCTGGGTGTCCGGGCGCTATGAATTTTTGTCTGATCCCGTTTTCAAGACAGTAGTTCGAGAAGGTATCACCGGTAAATATTGATGCGTTGTCATAAACCATGACAAAAGGGTATCCATGGGTTGAAAAAATGTCATTTAAAAGTTTGATGGTGTTGAGGGATGTTGGATGTTCACTGATGGCTTTGATCTCGGCCCAGCGAGATTTTGCATCAATTAGGACTAAGTAATAATATCCCTGGAAAGGTCCTGCGTAGTCAAGGTGAATGCACTCCCAATTAGTTGATGGAGGATCCCATGCATAATTTTACAAGATTTTCGATATCCTTGTCAATATTCTTCCAAGTGCAGTAACGTCGGGCAAGTTGTTTCATCTTCACGATCCCAAGATGTGTTGAATAAAGGTCTTTTAAGACTTCCAGTTGAAGACTTTTTGGAACTACTACTTTATCATTCTTGAACAAGATTTCTCCATTTAGTGTGTAATCACTCTCAATGGAATTTGATTGATGTCTCGTTTTAGCTTTGACAGTTCTTTGTCTTTGTCTGTCTCTTTTACAATTTCTTCCACTGTTAAGGTTTTCCTAGAAATTTCGAACACCGTTGAGGAGCATATTCGATGTACCTCCTCGTTGATAATCATGTCGGTGGTAACATAACCTTGGGCAGTGGGTGCTCGTGACAAACAGTCAGCAATTTGATTTTCAGTTCCTTTCTTGAATGACACGACGTAGTCGAAACCTGCTAGAAATGAAGCGTAACGTAAGAGACGTGCAGATGTCATTTTTGGAAATTCTGATTTAGGATGAAAAATTCTGGTCAAGGGTTGATTATCAGTAATTAGTGTAAATTTATGTCCGAAAAGATAATAAAAAAAAAATGGTCTAGTCCGAACACAATTGCCAGTGCTTCTCGATCTAGTTGAGAGTAGTTTTGCTCTGCATCTGTTAGTGAACGTGAGGCAAAAGCAATTGGGTGTTCTACCTTATTGATACCATGAGACAATACTGCAGCGATTCCAACAGGGCTTGCATCTGTTGTTAGGGTAACAGGCAAGTTTGTATCGAAAGGAATTAAAACTCTGTCACTCGCAACTTCATTCTTGAGTTTGATAAATGCTGCTTGGCATTGGGCTGACCAAAAGAAATTTTTATCTTTCTTAAGTAACCTTCGAAGTGGATAAGTTATTGTTGAAACATCTGGTAGAAATCTAGAATAATACGTTTACATCCCAAAAATCTGCGTAAGTCGGCTATATTCTTTGGTTGTGGCCATTTTCGGAATCAAATTTGAAAATCTTGATCTTAAACTTCTTTCCATTAAAAGTTCCGCGGGAGACTCTTTTAATACCGTTTAAGGAAAAGCTCTATGGGTGAATAAAAATCGCTGTAGATTGATTTCTATACTGTCCTTTCCTTGGTTCTTTCGTAAAGAGTTTTTGAATTCACGTACATAACGCTCAGCTAAGCCATTAGTACTGGATTGTACGGACTCGTTTTTGTGTGTCTTATTCCATTCATTGTTGTAAATTCTTCAAATTCACTTGAGACAAATTGTCTGCCATTATCGGGGGGTTACCAAAATTTCAGGTAATCCAAATCTGGCAAAGATCTCCCTAAGATGTCCTATGATAGTCCTGCTTGTAATGTCCTTTATGATGACAATCTCCAGCTATTTGGTGTACGCGTCTACAAGGACCATAAACATTCGTCCCATAAAGGGACCTGCTAGATCTAAGTGTAGACGGTGCCACAGCTTTTCAGGCCAAGTCCACTCTGAAATGGTAGACGGCGGCATACTTGCAGATTCTTGGCATATTCTACAATCTCTAGCCAACTCTTCTATGTTCTTATCTATGCCTGGCCACCAAAAATACCGTCTAGCAATCATTTTCATTTTCACCATCCCTAGGTGCATTTCATGTAAATCGTCCAAAATAAAGGATCTTAATTTCTGGGGAATTACCACTCTTTCATGCCATTGAAGACACCCAAACTCACAACTTAATTCGTCTTTTATCCTATAATAGGAATATAGTGGATTTTCACGCGATACCTTTGGAATTTTGAAAGGAACTAATAAGAAATTTCTCCTTTATGGTTGTATTAGATGATAAAAAAAGAAGAGAAAAATGTTTCTTTAACAAAAGTATTCGATACAAGCTTTCGGGCTGTCAAGCCCTTCGACAGGTACAACGAAATGTGAGTAGACAAGACTATATAAAGAATCGATCTATGAGATAAATTTGCATATTTTATATAGATGGCGTAAAGATAAAATGAATCAGCTTTGATAATGTTGTTTTGTATAACTAATTTTGTAAAATATAAAATATGGTAATTGACAAATTTAAAAACATAAATAAAACTAAAACGGACGGAGATATTAACATAATTTTAGGATAAATATAGCGAAATTTAAAATGAAGCATGATCATATTTGTAACACCAAACAATTGAAAAAGTAATATACAGAATAACGTTTAAAAGAGTTATTATCAGAGGGAAATAACAATTAAACCCGCCATCAGCGGAATCTTAGGATTATGAAAAGGAAGAACCAGTTGAGGGAGGGGTGGGGGAGAGGAGGGGAAGAGGGGGTGGGTGGGGGGGGGGGGGGGAGGGGGGATGTTGGGACATGGAAAAAATTAGGTTTTAGTGGCCGGCCTATAGATTCATACATATGTCATGATACTGCTTTGGTAAATCTATATGTCTATTGATACTATTATTGCTGATGGATAAGATTGCTTCTAAAATTAATCTTTGGTATTTGTTGTTGATATTGGAATATAGGGTGGTAGGGGAGGATAAATTGAAGGAGTGGCCAGTGATGTTGATGTGGTTAAATATAAGAGATCTATTGTCTTTATTGGAGATGCATCTACCGTGCTCAGTCATCCTGGTGGCCACAGATCTACCAGTCTCGCCTATGTAGGAAGCATTGCAATCGTTACATGAGACTGAGTAGACCGAGCCACCAGAAGACTGAACAACGGCAGATCTGTGTAGGCGGGTGATAGGGTGTCTAAGAATGGTACCTATACTTTTGTTATTAGAAAAATATGTATTGATTCCGTGGGATCTGAGGATGTGGGAGATGGAGACTGATTGTGGGGAGAAGGGAAATAAACAGATGTTTCTACTGACTGTAGTGGGTTTAACGGAAAGTGGGTTATATCGATACTTATGTATAAAATGGGGAGGGTATTGGGAGAGGGCTAGCTGTTTTATGATTTTAGATAATTCTATTGATCTGAATATGGGAAGGGAGCAATGGGTAACCAATCTCTTGGTAAGAGTTCTAACTGTGTTAATTTTATGTGCTAGAGGGCATGAAGAATTGAAATTTGTGTAAAAAGTGGGATTATTGATCTTGTGGTAGACAGTAGTGTGATAATGGGAGGGGGTGCGTATAATAAGTATATCAAGGAACGGCAAAACAGAATTAACTTCAGATTCTAAACTAAATGTAACCTCCGGGTGAAAAGAGTTAAGACAAGATAAAATACTTATTTCCTGCCCGGTGTCACATATGCAGAAGATATCATCAATGTATCTCCGCCACATGTGAATGCCCGGGGTGAATTGTTGTTGGATCCAGTGGTCAATGGTGGACATGACTATTTCTGCGAGGGGTGAGGATAGAGGGCTGCCCATGGGAGAGCCCCTAATTTGTTTGTAAAAAAGGTTATTAAAGGTGAACGTGGTGAAATCTAAGCATAGAGAGGATAGTGCTACTATGGTATCAATGGTTTGAGAATCTGTATGGGTGTCCTGCAAAAATTTTGTTAACTGATTAATAATGAGCTGGTGGGGGAGAGAGAGATACATGGAATTTACATCGAATGATACCATGGCGGAGTTAAAAGCAGGGCTGAGAGATTGAACAGATTGTATGAAGGACGGAATATCTGTTATGGCAAAGGATTGTGGGCGGGTTTTCACCAAAGGTGTGAGGTAGCCCGCCAAATATTTCGAGAGTTTTTATGCAGGGGAGAGGTGATATGCTATGATGGGGCGTAGGGGGATGCCAGGTTTATGGGTTTTGGGAAGTCCATATATGTAGGGGACACTGTTTAGATCAGAAATGAATGAACTATATTGGTCAGGTGTTGGAATTGGAATTTGCCAATTATTTTCCCTAACATTTCTCAACACAATTGATAGTAATCTATCCCGGCGTGTCTCAACTGCCACATCCTGGAATGAGAAAGGGACCTCACTCATTTTCCGAAGGAGAAGCACCTGATCCTCATCCAAAGATTCCGTGGTCTTTGAGCGTAAAGGTAAACGTGATAATGCGTCTGCATTGCCATTATCACCAGTTTTTCGAAACTCCACAGTATATTTAAATGCAGCTAATTTTAAAGACCACCTCTTAATTCTTGATGCAGCACATATGGGGATCGGTTTCTGGGGTGAAAAAATGTGCATTAAAGGTCGGTTGTCTGTGACCAACACAAATTCCCAATAGATATTGTCGGAATTTCTCACAACCAAAAATGATGCTTAAGGCTTCTTTTTCTAATTGAGAATACTGCCTTTCCGCTTCAGTTAGCGTTCTTGAAGCAAAAGCTATAGGAGTTTCTTTCTTTCTATCGTTTCTGTGACTCAGAACCACTCCTAATCCATAGCTAGAGGCGTCACATGCAAGGACTAGTTCCCTAGTTGCATCATAATGTGCTAGCACCGACTCGTTAGTTAGCAATGCTTTGCATTTTGCAAATAATATACGGTGTTCGCTAGTCCAATTCCATTTGAAATTCTTTTTTAAGAGGTGATAGAAGGGCGCTAAAATATCTGCAATATTTCTTATAAACCTAGAGTAATACATAAGGAGACCTATAAAAGATCTCAATTGAGAAACGTTTGTAGGTTCAGGCGCCTCTACCACCGCTTCTATTTTACTACTTATGGGATGCAGTCCCTTTTTATCTATTTTAAAACCTAAATATTCAACAGCATTTACTGCGAATTTGCATTTATCCTTGTTTAATCTTAAACCTTTTTCTTGCAGCCTTTTAAAGACCAATTCCAGCTTTTGCTCGTGATCCCTATGGTCCTTTCTGGCTGCCAGGATGTCATCGATGTAGCAAGCCACTCCCGACATATCTGCAAATAGATTGTCCATTTCTCTTTGGAACTTATTTGGTGCTACAGCTACTCCATAGGGTAGCCTTTTAAAGGCAAATAACCTCTTCGTAGTATTAATGTTCACCACTCTTTTGGCCTCTTCAGATAACCTGACCTGCAAATAAGCTCTGGATAAGTCCAATGACGAAAACACTGTATTTCCAGACAATTTTGAAATTATTTCGTCTATTGATGGCAGCGGGTACTTATCCAATTCTATGGCCTTATTCGCGGTGCATCTGAAATCGCCGCAAATTCTAAGGCTTCCATCTTTCTTCACTACTGGTACTATAGGTGCGGCCCAGTTTGCATACTCAATAGGTTGTAAAATTCCCTCGTTAACCATACAATCGATTTCAGTTTCTACTTTTTTCTTCAAAGAAAAAGGCAAACTTCTCGCCTTACAAAATACAGGAGGCGTATTTAAAAAAAAAATAAAAATCAATATGGACGTTTTTTAAGCAACCTAATTCTTTGCTGAATAAATTAGCATACTTATTTATTATAACTTTGATATCGGACTCACTTACTTGTCTAACGTTCAATATAACCTAGAAAAATCAAGATTTAAACTTTTTAGCCATTCTCGTCCCAACAAAACTATCGAAATAGCTTCATTTACAACTATCAACCGCAAATTTTGATTTGCTTCTTTTACAAAAACTCTTCTCTCACCAATAATTTTTATAGGTTTTCCGCAAAAGGATTTAAAAAAAAAACCTTAAATAAGATGGAGATAATTTGTTATCCTTCCAGTATTTTTTATAAATTGTTTTCAGTATCAGTGTGATGGGACTTCCCGTGTCCACCACAAAACACAACTGGTACTCGTCAACATGTAGATTTATTTTTGCATCAGTATCACCTTGTACCGAATAAATAAATTCGTCCTGCACATATCTGCAGTCTGGCAATGATTTACCCGTTTTGCACACCCTGCTCAAATGTCCAATTCTTTTGCATTTAAAACAGCATTTTGTTTTATGTGGGCATGCAGGTGCAAGGTGAGAGTTTTTTTCGCCGCATCGGAAACAAATTGTCTCCCTTCTTTGCATACTGGACCTATTCTGCCATGGAACAATATCCATCTTAGCCACTAGTCCATCCTGCAGCTCCTTAGCATTTTGTTCAGCTAGCTCAAACGAGACTGCTATAGAAAATACCCTGTCCAAGGTGACATCGTCATCCTCCTGCAACAATTTCTTCTGAAGGCTTTCCGACTTTATACCAGGCACAAAACAGTCTCGTAACATGACCTCCAACATTTCACCAAAAGTGCAATCCATAGCCAAATGCCTGAACTCACGCAGGTATTCTGAGACGGATTCATTCCCTAGTTGTATTCTTTTTAAGAACCTGCATCGTTGAGGAATCACCTTCTTTCTTGGAGCTAGATGTAGCTTTATTCTTTGTACTAACAGTTTATAAGGCTGTTCTCTCATTGTACTCGGGAAAAACAGATCAATGCCCAGTTTCAACATTTCCGAATCCAGCAGAGAAACAAAGATGGGTATTCTTTTTCCTATCTCCAATCCATTTGCCTCAAAGGCTGCTTCAAACCTTTGAACTAAAATCTCAAAGGATTCTTCCCCTGGCCTGAAGAAACCGAATGGTACAACCATTGAACTCCCAGACATACTGTTGGCTTTTCGTTCGCTTTAGATTTCTGTCTTCCTCTACCTGCGAAAGTGCACTTGAACCGATTCCCACAGGTCCTCGTCGCCATTTGTTGTGTCTCCTCCCAGTATTATTCACAACACGCAGCCGATATCTACTGGTCAATTTCTCTTTAATTGCACCGTTAATGTCATATATATACAAATATATATTTACATATTAATAATAAAAAAACATGCAAAATACATACATATGTTTAACATGATTATTCATCATCAATGAATGTTAGAAAATATGCGCTTCCTCCAATAGATCTAACAGGCATTGGACCACAAATATCAGTGTGAACTAATTCTAATGGCCTTTTAGATCTTATATTCCTAATGGGTTTGTGTGGCTCTTTCGTGGACTTTGCTACACAACAATCATCACACAGACTTCGATCCATGGAGGAGATCTCTAACCCCTTAACTAATTCCCCCTTTGCCATTCTCTCAATTGCGTCATTGTTTACATGACAGAATCTCTGATGCCATAGTTCTAATGTTTGTTTTTGTGAACTCTTTTGACTGTTAAACAATTCAGCATTTGGTAAAATGACTCTACCCTTCATGACATACAATCCATTTTCATCATGTGCTATTGCAACAATTCGGTTCTCCGAATCGAAAACTTGCGCTCTTCTGTTCGCAAAATTAACTATCTTGCCCTTATTTTCCATTTTCCAATAGGTTTCGTCGCTCATTAGGGACATACAGTACATTACATAGTTTTAGGTCAACGTGGTGCTTACCCACATAGGCCTTGAACTTGATGTCGCCGCATCCTTCCGCTCGTGTAGTCCCGCTCGCTGTTAGGATCGGATCCGACGTTATTCCTTGGAAGTTGGTGAACCTCTCCCTTTTGTTACACACGTGGTGAGTCGCGCTGCTGTCGATCACCCAAGAGTTGTCAGGGATGGCGCAGGATAGGGCTGTTAGCATTTCGCTTCCCGCTATCTCGTGAGTGCTACATCTCGGTGGTTGGAAATTTGGAGCTGGAGTTTTAGCCGTTCCTCTACATGATCTCGCGATATGTCCTTCCTTGCCGCACTTGTAGCAGGTGAAATTTTTCTTCTTCTTGTCTTCCTTTCTGGTCGTTGTCCCGAACTGCAAAGCTTCATTTGTGTTATTCACACGTCGAGCCATCCGTCTCTCGTATTCTGCTAGCAGCACATGTTTTACCTTGCTAGAGGTGAATTCCTTGTCTTCTACGTTGCTGAAGGTCATGATGATTCCGTCGTATGACTCCGGTAGGCCAGCAAACATTGAATAAGCGAGGTCTTGATTTCTGCGCCTGCCTCTCTTAAGTGATCCGAACAAATCTTCAGTCTCCCCAAATAGTTCGTAATCATCTCTTGTTCTTCGAATCTTATGGAGATGAACTGCTTCTTCGGTTGGAGGATTCTTGACCTTGACTTGGGTTTGTATACTTGTTCCAAGGTATCCCATGCTTCTCGTGCAGTGGTACAGTCCATTATATGAATCTGTTGGCTCGGTGAGATCGTCAGTGCTATCATAGCCAACGCCTTTTCTTGCTTCATGTTGAAGATTGTTCTTGAGGCTTCTTCATCGGGTGCTGGCTCCGTAACATACTTCCAGAGTTCTCTTTCGATTAGCATCATCTTCGTATTATACTTCCAGCTTCTGTAGTTATGATCATTGAGTTTCTTGAGGGGCGTGTTGATCAGCGTCGAGGTCATCTTGCACGTGGTGTCTCGAATTAACCACGCTCTGCTACCAGATGTTGGGCTATAAGTTGAAACTGGGCTAGATGATATAATAATGGAAGGAAGTAGTCAATTATCCACTACATCTGCCGATTGAAATGGATAGATTAGAAGCACGCGGAGTCGATGCAAACAACAGGCAAGTGTTAAGCTCCTTTATTTAGAATAATGGGGGAGGGAGGATGGACTGCCCCCTGGGCAGCACGGTGATTGGCTGGCCGTCACGTAGTGGTGAGTAAGTCCTCCCCGGCAGAAGTAGGCTTATTCAACATCTTCAGAGAAAATTATAAAATCCCCAACATAGTCTGCTATAAAATTTAACTGATTTCTTTGTAATATTTGGTTGATTGCGCGCTTATAAATTTGCGGAGAAACTTTCAAACCGTATGGAAATCTGAAAACTGATGTTGACCTCCTAAAGTTACAAAGGATAGCAGGTTTCTATCTGGAGGACTTATTTCTGCCTGCCACTATGCTGAGGAGATATCTGAACTTGAAAAAATTTGGCGTTTGTTAACGTATCTAAAATATTTTCTATTAAAGGGAGGGGATGGACATCAGGATTTATTATATGATCTAATTTACGGAAATCTACGCAGAATATTTTTGTTTGATCTTTTATTAGTTTTGAGGGTGACTGGGTTAGCATAAGGAAACAAAAGAGGTTCTATGATTCCGAATTTGAGCATTTTATGCACTTGTTCTTGAATTTAATATTGATCTGATAAGGGTGCGTGGTATGGTCTTAAGGCAATAATTTTGTTTAAAAGTGTTGACTTTGCTTAGAATTTTTAATGAAACTGATTCCAAGAGAATTATAATCAAACATTATATTTATTGATTTACAAGAGAAAGAACAAAATATAAAAAGAAACTAATATTAAAACAAAGGAACTTTTTTTTTTCGGTTAGCGCCTATTTACCTGTGAGCTTACACTCTGTGGTAACAATTAATTAATATACAGGGTGATCCAATAGTCTTGCACAACTTTAAAAATTAATAACTCCGCAAATATTTGCGCTAGAGCAATGCGGTAAACACCATTGTGTTCAGGATGCAATGGGATTTTTTATGGCAAATAACCAAAATTGCAAGGCGTCAAGTCTGGTGATCTTGGGGCTACTGGTGTATAAAGTGGCGACTTATATATCACACTATCTTCACCGAACGTATACTCCAGCAATTGTTCGGCACCGCAGGAGATATGAGGAGGTCCTCCATCTTGCATGAATGTTATTTCGCTTAGTGCTTGTCTGTCATGCAATATCGGAATAACCTTTTCTCTCATAAGTTGAACATAACGTTAACCAGTTACAGAAACGGTTTCAAAAGTTCTTTCATTGATTTTTAAAAAGAAAAATGGCCCAATAATGAAAGAAGATGTGAACCCACACAAAACTGTAACTCTGGGCTGATAAAGTGGTATTTCTGTAAAATTCCTAGGGTTTTCTGTTGCCCAAATGCGGCTGTTTTGAGTGTTAAATTCTCCGTTTAGAGAAAAGTGAGCTTCATCTGTCCACAGAACATTAGACAGCCAGTTTTCATTAATATCAATTTGCCGGACAACCCATGCAGCGAATTCTTGATGCTTCTCAAAATCGCTGACTTTCAATTCGTGAAATCTTTGAATTTTGTATGGATATTTTTTAAGAAAAATTCTTAATGTGTATGCTCTCCAAACAGTTCTATACGAAATCTCCGCTTATCGAGGACTTACTTCTCCATACGTGGATAACGTTTCAATAGCTTCAACATTCTGAGAAACCATAATAGCCACTGATTTGCATGTCAATGGTCTTCCATTCCGAGGTTTTGCTTCCAGAGAGATCCAGTCTTCTAAAAATTCTTAATCATTCGCCTTAGAGAGTAGCAACTCATGGGTCCTTTACCGCTTCAAATACCTTTAAAAAGGTACGAAACCTTCGTAAAGCTTCAATGGCAGATTCTGAATTGCAATAAAAAAAAATTCACCAAGAGTGATTTATCCTGTAGTGATGGCATTCCAGAGTAAAATAAATTATCAGAGATAGATAAATATTTTTCAAATGAATTAAAATAAATATAATCGATACTGAGAGAGAGTTGAATTTAAAAAAATTGAAATTTATTGTAGCATCACGCTAGGAAACAATTAAAAGATCTCATTTGTTGCACGACTCTCTTGGCCAAAAAAACTTCCTTTTATATATTCTCTACTGTATTTACACAATCTCTCAAAACCTTATACAAATATGTGACAGACCTCCCCTCCAAGTCCTCTCATCACTCCTGGGATGAAACCGCTATTTTCTATCTTGGGTGGAATTTCACTAGGTTGGTGATGTGTGCACTTTTACTTCCTTGTTCAGACTCATGTATGATGTATTTAATCTCCGTCACTTTATGGGGTCCAGTTTGTACCCTGTGTTTGCCGCTTGTTGGTGTCTGACCAGAATTAAGTTTCCAGGTCTGATGTTGGGCAGTTTCCTTCGGTTTCGATTATAATAATATTTTGACCGCATCCTGTAGTTATAGCGTTATTTGTTACTCTTTTCAGTCTCGCTTTTATAGGGTTGTACACCCAATTCTTCGTCGGCAGGTAGTATTGGTGTTGGATCGGTGGTTCAATCAGATGCAGAATAGATTGAAATATATAAGCTTTAATATATCTCATGACATAGCAAGCAGCCAGAACAAGGGAAGACATAACAGGAAGTGAAGGGAAAGGTGCAGCGCCTCTAGTGGTGGTGGTTGGAAGCTCCTCAATGCCACGTCGTCCCGTGACGTAGGCGCGCTGGAAGCCACTGCGTATTTGAAGGAAGCACACAGTTCAGCATTCCCCCACTTGCGACTTCAAATTCATCTGGAAACATGCATCTCTGTGCATCAACTTCTTTAAAGTCTTGGTTTGGATATCGGCCATGTTTTCCTTGGTGTTGACAAACTGGACAACGATATCACCAGAGTTTATCTTATCTCTTTTGTAGTGGAACTGAACTGAGATGTGCTTGGAACGATTATTCTCAATGTTATTCTTAGAGAAGTCTATGGCTGATCGATTGTCACAGTAGATTGTGAGTGGTTTGGCAAAGTGCAAGATGAATCCAAGATCAGACAGGGTTTGACCAAGCCAGATGGCCTCTTTAGCACTGTGACATAATGCTATATACTCCGATTCCATGGTAGACAACGAAACACATTGCTGCTTTTTAGATCGCCAATTGATGACATTCCCATCAATAACTGCAACCATTCCGGAGTAGGATCTTCGATCATTTGTGTCACTCCCATAATCGGCGTAATTAAAATGACGTAGGCTCACTTTTCTTGAAAGCCAAATTACCTCTGGAACTTTGTTATCAAGAGTGCTACAAAGGCTTCTATTTTTAATGTATGCGGCACAATTAACGCTTTCAGCCCAGAATTTTTATGGCAAATTCGCGTTGTGCATTGACGCTCTAGCCATGTCAAGTAACGAACGATTTAAACGCTCCGAGACGCCATTTTGCTGAGGGCTGTAAGAATTCGTTAATCCGTGTTTTATTCCAAGGCTCTCAAGTTTTTGTTTAAAGTTTTTATTACAATATTCTAACCTGTTATCTGTCCGCAAACGTTTAATCTTATGACCTGTTTCTCTTTCGGCTCTAGCCCTAAAGATGTCAAAGTATTCAATAACTTGATCTTTATGCTTTAAGAAATAAACAATAACTCTGCGGGAGAAATCATCTGTAAATGTTAGAAAATAGCGTGGCCCAGCAAAAGAATCAACTGGAAATGGTCCACACAGATCGCTATGTACTAACTCTAACAAATTTTTAGTTTTTATTTTATATGGCGACATTGTTGACTTTGTCATACAGCAATCATCGCATATTGACATTTCTCCTTTGGAAATTTCAAGACCATTAACAACGCTATTTTTAGCTAACTTGTTTAAAGTGTCTGCATTGATATGCATAAAGCGTTTATGCCAAAGTTCTAGTGTAGGCGGACTTGAACTAGCTAAGTGCGCATTTTGTAAGATAGGCTTACCTCTAACGATGTACAATCCGTTTGGGGGGTCGGTGGAAGGCTGGTTAAACCTTTTGGTTTTCGACCACTACGACCCGGGTTCGATTCCCGCATTGGACACTTTTTTTCTGTTTAAAAAAAAAATGCTCCAATGGCCCCCGATTCTTGCAAAAGTTCAACTCCACCAGCGAGTGCAAGTAACCAAACGGGGCTCTGGCACATTTGTAAGTGCAAAGTCGAACTGCTTTTCACATTTGTAGACATGTGGTGCGCTTACAGTAAAAGCAGTCGCTAACTACCCACCATGATTATCATGGCCTGTACCACGTGTACTAGGGATAAGCAAAAAAAAAAAAAATCCGTTTAGGTTCCTTGCCACACATATCACTCTGTTGTCACTGAAGACTCTTGCCTTGTGGTTACAAATCTTGATGTGCTTGCCTTTATCCTCTGTTTGCGACACAGAAAGCAAATTTCTTCTTGCTTGGGGCACAAAAAGCACGTCGTTCAAAGTTACATCTTGTGTTCCAGTATCTAGGTACATCTTCATGTGGATATTTCCAACTCCCCTACTTGTAGGTTGCCGCTCGCAGTCTGGATGGGCTCACACGTAGTAGGCTGGAAACTTGTAAACCATTGTCGGTTCTTACAGACGTGATGTGTTGCGCCGCTGTCCAAGATGAATTCATCTTCCGAAGACACTGCATTGAAGGCCATGAGCATATTCTCCGACTGAGATTTAAAAGAGTCTTTCTTCCTGCTGTACCTTTTATCTGCCTTGTAGTCTCGGTTGATGGACGACCTGCAACCCTTGGCGATATGGCCGATTTTTGAACATCGGTAGCACTTGACTCCTTGTTTTCTGGAAGTCTTCCTAGTGTTGTCCTTTGAAAAATTGAGTGCTTCGCCGAGACCTGAACTTGCTCCTTCTCGGGCAGATCTTCTTTCATACTCTGTGAGTAGAGTATTTCTAACCTTGTTCGATGTGAAGTCAGAGTCCTCGACATTTCCAAACGACATCACCAGGGTATCGAAGCTGTCAGGTAACCCTGATAGCATGCTTGTAAGAGAATCAGAGGCTGGATCTCAAAAGTATTGTTTAATTAACAATAATATTATATTAAGATGACAAGGAGCAAAAAGAGTCACAAAAGGCAAGCGCAGTAGCAGGAAGAAAACCAAAACTTAAACTACAGGTATAGACAGTGTGGCGCCAGGTCACATGATGTCTGGTAGGGGGGTGTCGTTGCTAGGCAACAGCTGATGTGCGAAGTTACTCTCCAACACTCCCACCTAACAAGCACTTTGTTGTTTCAAACAGTCCAAGTTGGCTTCTTAGTCTTCTATACCTTTCTGGAGGTAGAGCCTTCGTAAATATGTCTGCAGCTTGATCATTGGAGCAGACATAAAGAAGGTCAATTGCATGTTTTTGAAATTGATCTCTGATAAAGTGATACGAAATATCAATATGTTTAGTTCTTTTGTGGTATTCTGGGTTGTGAACAAGTCTTATGCAGCTTTGATTGTCGCAAAAAATTGTTGTAGGCTTTACTTGTTCTTGATGTAGCTCGCGTAGAAGTTGTCTCAGCCAAATTGCTTCTTTCGTTGCTTTGGAAGCCACAATATATTCAGATTCTGTTGTTGACAGAGACACACAATTCTGTTTTTGACTGCACCAAGAAATAGGTCCATTATTCAACATGAACACATATCCGGTGGTTGATTTTCTTGTGTCTAGGTCTCCAGCAAAATCAGCATTGGAAAAACCTATCAGAGATGTAGTGCAGGAACTCCCACAAAACAAATACCGATGTTTTTCGTAGCTTTTAAGTATCCAAATATTTTCTTTCCTGCGGTCCAATGTGAAGGTCCTGGGTTGTTCATAAATTGGCTAACCCTGCTGACTGCGTAGGCAATATCAGGTCTAGTTCCAGTCATGAGGTACATTAAACTACCAATTTGGCTGTCTGTATGGAATCTTGTTCATTTCTTCAATTTCCTGATTATCCTTTGGGCACATCTCTTTTGTTAGTTTTGAGTAAGGATCAGAAGGTACAGATTTTAACTTAATTTCAAGAAGGTTGTAATGTTCAAGTGTTCTTTCAATGTATAAGGCTTGATGTAGAAATAACATTTTAGTCGTTCTATCTTGAAATATTTGTAGGCCAAGGAAATAATCGGCAGTAAAAGTTTTTATTTCAAAATTGGAATTTAAATACTGTACTATATCATTTAAATGTTTATTTACACTGCAGATTAAGCAATCATCTACATATATTGCAAGTAATATGTAAGCCTGTTTACATTTCATTGTATAGACCAGTGTCGGGCAACCTTTTTCGAGTTGCGGCGCACTAAGCTTAATTTCTTTTTTCGCGGCGCACCTGTGGTTCTCACTATAAATTTCCTCGTAGGTAATTAAAATACAACAATAAATACTAGTAAAAATTTAAACATATATATCACATTTTATTAATTTTCAATATTAAATTAACATAATCAATGCGAGCATTGCGATTGTTTTTGAGAGCATATCAAATCAATACGGGGATCTACTTGTGAAAGACAAACGCGCATCTCCTCATCTATCATTTGAAGTCTTTCGTGCTTCTTAGACTTCATTTCTGTGAGTGTTGAAAAACCTTGCTCACACAGGTAGGAACTCCAAATGGCAACAATGATTCGATGGCCGCATTACTAAGTTTAGGAAATTTGGAGTTTAAGCACAACCAAAACTCAGATAGCTCCTTTTCAGTGAATACTCTTTTGAAACTCTTTCTTCAGTGAATACTCTTCCATCTTTTCAAAGTCCAAGTTAGGAAAATATTTATCAAAAGAAGCGGATAGAACCGACTTTGACACTAACATTTCTCTATGAATCATACAGTGAACAAATTTGATATTTGGATTTTTTTTATGACATGTGCTATCAATCCCTTTCTTGAACCTTTCATAGCTGGAGCTCCATCCGTACAGACGCTAACACAATTTTCCCATCTCAAGTTATACTTCATAACATTTTCATCAACTAATTCAAAAATGTCCGCACCAGTCGTTCTTTGTTTTAATTCTTTACAAAAAAGTAGTTATTCACAATTTTTCCTGTATCGACGAACCTAAAAAATGCCAGCAATTGAGCTTTATTACTAATATCTGTGGTTTCATCAAGCTGTATAGCCCATTTTGTTGATGAATCATTAAAAGATTGTTTTATTTGCAACTCAATATCTTCTGACATATCTTCAATTCTTCTCGCAATAGTTTTTGATGATAGTGGAATTTTCGTAACCTTCTCCATAGCATCATTCGTTAACATACATCCAGCCACAATTTTTAAAGCAGGCAAGATAATTTCCTCTGCTTCCGCGTGAGCTTTCTTCTTTCGAGCGATGAGTTGAGCTATCATGTAACTAGCTGTTTGAGCTTCATCTGAGGTGGTCATAAATTTCTTGAATTTTTTTGATTGCTTTTGAAAACTTGATCGTATATTTTCAAAGTAGCTTATTGGATTGTTCATCTGCTCCTGATGATTTGTCTCAATATGTCGAAGTAGTTTACTTGGCACCATTGTTTCGTTGCTGAGGGTTTTTTGGCAAATTAAGCAAAACGGCAGTGATGGATCATTAACAGATGGTATAAATCCATATTTGAGATAATCTTCAATGTATTTCCTCTTATTTCCAGTTGATTTTACTATTTTCTTATCTTCTTTATTTTCGTTTTGATTTTGTTTATCACTGGCACCTTCTCTAATTAGAAATCTCTCCATCTAGTTTTGAGAGAATTTAGAAAAAAAACACACAAATATAATAATAAAATGTTTAAATAAAGTTACCTTGAGTTAAAAGTGAGTAAGAATTTCGTAACAAAAATATTTTTTTCCTTTTTTAACCAACAGATTTTACGGTGTACAAAACTTATTGTGTGAATGTGTGTGTGTTTTACAACATGCAAAAAAAAAATGAAGAATTACTACAGCAATACTTTGACGAAAACTCCGAATAAATTTTTAAAATAAATTTATAATTTTTTTTTTGTTTTCTTTTTTTTAAGCTTTGTAGCTTTGAGTCTCTATTAATAACAGCTGTGACAAAGATTGTAAATGACGGTTAAGTTTGGACATATTATTTTAAAAATTAGGTATTTTCCCGCAGTATGTATTCAACTTTATTAAATAAAGTTGTTTTCGCGGATTGTTTTTTTTTAACTTATGATTTTAAATAGGTACGTACCTATTTGCATTTTTATTTTTTAATAATGGCACGTGCCAGTTATGTACGTCAAGATTATGTACATACGTTATATGAAATATAAAATTATGCAAACTGTTGTAATTATAATACCAAAATAAGTTTTATATAAAATTAAATTTGCTTTTTTTAATTTCATTTTTTATATGAAAATTTTTGAAAAAAATTATTAAAATTGAATAAAAATTATAAAAAATATTTTTTGAAACATTATTTTTAAATTTAACCAAAAGTTCTAAATACCTACAAAAATGTTCGCGGCACACCTAGAATTCTTCGCGGCACACCAGTGTGCCACGGCACACCGGTTGCCCGACACTGGTATAGACACATGAATCTGATATGCTAGGTT
Organism: Cordylochernes scorpioides; assembly: GCA_030710605.1. Taxonomy (NCBI): domain Eukaryota; kingdom Metazoa; phylum Arthropoda; class Arachnida; order Pseudoscorpiones; family Chernetidae; genus Cordylochernes; species Cordylochernes scorpioides. The sequence continues at coordinate 2,774,780 of CP092881.1, read as the reverse complement.
TGAGATCAAACTTAATTAAAAACTCATGAAATTTCTTGTTCCACATTCTGGGGGATTGCTTAAGACCATAGATGCTTTTCTGAAGAGAGCAAACATGATTTGGAAAATCTGGGTTTTCATAACCTTGGGGTTGTTCCATGTAAAGTTCTTCTTCCAAATCACCATTCAAGAAGGCAGATTTTACATCTAATTGAATCATTTCCATATCAAGTGATGCACAAAGTGATAAGATTGTTCTAATTGAATCGAATTTTACTACTGGAGAAAAAGTTTCACCATAATCAAGTCCTGATTTTTGTGAATAACCTTTCGCAACTAGTCTAGCCTTAAACATTTTATTTGATCCATCTGCATTTTGCTTTAGTTTGTATACCCACTTGCATGCAATAGCTTTTCTGTCTGATGGTAGTGTCACATAAGTCCATGTTTGATTTTTCATCAAGGAATTGAATTCATCGTCCATAGTTAGTTTCCACTTTTTTGAGTTTTGTCCTACAATTGCATCTTCATAGTTCAATGGTTCTTGGTCATGGACATAACAAGCATATGAAATAGCTCTTGTACAGTTGGTTGATGATTGTTCCTTTTCTCTGATTCTATTCCTGAGAGGGTATCGACATGATTCTTCTGGTTTGGAACTGGTATTTGTGCTATCAACACTTTCTTCACTATATATAGTTACCTGCTCTTGTTGGTTATCCTGAATATTTTCTGATGTATTAGCTTCAGTAAATATTACATCTCTGCTTATGATAATTTTTCTAGCAATAGGATTCCACATTCTATAATTGACAAAAGCAGCAAATCTTAGAGTCCTTTCCATAATTACCAGTTGCCAGAATCCATCCCTCAGATCGATTTTTGTAAAGTAGTGACATCCTCCAAACAGATTTATGATATTGTCAATTCGGGGAAATGGGAAAGGGTCTGCTGTAGTTTCGTCATTAAGTTTGCAGTAGTCAATACATAAGCGAAAATCATTCTTTTTGGGAATCACAGTGCAAGGAGATGCGAATTCTGAACTGGATGGTCTGATTATTTTGTCATTTAGCATCATTCTTATTTTCATATCCAACCAGGATCTCTTTTTCTTGGAGAGTTGGTATGGCTTTGCACTAATCACTTTAAATTATTCTGCAGCTCAAAGCTGGTCTCAAATTCAGGAATGGGCGGAAGCTTTTGTATACAAATACTGGGGTATTTCACTTCGACATCTGCTTTAGTGATGGGGTCATAAGTAGTGGAAAAGAGAGAAATTTCATCTGTCGAGAAATGCCATCTTAATCTCAACGACTTTAGCGTTGGCTTCCCGAGGAGCAAGTCAAATGGTATATTCTGGAGTACAACAGCCCGAATTTTGACTTTGCGATTATTCACCTCCAGTTTTAGATTGACGGCTTCAGTGGCCGTGAACTCTCTTTTATTTATAGTGCTGATAGACCTATTTGTAGGATGTGTGATCCATCGGGTTCTCTTTGAATACTCTAGGATGGATTAAATTAAGAGATGAACCACTATCCAAATAAGCTCTTACTAGAACCTTATTGATTCTTACCTACACGAGTGAATGCGGCGCATCGCACATTAGAAAAATGGTCGATTTTGACCATGGGAGCGGCAAATCCAGATTAAGTTTTTTTTTTAAGCGCCCTGGGTATTTTCCACTGTGCATACCGCAGCGTCATTCAGGTATAGGGCACGGTTTCTCTTTGTTCCGGTAGACTTTTCTCCCCTGGAGATCCTATTGAAGGGCCGGCATCTCTCCAGAACTTTCCTCAGCTGGGATAGTGTTGAGATCTGGCATACAGCCAATTGCTGCTACAATTCTTCTGTTTTCTATAAGAATATTCCAAATAGGATCCGCCTCGGTATTGCCACTTGATATTTAGAGATTGGATCTTCATTGAACGCCCCAATAAATTCTTCACACCATTCCTCCCAATTGGCTTCTTGAGATTCGGGAGACTGACGATCATACCACATACGAGCAGTGCCTTCAAGGTAGGCTCTAATTCCATTAGTCTTTGCCCTGAAGCCTTCCCAGCCGTTGTTCATGCAGAGGTTGTCATAGACTCGGATCCATGTTCTTGGATCGATTGACGACATTCTGCTATCTCTTGACCTGCTGATCCACAAGCTTATTCACTAGTTATTGTTGTGAGAGTACCAAGCCAATCAGTGCTTCGATAAATCATTCTGGTCTAGAATCCTTTTCTATTTTCACTTCATCTCCTTCAGGTTCTGGAGTCTAGAGTTTTAGGACAAGCTTTAGGTCCCATATTATGAATCTTCCTAAAAATCCTGTCGACTGCGCCAATTCTGTAGCATCACACTAGGATACAATTGAAAAATCTCATTTGTTGCACGACTCTCTTGGCCAAAAAAACTTCCTTTTTCATATTTTCTTCCATATTTACACAATCTCTCAAAACTTTAAACAAATATGTGACATTTAATATCTTCGAAATTTATATAGCTGATAGGATTCCAGCAAACCGCATCTAATATATCAATTTTTTTGCTACTTGTTTTTGTTGGGCTATAAGTTGAAGCTGGACTAGATGATATAGGTGGTTAGTATGTGTTCGTTAGCTCGTGTTTGATGCCAAGTTGCTCTAGCCTAGTTTTAAATTCATGGTTGCAATATTCGAGTCCATTGTCGGATCTTATCACCTTTAGCTTATGTCCGGTTTCTCTCTCAGCCCTAGCGAGATACGAGTCGAAGTGTTTCAGCACTTCGTTTTTATGTTTAAGGCAAAACAGGGTTATTTTTCTAGAATAATCATCAATGAATGTTAGAAAATATGCGCTTCCTCCAATAGATCTAACAGGCATTGGACAACAAATATCAGTGTGAACTAATTCTAATGGTCTTTTAGATCTTATATTCCTAATGGGTTTGTGTGGCTCTTTCGTGGACTTTGCTACACAACAATCATCACACAGACTTCGATCCATGAAGGAGATCTCTAACCCCTTAACTAATTCCCCCTTTGCCATTCTCTCAATTGCATCATTGTTTACATGACAGAATCTCTGATGCCATAGTTCTAATGTTTGTTTTTGTGAACTCTTTTGACTGTTAAACAATTCAGCGTTTGGTAAAATGACTCTACCCTTCATGACATACAATCCATTTTCATCATGTGCTATTGCAACAATTCGGTTCTCCGAATCGAAAACTTGCGCTCTTCTGTTCGCAAAATTAACTATCTTGCCCTTATTTTTCATGCGCGAGACTGACAAAAGGTTTTGTCGCACATCAGGGACATACAGCACATTACATAATTTTAGGTCAACGTGGTGCTTACCCACATAGGCCTTGAACTTGATGTCGCCGCATCCTTCCGCTCGTGTAGTCCCGCTCGCTCTTAGGATCGGATCCGATGTTATTCCTTGGAAGTTGGTGAACCACTCCCTTTTGTTACACACGTGGTGAATCGCGCCGCTGTCGATCACCCAAGAGTTGTCAGGGATGGCGCAGGATAGGGCTGTTAGCATTTCGCTTCCCGCTATCTCGTGAGTGCTACATCTCGGTGGTTGCAAATTTGGAGCTGGAGTTTTAGCCTTTCCTCTGCATGATCTTGCGATATGTCCTTCCTTGCCGCACTTGTAGCAGGTGAAATTTTTCTTCTTCTTGTCTTCCTTTCTGGTCGTTGTCCCGAACTGCAAAGCTTCATTTGTGTTATTCACAAGTCGGGCCATCCATCTCTCGTATTCTACTAGCAGCACATGTTTCACCTTGCTAGAGGTAAATTCCTTGTCTTCTACGTTGCTGAAGGTCATGATGATTCCATCGTATGACTCCGGTAGGCCAGCAAGCATTGAATAGGCGAGGTCTTGATCTTGCATTTCTGCGCCTGCCTCTCTTAAGTGATCCGAACAGATCTTCAGTCTCCCCAAATAGTTCGTCATCGTCTCTTGTTCTTCGAATCTTATGGAGATGAACTGCTTCTTCAGTTGGAGGATTCTTGACCTTGACTTGGGTTCGTATACTTGTTCCAAGGTATCTCATGCTTCTTGTGCAGTGGTACAATCCATTATATGAATCTGTTGGCTCGATGAGATCGTCAGTGCTATCATAGCCAACGCCTTTTCTTGCTTCATGTTGAAGATTGTTCTTGAGGCTTCTTCATCGGGTGCTGGCTCCGTAACATACTTCCAGAGTTCTCTTTCGATTAGCATCATCTTCATATTATACTTCCAGCTTCTGTAGTTCTGATCATTGAGTTTCTCAAGGGGCGTGTTGATCAGCATCAAGGTCATCTTGCACGTGGTGTCTCGAATTAACCACGCTCTGCTACCAGATGTTGGGCTATGTGTTGAAGCTGGACTAGATGATATAATAATGGAAGTAGTCAATTATCCCACTACATCTGCTGATTGAAATGGATAGATTAGAAGCACGCGGAGTCGATGCAAACAACAGGCAAGTGTTAAGCTCCTTTATTTAGAATAATGGGGGAGGGAGGATGGACTGCCCCCTGGGCAGCACGGTGATTGGCTGGCCGTGACGTAGTGGTGAGTAAGTCCTCCCCGGCAGAAGTAGGCTTATTCAACATCTTCAGAGAAAATTATAAAATCCCCAACATAGTCTGCTATAAAATTTAACTGATTTCTTTGTAATATTTGGTTGATTGCGCGCTTATAAATTTGCGGAGAAACTTTCAAACCGTATGGAAATCTGGAAAACTGATGTTGACCTTCTAAAGTTACAAAGGATAGCAGGTTTCTATCTGGAGGACTTATTTCTGCTTGCCACTATGCTGAGGAGATATCTGAACTTGAAAAAATTTGGCGTTTGCTAACGTATCTAAAATATTTTCTATTAAAGGGAGGGGATGGACATCAGGACTTATTATATGATCTAATTCACGGAAATCTACGCAGAATATTTTTGTTTGATCTTTTATTAGTTTTGAGGGTGACTGGGTTAGCATAAGGAAACAAGAGAGGTTCTATGATTCCGAATTTGAGCATTTTATGCACTTGTTCTTGAATTTAATATTGATCTGATAAGGGTGCGTGGTATGGTCTTAAGGCAATAATTTTGTTTGAAAGTGTTTACTTTGCTTAGAATTTTTAATGAAACTGATTCCAAGAGAATTATAATCAAACATTATATTTATTGATTTACAAGAGAAAGAACAAAATATAAAAAGAAACTAATATTAAAACAAAGGAACTTTTTTTTTTCGGTTAGCGCCTATTTACCTGTGAGCTTACACTCTGTGGTAACAATTAATTAATATACAGGGTGATCCAAAAGTCTTGCACAACTTTAAAAATTAATAACTCCGCGAATATTTGCGCTAGAGCAATGCGGTAAACACCATTGTGTTCAGGATGCAATGGGATTTTTTATGGCAAATAACCAAAAATTGCAAGGTGTCAAGTCTGGTGATCTTGGGGCTACTGGTGTATAAAGTGGCGACTTATCACACGATCTTCACCGAACGTATCCTCCAGCAATTGTTCGGCACCACAGGAGATATGAGGAGGTCCTCCATCTTGCATGAATGTTATTTTGCTTAGTGCTTGTCTGTCCTGCAATATGGGAATAACCTTTTCTCTCATAAGTTGAACATAACGTTAACCAGTTACAGAAATGGTTTTAAAAGTTCTTTCATTGATTTTTAAAATGAAAAATGGCCCTATAATAAAAGATGTAAACCCACACAAAACTGTAACTCTGGGCTGATAAAGTGGTATTTCTGTAAAATTCCTAGGGTTTTCTGTTGCCCAAATGCGGCTGTTTTGAGTGTTAAATTCTCCGTTTAGAGAAAAGTGAGCTTCATCTGTCCACAGAACATTAGACAGCCAGTTTTCATTAATATCAATTTGCCGGACAACCCATGCAGCGAATTCTTGATGCTTCTCAAAATCGCTGACTTTCAATTCGTGAAATCTTTGAATTTTGTATGGATATTTTTTAAGAAAAATTCTTAATGTGTATGCTCTCCAAACAGTTCTATACGAAATCTCCGCTTATCGAGGACTTACTTCTCCATACGTGGATAACGTTTCAATAGCTTCAACATTCTGAGAAACCATAATAGCCACTGATTTGCATGTCAATGGTCTTCCATTCCGAGGTTTTGCTTCCAGAGAGATCCAGTCTTCTCAAAATTCTTAATCATTCTCCTTAGAGAGTAGCAACTCATGGGTCTTTTACCGCTTCAAATACCTTTAAAGGTACGAAACGCTCGTAAAGCTTCAATGGCAGATTCTGAATTGCAATTAAAAAAAAATTCACCAAGAGTGATTTGTCCTGTAGTGATGGCATTCCAGAGTAAAATAAATTATCAGAGATAGATAAATATTTTTCAAATGAATTAAAATAAATATAATCGATACTGAGAGAGAGTTGAATTTAAAAAATATTGTTGCATCATGCTAGGAAACAATTAAAAAATGTCATTTGTTGCACGACTCTCTTGGCCAAAAAAACTTCCTTTTATATATTCTCTACCATATTTACACAATCTCTCAAAACTTTAAACAAATATGTGACAAACCTCCCCTCCAAGTCCTCTCATCACTCCTGGGATGAAACCGCTATTTTCTATCTTGGGTGGAATTTCACTAGGTTGGTGATGTGTGCACTTTTACTTCCTTGTTCGGACTCATATATGACATATTTAATCTCCGTCACTTTATGGGGTCCAGTTTGTACCCTGTGTTTGCCGTTTGTTGGTGTCTGACCAGAATAAGTCTCCAGGTCTGATGTTGGGCAGTTTCCTTCGGTTTTGATTATAATATTTTGTCCGCATCCTGTAGTTATAGCGTTGTTCGTTACTCTTTTACATCTCGCTTTTACAGGGTTGTACACCCAATTCTTCGTCAGCGGGTAGTATTGGTGTTGGATCGGTGGTTCAATCAGATGCAGAATAGATTGAAATATAGAAGTTTTAATATATCTCTCTCTCTCACGACATAGTAAGCAGCCAGAACAAGGGATAAACAGGAAGTGAAGGGAAAGGTACAGAGCCTCTAGTGGTGGTGGTTGGAAGCTCCTCAATGCCACGTCGTCCCGTGACGTAGGCGCGCTGGAAGCCACTGAGTATTTGAAGGAAGCACACAGTTCAGCATTCCCCCACTTGCGACTTCAAATTCATCTGGAAACATGAATCTCTGTGCATCAACTTCTTTAAAGTCTTGGTTTGGATATCGGCCATGTTTTCCTTGGTGTTGACAAACTGGACAACGATATCACCAGAGTTTATCTTATCTCTTGTGTAGTGGAACTTAACTGAGATGTGCTTGGAGCGATTATTCTCAATGTTATTCTTAGAGAAGTCTAAGGCTGATCGATTGTCACAGTAGATTGTGACAATTGACAAAACATTTTTATTGTCATCTCGACAATATTACAAATTATTCAAGAGAACAGTTTAAGAAGGATTGAAAATATATACAGAATTGAAATATATACATATTTATAAGATGATGGAGGATGAAGGAAGGCATCCCCTGTGCACGAGGGTCCTCGTCCAGGCGATAAGCGGGTCCTCCACTCCACCGAGTCCAACCTGGACAAAGTGGCGATAGACACGCAGCTTTGCCGACGCCAGGATGGTCAGGGCGTCGTTCTCAAGGCCGGACCCGCCGAAGATCCAGGCCTGCAGGTC